>JBBBDQ010001830.1:4047500-4107500 GCA_037127315.1 Ascarosepion bandense
TATACAGGGGAGGGGAGAGAGCTAGAGGCCAGTGGTTAGTAGGTGAGTATTAACTTTGCTTTTAAATTTCTGGAGGTTGTAGCCGTCAGGAAAGCAAGAATACGGGAGTGAGTTCCACAGGCGGGAAGTGCGAGAGAAGAAGCTGCAGGAGTAGAATTGTCGTCTGCATTTGGCTAACCTGACTGTGAATGGGTGGGACCCAGTTGCCATTCTGGTTGCACGAGTAAACACCTGTTGAGGAGGCATCAGTGACTTAAGCTCATCCGAGCAGAAGCCATGAAAGTATTTATAGAAGAGACAGAGGGAGGCAACCTTTCGACGATGGGGAAGTGGCTGCAGTCGAGTCGCCAGATCAGTACCTATCACATTACAGACTCTCCTTTGGAGCTTGTCAAGAACACTGAGGAGAACGGCAGGTGCACCTGACCATAAATGGCAGCAGTACTCCATGCACGGACGGATGGTTGACTTGTATATATGCAGGATGGATTCAGGTGGAAAAAGCATCTTGGATCGACATAGTGACCCAATCTTCTTAGCAGTAATATATATATATATATATATTACATTTGTAAACGAGTTATTACGCGACCTAGGTTTCTACCATGAGTGGTGTCTTCAGGCGATTTTTAATAACTGATTTTAGCGTTTACCTTTTTATCCTTTTTTTTTTTATGAACGCTCACGTAACGGTGGGTTTTTTGAACGCTCACATGGCAGGGAATTTTTGAACTTGCAATTTTGAAAATTACAAGAAATTATAACGTTTTCATCCATGATTGTATTTTTTATCATGGTTATACTTAGTCATAATTTCCCTTCCTTCATTCAACAGTTCATTTTTTTCTTTCGGAATAGCATAATCTTTAACTTTTCTTCCTACATATTTTGCCACCGTTGTAAGGCTTGTCTGCTTTTACTATACTCCACGTTATGTCTGGGTCTTTTCCATATTTTGATTTCAATTTCCACAAGTGGCTATCCAGTTGTGTCCAGTTTTTTAAGTTTTCTATTTTGAATGCAGAATTATGCTTGAAACACCTGGTCATAAAGGTGCCTTTGGTTGATCCCAAATATATTTTATTTTGGCCATTTAACTCATGTACTTTTGCCTTCTGAATGTCTTCTTTTGTATTGCAAAGTCCTTGAAGTGGACATTTATTTTTATCCCTGCCGTTGAATTCTTTTTTTCTTTTTTTTTTTTTTTTTTTAATCATTTCACCCCGAGCAAGGCAGAAACGCCACGGATGTGCAGGGGGTTACATAAATGTAAAAAGATTAATTAGAAAAGAGTGAGGAGTACAAGCTAGTTAGAAAGGAACAATAGAAAGCTGAGAAAGCAGGTGCGATGACAGATACATGGGCGGAGAGAAAGGGAAGGTTATACAGGGGAGGGGAGAGAGCTAGAGGCCAGTGGTTAGTAGGTGAGTATTAACTTTGCTTTTAAATTTCTGGAGGTCGTAGCCGTCAGGAAAGCAAGAATACGGGAGTGAGTTCCACAGGCGGGAAGTGCGAGAGAAGAAGCTGCAGGAGTAGAATTGTCGTCTGCGTTTGGCTAACCTGACTGTGAATGGGTGGGACCCAGTTGCCAGTCTGGTTGAACGGGTAAACACCTGTTGAGGAGGCATCAGTGACTTAAGCTCATCCGAGCAGAAGCCATGAAAGTATTTATAGAAGAGACAGAGGGAGGCCACATTTCGACGATGGGAAAGTGGCTGCAGACGAGTCGCCAGATCAGTACCTATCACATTACAGACTCTTTGGTGATCGTAAACGAAACAGTGTTTCAACGTGATGTGGTCATAAGTAGATATAGATAGAAATACAGAAATTAAAATGTTTACATAGATAGATAGATAGATAGATAGATAGATAGATTAGCGGTATATATTGCTTCCGCAACCCTAAACAGAGAAAACGCCACACACACCGTTCCATTCATATACGAACCTGTATTCCACTAAATGTTTTGCGTTTCATAAATGTATTTCACCTTGTATTTCTTCATTTTTCACCAAGTGACTGCATTCACCGTAAAAATGAACCCCTTTCGTCATGGCTGAACCGCCCCCAACAATATTACTACGAGAAAATAATCTGTTTATCATACAGGCACAATGGAATATCCTTCTAATTGTTCAAAATACGCTGCCTATTTGCAGATGCGGTATTTCGAAATAACTGTCCCAGACACCGTGAAAAGGAATCTGTTTTGCAGTATACAGTTGTACGAATTGCAGAACGTACATTTTTATTTCAGACGGGGTGCCAATCCGTCAAGCGATGATTATTGGCCATTACTTAATGTGGTTCTATAGAAGGATGCTGCGGATACCACGTATCGAGTGTGTCAGCAATGATGAAGTTTTGTAGAAGATTGAAACGAAAAGAAAACTAATACTGAAGATCGTAAAAAAATAACAGCCAAAGTTCCTGAGACATATAATGAGGAAAGAAGGATTAGAGATTCTGATACTCACAGGTCAGCGAGAGAAAAGGACAAGTGAAAGCAACGCATGATATTTCTTTTTAATCAATCCACCCCAAGCAAAGCAGTTTTACTGCCACTGGTGCACAGTGGGGTACATAGAAGGAAAGTGATGAGAAAGAGAGGCAGGTTATAGGGGGTGTCAGGAAGAGGGTAATAGAAAGATGAAAATACTGGTGAGATGGGGTGAAGTAGATGGAGAAAAGAGCTTGAGAGAAAGGATTCGAGTCACTGAGATAAGAGATTACTATTGACCTTTTTGACATTTTTTGGCTGAAACATGTGGCACTATACACAGCTGACATTCTCCAATGAATTTCAACTGGTTTGCACCCTTCAGCAACCAAGAATTCGATAACTGACCTCTATTCAATCTTGGAGCATGCTTCTTTGTCGGCCATCTTTGTTAATCTCCAAAATTGTCAGATTTTTTTCAAGCTGCAAAAAAATTAAATCCGTTTGAAAAAGAAGTAAAGAAAAAAAGTAAGCTTCTATCTGTATTGACGTCCTTATACCGAAAAGTTTACTTTATTTATTGAATGGCCCTCGTATATATATATATATATATATATATATATATATATATATATATATATATACTAGCAGTATAGCCCGGCGTTGTTCTGGTGTGATGAAAGCTTTTATATATATATTATCGATTTTCTGCACTACTGTAAGAACAGCAGCCTTGAAACTTCTGAATATCGTTTCTTATGTCTTTGTCTATGGGTGTATCAAATTTGATTAAAATCGGATCACTCCTTCTATAACCCGATTTTTTCGATTATCGATTTTCCATATTTATCCTGGGTACCTCGACACAAAACCTAGCTAAGAACATTCACGGACGCTTGTAGTACAACTGTACAAATTTTCAAGAAAATCGGTTCAGTCGTTTCGGAGTATATAGGTAACAGACACACACAGACAAAGTTCCATTTATAAATAATTTTATATTATATATATATTTATACATATATATATATATATAGTCATCCGCAGAGAGATCTGTTTCGCTGCATCACAGCTCATCAGTACGGTTAGACTCCGATTGCTTTTAACCCAGGTTTGAAACCCGAGCGAATTGTTTCAGTCGGCGAGTCTACCTTTCTCTTTCTCTCTCTCTCTCTCTCTCTCTATATATATATATATATATAAGAGAGAATTTCACAAATTTGTTATAAAAAATAACAGCTCCTTACAGAAACAGTATTTGTGTAATCTGTGTTTATGCATGTGTATGTGCGTGTGTTTCCATATACTCTTTAAGTTAATTTCTTGCTAAATTAATTTAAAACATTCTGAAATTTTAGGGACTCTCATTTCACGGTTCTTCCGTTTTAACACCATTCTTAGTTTTTCTTGCATCTAAAAAGACAGTTGTTTCTATTCTAAACAATAAGAAAGTCAACAAGCACATACAAAACAGAGAAAGAATTCAATAAGTTCCTGCCTCGCGTGGCAGGGAATCTACATTCGTATTTTTAGAAAGTCTACGAGATCAAAAGACAAATGGCGTAAATATATTACCAATCTTTCTGTTCTCTAAGTCATATGACGTACATATGATGTCATCAATTTTTACTGAACGCTTTTGAGGATTTTCGATCGTTCTTTTAGCTAAATATAATTTTTTATCATATAAAAATACAAAAAAATAATACGATAGATATAAGACAAAGTAGTAAAACGTTTTCTTTTAAGCAATAACGAATCATCCGTTTTTAACAGATATACTCAAAATATAACCGGCAGCCTGTCGTGTGCGTTAGGTTTCGTCCGTCTAGCCCTGGCACACCATCATCGGCTTCCGTGGTTCGATGGTACTGCACGTCAACTGCTGTTTTGCCATTTGCCGTTGCCATTTCCGCTGTTGCCGCCACCTCCGCTGCAGCCGCCGCCGCCGCCGAAACGAGGTGACAGCGACTGCGATTACGATGCCGCCGCCGCCGCAAAGCAGAGTCGAAAAAAACGAGCGGATGTGCGTTGTGGTGCAATGGATATCGACTCGGAACGACAAATCGGGGAGCGAGTTCGAATTCCAGTTGAATTCGTTGCATTCACTTATGCGCAAATACGCTTGGGAAAGGTATTCATCCATCTCTTCCCTCCAGTTATTTGTTAAATAATAAGACAGATTGGGTTTTATAACCTTGGTTGGCAACCAGTCTACCGCAGAAAGCAATGTCAACCTACTGCGGGATAATCTTCTGCCCAGTGAGTCATGTCTTTTTCGAGACATGATCGCCCAAAGCGTGCATCACGTGTGGCACTTAACTGACTGACTCAAAATATATAGCCTGACGTTTTCCTTTAAACAATACGTAACCATCAGTTTGTAACAGTTGCATCCAAAATGTATTACAGGAGCTATAACAACGAAGTCAGATGGATTCATATATTTCTTAAGGGGCATACTCACAGTATATTTAGGGAGCTAAGACACAAAATATATTAATACATTTCCTTCAAACCGTAAAAAAAACATTATTTTTTTAACGGATATCGACAATTTCTGGAGTCCAAAATACAGCATATTCAAATTTCTTTTATACAATAAAGAATTAACAGTTTTTAACGAATATGCTCAAAATACATTTAGTGGCTAACCCACCAAATATGTGTAGTAGCCCATTTTTAAATAAGGCGACTCTGATTCCTAAAGCGCTGTGAATCATATGTAAAAATGTTATTTGATCTTAAAAGAAAGCCTCTGGAACTCCCAAATTCCCAGATGACTTGATTGGAGCCCCAAAGACGAAATAAAAGGCCGACAAAGGAAGCATCGCCAGTTGAGAAAATACGAGCGAAATTAGCACGACCCTTGACCAAGTCAAGCGATCGCATCATGCTTGCCTTCCCTCTCTCCCTCATCTTCTTCGCTGTTCGCTGAGCTACTTACCCGATCAACTGAGCAGAGACATATCAAAGACATTCCTAATAGACAAACGCTCACACATATATACGCACAAACTCTCTTCGGCAATTACTGCTATGAACATTTTAACGATCTTTGTACCAACCAAAAGACTTTTTTCTTTTTTTTTTTAATCATATCACCCCAAGCAAGTCGGTAACGCCACTGATGCGCAGGGGGCTACGTAAGAGTGAAAAGATTGGAAAAGAGAAAGCCGGAAACCACATCCTAAACAGGGAACAAGGGATGAGCCTCTTCACCAGTTCAATAGACGTGGGTAGAGTGTGAAACCGGGCGATAGTTTAGTCTATCTACTCCAATAAAAAAAAAAGAAAAGAGTGAAAAGATTGGATTACTTTTATTTGTAAAAAAAAAATATATATATATATATATATGTGTGTGTGTGTGTGTGTGTGTGTGTGTGTGTGTGTGTGTGTGTGTGTGTGTTGTTTTTATACACAATTTGATTTTCTTGTTTTATACCCCTCTTATAGTGGGATATCTACTAACAAGGCCAAATTCACTTAATATATATCAGCACACAAATACACTTCACTATAACGGATAACCCACTATAATACCTCTGAGTTGAGGTAGTATTTACATTATTTACATTGCTCGGATTGTTGTCCTCATTTTTATTGTCATGTTTACGGCATTTCAGTCGTTGTACGCTCCGGCCTTCTTGAGGTGCTTAGAATTTTTAACCGAACGCTTTATTTCGATCATTAGGCTATCTAATTCTCAAGGACACGTGGGACAGTGAATATAAACGGTGGTTGGTTCATGCGACTTGACCCAAAGCGTTGTGAGTTCAATCCCTGGCTATAGTAATGGTAAACAAATAACTTGGAGATTTGTAATAAAGGGAGATAACTACACCCCCGGCTATAATTTTTAGGCCACTCCAGTTTTTAAAAGAAATGATGTATTTCTCACTATTTTTAGTATTTATTGCCAAATGAAAATAGAATCGTTCTTTTGTTATTAATACTTTACAAAATTTTACAAAGCAAAGAAGCAAAGATGAACTCATCCGAATCATCTCAAATTTTCTTCAGTCTTTCATTGAGGAAACTGCAATTTACATAATTATTAAATATTTATAAGTTCATTTGATGCACAGGTTATTGTGCAATATTAACAAAATAACCGTTCTATTTTCATTTACAATTACTCACTTGGCAATAAATACTAAAAACAGTATGAAATACATCATTTTTTTAAAACACTGTTGTGGCGTAATAATTATGGCCGATAGTGTACATAGCATCTGGAAGTGGCATCACAGATGGAAGGAGAATTATATAACCGATGCCATTCAAAATTCTTCGCATTCGAAGAAGGCCGAGGCGTTCAACAGCCGAAACGTAGTAAACATGACAATAAAAATGAGGACAACAGTTCGACGATGTAAATAATGTAAACAATTTTTCTTTAAAATAAAGAAAAACAACAACAGCACGTCTTGTGTGTTTTTTTTTAATCATTTCACCCCGAGCAAAGCGGAAACGCCACTGATGTGCAGGGGGTTACGTAAATGTAAAAAGATTAATTAGAAAAGAATGAGGAGTACAAACTAGTTAGAAAGGAACAATAGAAAGCAGGTGCGATGACAGATACATAGGTGGAGAGAAAGGGAAGGTTATACCGGGGTGAGGAGAGAGCTAGAATCCAGTGGTTAGTAGATGAGTATTGACTTTGCATTTAAATTTCTGGAGGTTGTAGCCGTCAGGAAAGCAAGAATATGGGAGCGAGTTCCACAGGCGGGAAGTGCGAGAGAAGAAGCTTCAGGAGTAGAATTGTCGTCTGCATTTGGCTAACCTGACTGTGAATGGGTGGGACCCAGTTGCCAGTCTGGTTGCACGAGTAAACACCTGTTGAGGAGGCATCAGTGACTTAAGCTCGTCCGAGCAGAAGCCATGAAAGTATTTATAGAAGAGACAAAGGGAGGCCACATTTCGACGATGGGAAAGTGGCTGCAGTCGAGTCGCTAGATCAGTACCTATCACATTACAGACTCTCCTTTGGAGCTTGTCAGGATCACTGAGGAGAACGGCAGGGGCACCTGACCATAAATGGCAGCAGTACTCCAAGCACGGACGGATGGTTGACTTGTATATATGCAGGATGGATTCAGGTGGAAAAAATATCCAGGATCGACATAGTGACCCAACCTTCTTAGCAGTAGATTTTACTATGGATTCAATATAGTGGTCCCATTTGAGGTCAGAGGACAGGGTAAGTCCGAGGAGGCTTAGTGTATTACTCTCCGGGAGAATCGCTTGTTCCATGCTTATGGGAGGCAGGAGAAGTTGACTGTAATGGTTGACAGACAACAGCTTGGTCTTCGATGAATTGAAGTTGACAAGCCACTTCTTGCCCCAGTTCACCACAGAGTGTAGATCCCGCTCAAAGTCAGCAGATAGATTATATCTGTCCGCCACGACAGGTTTCTTACTGGTGCGGGAGTATATTGTAGTGTCATCTGCGTAGAGGCCTACTTGGGACTTGAGACTTGAAATAACGCTTAGAAAATTAAAAGACACAAAGGAATTGGAAGCATAAGAAAGGGGGAAATTAAATTCAGAAAAAGTGAATCGTTTTTTAGCGCGCCAGACGCATAATAGTAATTGAGAGAAGGCTTGGGAAGGAAGCAAGGAGTGACGTTAAATTGAGTGGGTGGAATGTAGGCTTTGTGAGCGGAATGAATGGCAGTGATTCGTTATCTTTGGTGATGACACTGGACGGTAGGTGGTTAAAAACTTTATCAGGCAAAATGAAGGCATTATTTGCTTTCGAATTTTTTCATGCATTTATCTCTCTGTCTCTCTATATATCTTTAATAATTCATAACTAGCTCTCAGTATCATGCTGTCGATACATTTATCTATCTGATGCCGTCCATATCTATCTATCTATCTATCTATCTATCTATCTATCTATCTATCTATCTATCTATTTCATGCCGTTGATATCTATCTATCTATCTATCTATCTATCTATCTCATTCTGGCAATAGCTATCCATCTATCTATCTATTCATGGTATCGATATCTATCTATCTATCTATCTATCTATCTATCTATATATATATATATATATATATATATATATCTTTCTGTCTATTTTTTGCTGACCATATCTATTCATCTCATTCTGACCATATCTATCTATCTATTTCATGCTGACGATATCTATCTATCTATCTATCTATCTATCTATCTATCTATCTATCTATCTATCTATCTCAAGCTGTCGAGAACTATCTATCTATTTCATGCTGACCATATCTATCTATCTATCTATCTATCTATCTATCTATCTATCTATCTATCTATGTCATGCTGTCGATATCTATCTATCGATATCATGCTGTCGATATCTATCTATCTATCTATTTCATGCTGTCGATATCGATCTATCTATCTACCTCATTCTGACCATTTCTAATTATGTATCTATCTATCCATTTATTACATAATGTCGATATCTATCTATTTCTCTATCTCATGCTTTTCAAATCTACCTATCGAATTATCTGTTTATCTACGTCTATTTATCTATATCTGTTTATCTATCTCATGCTCTCGATATCTGTCTATGTTTATGATTTATCCACATTTCTGTCTGTCTATCTCTACGACACGTAATATGGAAGGAGAGTTTGGCGAATCTGATACTCATAGGAAAGATACAGGGAAAGATAGACAAGGAAAAACAATACTAGACATATTTGATGTGCTTGCGCAAACTTATGTCAGAGTGGGATTTGGGAGAGATACCAAGAGGAAAATATTAAAAGCGACAAGGAAGAGTAGCAAAAGAATGTACATGATCGCCTACCTCCTGAAGGCAGACAAAACATTAAAAGGAATCTATCAGTCGCATTTTATTCATATCCGTCCATCGAATTGTTTATGATCTATCTATATATGTCTATGTATTTATATCTGGGACATGTAATGAGGAGAAAGGGTTTGGAGAGTCTGATACTCATAGGAGGGATAGAGGGAAAGAGTAGAAAAAGGAAAGCAGCCAGTAACATGTCTGATGGGCTTGAGCAAATGGATGGCGGAACGGAGTTTGGGAGACGCGGCACATGAATAAAAATAATATATCTATCTATCTATCTATCTATCTATCTATCTCAATCTGTTCATATCTATCTCAACTTTTGTTCATATCTATCTATTTTGTCTATCTATCTATCTATCTATCTATCTATCTATCTATCTATCTCAATCTGTTCATATCTATCTCATTTTGTTCATCTATCTATCTATCTATCTATCTATCTCAATCTGTTCATATCTATCTATCTCATTTTGTTCATATCTATCTATCTATCTATCTATCTATCTATCTATCTATCTATCTATCTATCTCAATCTGTTCACATTTATCTATCTCATTTTGTTCCTATCTATCTATCTATCTATCTATCTATCTATCTATCTATCTATCTATCTATCTATCTGTCTACAGTGTGCGATGGATATAATGTCGCCAAAATTACGCAAAAATAAAAATAATCTTACCATCTCATTTTATCAGACATACTTACCAAAAAAAAATTACACAACATATCTTAAAATAATAACGAGTACATTTATTCAATAAAATTACCATTGGCTTTAACCACGCTCTTTAGGCAAACTCTTGAATCCCTTATTAACAGTTTGCTTGTTTTATGATATGTTCTGTGATCCGCTGAATATAATTTAGCTCAAAAGCAAAAATGCAAACTAGCAAACAAAAATGTAATTACATTAAAGAAATATTATTTAATATAAACAGCAGGAAAGCAGAGATCGGTAGCAAAGAAAAAACTGTGCGTCGAGATGATAGAGATTTCAAGGTTAGGAATATAAAATAATGATAGCGGAATGTGATGACGTCAATGGGATCTAACCAAAGGCAATAGTAAAAAATGATAAATAAATGTGCCCGGACAAAATATTATTGGCACAGAATATTATTTCGGTCAAACGGGAAAATATAAACCATGGAAAGATAAGCATGAGATGACGTCAAAGGCAGCTGGCCTAAAGACAATAATAATGCAAAAAAGATAAATAAATGTGACTGAGCAAAGATGACTCAATCGAGTGAAATTCACTGAATCTCAGCTAATATAAAGGCAAGGTTTTTTTCGGGTCGTGATCAGAAAACGTCCAGCCAGTCATTTCTCCGTATGTGCGCGCCTCCCTCTGACTACACCTCTACACACAACAGTCACTGAAGAGAATCTGGTTGCAATCTGGAGATTTAGGTGACCACATCTAAGGGGTGACATAATCGCAAAAATTGTCTGACAGCCATAACTGGATTCTCCTGCTTGTGTGGTATGGTGCAGAATCATGTTGCCAGACATTGTGACTTCCAGCAACCGCTCTCTTGACACATAGATTTGATATTTTTTTTTTAATCATATCACCCCAAGCAAGGCAGTAACGCCACTGAAGCGCAGAGGGCTATGTAAGAGTATGGGCATTCATTTTGAGTCTATCTTCCTATGTCTGGCAGCAGGATTTTCCACCATGGCACAAAAGCAGGAGAACCCTGTCTTGGCTATCAGAAAATATCAGTACCCACATCACTCTTTAAATCTGCACATAGCCTGCAACTCTTTTGATCATTATGTGTGGGGTGCAGTCGAGCGAGAGATCAATAAAACTTCATGTAACACCAAAAACTAACTGAAGGCAAGGATCATGATAGAATTCACCAACTTAAACCTTGAGATGTCTATTGTGGTGCATTGGATTTCGACTTGAAATGACAAATCGAGGTGTCAAGTTCAATTCCAGTTGAATTCGTTGCATTCACTTACGCACAAATATTCTTGGGAAAGGTATTAATCCGTCTCTTCCCTCCAGTTATGGCTTAAATAACAGGACAGATTGGGTTCTATAGACTTGGCTGGCAACCAGTCTGCCGCAGAAAGCAATGGCAACCTACTGCGGAATAATCTTCTGCCCAGTCAGTCATGTCACTTTGGGGACATGATCGACCAAAGCGGATATCACGTATGGCACTTAACTGACTAACTGAATAGAATAGTTGGAATCATGATTAAGGCTTCTACTTGTCATAAAGTGGGTGATCGATTTTCTATTGATATGAAGTAATAAACTGATCCCCTACAAGTTTTACGTAATGATATAATACATCTCTTCTTCCTCTAGCTATGAATCAAATAATAAAATAGATTGGATTCTATAACCTTGGCTGCCAATCAGTCTACCGTAGAAAGCAATGGCAACCTACTGTGAAATAATCTTCTGCCCAGTCAGTCATGTCACTTTGGAGACATGATCGCCCAAAGCGTGTATCACGTATGGCACTTAACTGACTGACTGAAACCATGAGAGCGTTCCGTTTTGTATATGGATACAAGTAAAACAAAATTCATTCTTAATAATTACTAAATTCCAATTGAATTCCATGCATTTACTTACGCATAAATAGCCATAAGAAAGACATTATTCCGTCTCACTCCTCCAGTTATGGGATAAATAATACGACCTATTGTGTTCTATAGCCTTGGCTGGCAACCACTCTACTACATAAAGCAATGACAACCTACTGCGGGATAATCTTCTGCCCAGTCAGTTATGTCACTTTCGAGACATGATCACTCAAGCGCGTATCACATACGGCACTTAACTGACTGACTGAATGACTAAAATTATAGCTTCAAGCGCTCGAAAATATATAACCTCTGGACAATTCGCATCTAATTCAATTTGAAAAAAATAATCATAACAACACATCAAAAATTATTTTTAAAAAACTTAAAGATAATACTTTGTCTGTATTTGCATTGAAACATACACACACACACACACACACACACATATATATATATATATATATATACACATGATACTATTATATATATATATATATATATATATAGAGAGAGAGAGAGAGAGAGAGAGAGAGAGAGATCATTAGTATGTGTCGTCATTTAAAATAAATTTAAATAGTAATAATTATCTTATTCTTCCATTTAATCATTATAGAATTTTTTGAATTTGGATAAGCAGCAACTTCTTTGCCTTGTACCTCCCCCTACTAACCCAAGGGTCAAGCCACATACTCTCATTACCATAGAAGAAATTACTACTAAGATTCCGCTAGCTTAACCCTATAACAGCCAATATTACCCCAACCTTCCATTACTAGACCAACCCTCCGGTATTAGAATCTCTCCTCATCTTTTGTTTAAACGAGGTTGACAATGCATGTCTTAAACTGACATATAGAAAATGGCTATTTCCCTTCTAAATTTTATCCGAATTTAAAGATAGATTTATATATACATATATATATAAATCTATCTTTAAATTCGGATAAAATTTAGAAGGGAAATAGCCATTTTCAATATGTCAGTATATATATTCAATATATATATATAAAAGAGCCGCGAAATATTATATTGCCAATGAGTTTATAAAAACATCCAACTTATGTTCATTAAATATATATAATAGACCGCTCCTCAGGCTATATCCATATTGAATGGGTTAAAATTATCCGGAAAAAGTCAAGTAAAAAAGAAAAAAGAAAAAAGAAAAAGAAAGAGATAAGAAACAATAGGAGAGAGGACGTTAACTTAACAGAGGTAAATGGGTTTATACAAACATCCAACATATGTTCATTATTATAATAATCTGTTAAATCGTAACATTGAGTTCTCATTGGATTTCATCTCCTGTGGAATTTACTTTGCCAAGTACTAAGGATTTTACTTATATATATCATACCAACATTCATATACAAAAACTGCTAAAAACGAGAAATCGGGGACCCGTGTTCGAATTCCAGCTGAATTCCTTGCATTCACTTACGCGCAAATACCCTTGGGAAAGGTATTAATCCGTCTATTCCTTCCAGTTATGGGTTATATAACAGGACAGATTGGGTTCTATAGCCTTGGTAGGCAACCAGTCTACCGCAGAAAGTAATGTCAACCTACTGCGGAATAATCTTCTGCCCAGTCAGTCATGTCTCTTTCGCAACATGATCGCCCAAGCGTGTATCACGTATGGCACTCAACTGACTGATTATATAATTTATGTCCTCAAAAGAAAAGAAAATCATAAGAACACTGATCTGTCTGCGTAAGACTATTTACGCTCTCACATCCTAATTAGGCTTACGTCTATATCACGTTGAATACACCGGTTATTGCTCGATCAACGAAATTAAGCAACGTTGAGCCTGGTCAGTAATTAGATGGGTGACCGTTTGGGAATACCAGGTGCTGTAAGCGTTTAGTGACGGATGTGCGTTTGAATATCGGCTCGGAAAGAGAAATCGGTGAGCCGAGTTCGAATTCCAGTTGAATACCCTGCATTTACTGGTACCCTTAGGGAATGTATTAATTCGTCCCTTCCCTCCAGTTATAGGTTAAATAACAAGGGTAGGACTTGGGGACTCTGTCCTTAAAAACAAATCCCAATGAATCTTGATACTCGAAAAGAAAAATGTATTACTAGACTCAAAACTTATATAAAAACAACAATACATTGTTGAAAGAAAAAGGTATTACCAGCAATAAATAAATAAAATTTAGTTGGCAATAAATGACCCGCCGAGGTTGATATGCATAAAACAAAGCAACCAACCAACCAACCAACCAACACCCTAATTGAGCACTCTGGAAGAATGGTAGACTTTGGAAAAACATTATCTACTCTAGCATCTAAGCATCGTTCATTCAGTAATGAATTAGAACACTCTTAGCTATTGGCGTATGTTTACAGGGTATGTCACAAGCTAAAAATCTGCCTTCTTCTACCGAGCGCCTATCGTTCAGAGGTAGAATCGTAGATGACAATTCGGTCGGGTTTCAAATTTGGCTAAAACGAATCGGATGTCTAACCATGCTGATGAGCTGTGATACAGCGAAACAGATCTGTCTGCGGATGACTATATATATATATATATAATCAAACAAAGTTAAGAGACAGAGAGAGAAAATTATATTTATAATGTTTATCAATTATTGTACAAATGGATTTGATGATTTATTCATTTGTTATATCAAAATTAATTTCTTTATAAATATGTCTTTCTACTGGAATCAAAAGAAGACAAAAGTTGTGGAATCAAAGTAATACTTTTAATTCAAATAAGCTACAAAATGTTGTTAATAAAGTTCAGGTTTAAAAGCTCTTCGTTGTAGAATACTTTTAATTAGATAAGTGCGAAAAGTTCTTTCACGCTGAAATAAAATGAGAAATGTTTATAGTCAGTGTTTGCGTGTGACACATAGTTCCTTCTCATGATTATGTGTACGCTTGTATTTTTGTAAGTATTGAACGAAGAGCAGGACTTTCTCCGCGATGGAATGTGGAAGTCTATTGTTCAGCGGTATATCGGTAGAAATTGATTAAAAACAGATGAAACCGAATGATTTATAATGTTGTATCGAACAGAAGCAAGAAAATAGAAACCGTAGGATTTGGGAAGTGAACAGACCATAGATTCTTATTAAAATTGACTTTGCTGCTTAAAAGAATCTGAATGGCTCAAAGAAATGCTAAATTTTGCTTAGAATAAATTTTAAGAGAGATTTCTAATTGAATGGCTAATAATAATGTCTAACATTTTACACGTTTTATTGGATTGATTGATTCGTTTTCTACGGCTTATCAACCCTTTGCGGGTTGTTTCCTGCTAGAAAATATTTTTTAAGATTGTAAGAGATTTTATTTTTGATAATGACTAGCATCATACCCCGGCGTTGCCCGTGCAACTGAGAACATTTTCTTAATTAGATGTTTAATGCAGCGTGTTGCGATTTCCGAACGCTTGTAGTCACCGCCTCACTTTAAAACTCAGTTATGTAAAAAAAAATAATTATATAAAAATTGTTGTTTAAAAATTGTTCAAGAATTCAATTAAAAAATCTATTTTCTTTTGTTTTGCGCAAACGTGAGTTGGTGTTTTGTGTGAAATTGTAAACAACATTGCGTTTGTTTTTGCTTCAAAATTAGGGAGGGGAAAATATTTACAATTTTTGTTGACTAAATGAATTACAGAAATTTTCAAAGAATATTTAAAAATATAGACAATTAATTTTAGCGGAAAAAGTTACATTAATGCCACACGAATTACAGGCAGTTGATTTCCTGCATGAAATAATTAGTGAAAAAAAGTTTTTTTTTTTTTATTTTGTGAAATATGAAATATTAAATCTGGAAAAAACTTAAATAATTAAATTAACCATTGGCACTTCTTTTTGTTTGAAAAATTACTTTTTTTTAAAATATTTTTTTGTTTCAAAATTACAGGAAAAAATATTCACATTTTTTGTTGACCAAATGAATTTTTAAAACGTCGGAATAAAAATTATACATAAAGGCTCATTTTTTTAGTCGCGTTTGACACGTGTGATTTGATTTCTGTGACGTAATTTAGCAAACATCTTAGATCTTAGATGTTTTACGGAGCAAATGTAAACAATCGGCTCCATTGGCCAAAAAGTGCGAAAGGGAAAATTGCTGAACTTAAACTCAAAAAGTATGTGTCGACCTGGCTTCCCTGTAGATATGTGTCCTTAGAAAGCCTAAAAAATGTAGGCGTGCATAGGTTACAGTCACACACAGACTCACAGCTTGCCTTTTATATATATATATCGATGATTTATTGATACAAGTGTTACTCATTATGCAATATCTGGGTGGAGGATGAAGAGGTAAATCATACCCTTTCCGAATGGTATTTGCGTTTAAGTCAATATAACAAACTTAACTGGAATTCAAACTCGGTTCTACGATTATCAATTACGAGCCATTATCTATTATACTATACGCAGACCTACGCTTACAGCATCCACTATTTCCAAGCGGTCACCCATCTAGATACAGACTAGCTTCGGCGTTGCTTAACTGTTTTTCTAATAATACAAAGCAAGACAGAAATATCTCCCACAGTATGGTAAGACTTTAGAAACAATGGTGTCCGTATCTCGCTAATGCCTTACTAATATTTGGAAAGTATTTCTGAGGGAGGTTATATGTGGTGGGGTATTTCCTCCGAACTTTGGAGATATATATATATATATATATATATATATATATATATATATAGAGAGAGAGAGAGAGAGAGAGAGAGAGATTTTTTAATTTTGTTTAACGACATATTAACCTTTGTGGATTATTTAATGCCAAAATGACGGGATTTTAATGTGTTTTTTAATTTAATGTTTAATTATAATGAGAAGGTTGATTTACTCAAATTTTAATGATTTTTTTGTTTTTATTCGTTTTTTTTTTTTAGAAAACTAAAATTCTAGTTTTTTATTCAAACAATTGTTTTTTTTTATTTATACCTTCAAATATGTGTTATGGTAATACTTTTTCTTCAAAAATGTATATATTTCTATAAAAGTTTATTTTTATGTATATATTTCTATAAAAGTGTATTTTTATACTTTGTGTTTTGGTCCCAGTTTGAAGGTTAACTATTTGCCCATAGCTGGGACCCTAACAGATGTTACCACTCCGGGTCAGTGTGAACCTGAGAAGAACAGCAATTAAGAGGTGGTTCCATGCTCGTCACAATCTCCCAATCAGAGGTCTTGCTGCCGGATGCAGTTTACAGTCATAGATAGATAGATAGATACATACATACATACATACATACATACATGCATAAATACATACATAAGAAACTGAATGTCACAGACACATAAACAACAGGTTGAGATAGATAGATAGATAGATAGATAGATAGATAGATAGATAGATAGATAAATAGATAGATAGATAAGAAACTGAATGTCACAGATACATAGCCAACAGGTTGAGATAGATAGATAGATAGATAGATAGATAGATAAGAAACTGAATGTCACAGATACATAACCAACAGGTTGAGATAGATAGATAGATAGATAGATAGATAGATAGATAGATAGATAGATAGATAGATAGAAACGCCTGCTAAGATGTAAACTGCATTATGAAAGTCAATATATTTTTTTTCCAATAAAATTAATATTAAGCATGTAATGTTGGTACAACTTTGCAGGATACAATTAAACTTACCGTGGCTTATTTCAGTGTTCATCCCTACCCCGGAATTAGAATTTTCCACCTTTTGATACATCTTCTTCTTCTATGTGCCCTGTTCTTTCAGGACGTTTCCCTATACCTGGTGGCTTTGAGCACTCCTTCTCTTTTTACATCATGCAACCCGTGTTCCGTCATCCACCTGATCAGGGCCTTCAAATATGTTATCCGTGGCTTTCCCCTGTCTCTTTTTCCCTCTATCTGGCCTGTTAGTATCAGGTTCTCCAAGACCTCCTTCCTCATTGCATGTTCCATGAACTTTAGTTGTCTCTTCCTGATGCTCAGTATTAATTTCCTTTTTGTTTCCATCCTTTCCAAAACATCATCGTTGCTCACCTGCTCGTTCCATGATATCCGCAGCATCCTTCTGTAGAACCACATTTCAGCTGCTTCAAGTTTTTCCTTCATCTTTGATGATATTAACCAGCATTCACTGACATATTGAAGAACTGACATCACATAGCAATCCAGTACTCTTTTCTTTGTTTCTAGTAAAATTGTCCTATTTCTTGATACTTTACTCAATTTCTGGAATGCTTTCTTCGCCATGCAAATTCGCTATCGGATCTCTGTGCCCCACTTTCTGTCTTCTGTTAGAAGACTACAAGATATTTAAATTTTTGTACCTGCCTGATTTTAGTATCCCCCACCTGTATTTGGGTTTTGGGCTGTTCTTTTTGTTGATGACCATGCATTCGCTCCTTTCTTTTCACTCTTCTCATCTACCTTCTGTAGGAGGTCTTGTAGTTTCCTTTCTCTGTCTGCTATCATTTGTGTACCTTATATTGTTTAAAATGTGACCTCCGATGACGAATCCTGGCATAACTTCTCACGGAGTACAATTAATTAATTCTTCAAAAATAGAGAGGGTGCGGCACAAACTAGTGTTTATTGGCAATAGAGAAACTCATAGCAAGTTGAGAAATGATAAAAGGCATTCTGTTTCCACTATTAATCAGTTTAAGTGTCATAAACGATACACGCTTAAGCGATCATGTCTCTTTCGATTCATGGCTGGCAAGGTAGAAGATATTCCCGCAGTAGGTTGGTATTCCTCTCTGCGGTAACTTGTTGCCAACCAAGGCTATAGAATCCAAGTTGTTCTGCTATTCAATACTTAAAGGAGGGAGAAGAGATGGATTAATACCTTTTTCAAGGGTATTTGCGCGTAAGTAAATGCAACGAATTCAAATGGGATTCGAACACTGCTTTCCGATTTCTCGTTCCGAGGCGATATCCACTGCACCACAACGCACATCCAATATATTGGTTGTTTATTCACCTGGAATGATTTTGGCAGGTAGATGGTACTTGAAACAACTTTGCTACTTCTATCATGACAGACTATGGGACCAGATCTTTTCTTTTGATCAGTAAGAACTCCGACACTATTCGACCATGCTTCTGCTCATCTCTACATCAGGACATGCGACTCACAACTAGTGCTTTGAAGTTATTCTTATCGCTAAAACTGGTTCTGTGTATGCAACAATGCAACCAGAACCACTAACCTCCCACATCTAGTCCCCAATATAGAATCTATTCATTCAGATAATCCCAAATAATATAACCCCTAGCAAAGAAATCCTAAATGTTTAGATTTGTTATTATAGTTGGGATTGTTACTTCCACATCCAATCAACCATTTTGGAATCCGATCATTCAGGTAATCCCAAAGAATATGACTCCAAGCAAAGAATTCCAACAGAGTGACCTCGCTGTTTGCAGTCTCTTAATTCCATATTCAATCCACTGATATGGAAAATATTAATTCCTTAAACATACACTGGAGATATTTCTCAGTCTTTCACAGATTGAACAAATCTCACAATGGTGTGTTTCTGTTCTGTTCATTGACGTGCACAAAATCCAAGAAAGTTATATACTCATTAAATAGATTCCACCTGATTATGACGATTTTCTGAGTAAAAGAAAGAATGGGAAAAGAGTTACGGTCCTTGATTCTGCAGTTAAATGCACCTGTTCTGTGAATGATAGAAAGTTTGCTAGAGATCATTACCGAAAAGCAGCCTTGAAGACTAAGGATCTGACCAGAGAGATCAGAGAAAATGTTGTGGAAAAATATAAAGCAGGGTTATGTTATTCAAAATATTCCCTGCTTTGAACATCTCACTGTGGTTTATCAATTCAACTACACGAAATAGTATAGTACGGTCACGTTGAATACACCGGTTCTCGTCCGCTCACCGAAGTTAAACAACATCGATCCTGGTCAGTACTTACATGGGTGACTGCTTGGGAATACCAAGTGCTATAAGCGTTTAGTGACAGATGTTCGTTGTAGTGCAGTGGATATAGGCTCGGAAAGAGAAATCGGGGAGCCGAGGTCGAATTCCAGTTGAATGCCCTGCATTCACCCCACGCGCTAATACCCTTGAGAAAGATATTAATCCGTCCCTTTTCTCCAGTTATGGGTTAAATAACAAGACAGATTGGATTCTAAAGCCTTGACTGGAAACCAATCTACCGCAGCAGTTATTGGCAACCTGTTGTGGGATAGTTAAAATACCTGAGGTCTATACAGGGTAGGACTTCGGACCCTGCCCTTAAACAAATCCTAACGAATCTTTCTCCATCACTTTGGAGGAAGCCGGCTCAACCCGCCTAATGTGAATGCCGAAACAGGTACAGGCGCCAACTTTTCTAAGACCGCCCACCAAAACTGACAATGTGAGCAAGGAAAATATTAGTCACAGAAGTATACATAGTAACTTTAGAAGAGCTACAGTCAGTCAGTTTAGTGCCATACGTGATACACGCTTGGGCGATCATGTCTCGAAAGAGACATGACTGACTGGGCAGAAGATTATCCCGCAGTAGTTTGCCATTGCTTTCTGCAGTAGACTGGTTGCCGACCAAGGCTATAGAACCCAATCTGCCCTGTTATTTAACCCATAACTGGAAGGAATAGACGGATTAATACCTTTCCCAAGGGTATTTGCGCGTAAGGGAAGGTAATGAATTCAGCTGGAATTCAAACTCGGTTCCACGATTTCTCGTTCTATAGTGGGAGAAAAAAACAACTATTAGCAGTGCTTTAAATTTCTTGCCATATTTTAATCATTTTAATCCAAGTAAGGCAATAGAGTTACTGAGCAAGAATATCAGAATAAGAAAACATTAAGAAGAAAGAACAATAAATTAAGACTTTTTTCTTTCTTTTTTTAATCATATCACCCGAGCAAGAGGGTAACGCCACTGATGTGCAGGGGGCTACGTAAGAGTGAAAAGATTGGAAAAGAGAAAACCGGAAACCACATCCTAAACAGGGAACAAGGGATGAGCCTCTTCACCTGTTCAATAGACGTTGGTGGACCGTGAACCGGGCGATAGTTTTGTCTATCTACTCCAATTGAAAAAAAAAAGTAAAAAGATTGAAAAAGAGAAAGCTGGAAACCACATCCTAAACAGGGAACAAGGGATGAGCCTCTTCACCTGTTCAATAGACGTGGGTGGACCGTGAACCGGGCGATAGTTTAGTCTATCTACTCCAATTGAAAAAAAAAAGAAAAAAGATTGGAAAAGAGAAAGCCGGAAACCACATCCTAAACAGGGAACAAGGGATGAGCATCTTCACCTGTTCAATAGACGTGGGTGGAGTGTGAACCGGGCGATAGTTTAGTCTATCTACTCTAATTGAAAAGAAAAGAAAGAAGAGTGAAAAGATTGGAAAAGAGAATGCCGGAAACCACATCCTAAACAGGGAACAAGGGATGAGCCTATTCACCTGTTCAACAGACGTGGGTGGAGTGTGAACCGGGCGATAGTTTAGTCTATCTACTCCAATCTTTTGAGCTTATTTCAGTAAAACAATTGGAGAAAATTGTCATATTAAAGTATATTTGGCTCCTTCAGAGCACTGTGCATTTTGTTTTGGTCAAATGGTAAAAGGATCATTTAAATCTACATACTCTAAATAATAAATGGACAATGTGAATTTGGTTTTAATAAATCGAGATTTAACGGATAACTATCCAACATATCCTCAAGATAATCTCCTCTTAATCCCAGTGTAAAATAAATTGAATTATGAAAAAATAACCATTAAAAAAAAAATCTTTATTTTTATACTTCTATTAGTAAAAGGCATTTCCCGTGTGAATTTTAATTTATTCTCTGTCTGTCTGTCTCTCTGTCTGTCTGTCAGTCTTTCCCTCTCTTTCTCGATACACACACGCACACACACACACACACACACACACATATATATATATATATATATATATGGTTCTCGCTCGATCACCGAATTTAAGCAACGTTGAGACTGGGTCACCGCTTGGGAATACCAGGTGCTGTAATCGCTTAGTGACGGATGTGCGTTGTGGTGCAGTGAATATCGGCTCGGAAAGTAAAATCGGTGAGCCGAGTTCGAATTCCAGTTGAATACCTTGCATTCACTTAAGCACTGGTACCCTTGGGAAAGGTATTAATCCGTCCCATCCACCCAGTTATGGGTTAAATAACAGGTGAGGACTTGGGGACCCTGCCCTTAAAAACAAATCCCAATGAATCTTGATACTCGAAAAAGAAAAAGGTATTACTAGACACAAAACTTATATAAAAATAACAATAAATTGTTGAAAGGATATTACCAGCAATAAATAAATAAAATTTAGTTGGCAATAAATGACCCGCTGAGCTTGATATGCCATAAAACAAAACAACCAACCAACATATATATATATATATATATATATATATATATATATATATATATATATATCGTTCTTCGGCAATTAATTGAACACTTTTGAGTACTGGTTTTTCTTTACACTGTACATATAACACGCTCAAATCTACCTACCGCCACTGTTCGACGATTCCTTAGAGGTAGAATCTCCGACTATTGTGAAATCGGTTCGGTTTCAATCGTGGCTGTAAGCAATCAGATATCTAGCCGTATAGCTGAGCAGGACTGTCTTCGGATGACTATATATATATACTGCGGGATAATCATGTCATGTCTCTTTCGAAACATGATCGCTTAAGCGTCTATCACGTATGGCACTTAACTGACTGACTGAATATAATAGTTGGAATCATGATTAAAGCTTCTAGTGGTCATAAAGTGGGGGATAGATATTCTATTGTTATGAAGTGATCCCCCACTAATTACTATGTAATAATATAATGCATCTCTTCTCCTTCTAGCTATGAGTCAAATAATAAGATAGATTGGCTGGCAAGAAGTCTATTGCAGAAAACAATGGCAACCTACTGCGGGATAATCTTCGGCCCAGTCAGTCAGGTCTCTTTCCGAAACATGATCGCTTAAGCGTCTATCACGTATGGCACTTAACTGACTGACTGAATATAATAGTTGGAATCATGATTAAAGCTTCTAGTGGTCATAAAGTGGGGGATAGATATTCTATTGTTATGAAGTGATCCCCCACTAATTACTATGTAATAATATAATGCATCTCTTCTCCTTCTAGCTATGAGTCAAATAATAAGATAGATTGGCTGGCAAGAAGTCTATTGCAGAAATCAATGGCAACCTACTGCGGGATAATCTTCGGCCCAGTCAGTCAGGTCTCTTTCGAGACCTGATCGCCCAATCGTCTATCACGGATGGCACTTAACTGACTGACTGAATATGCTAGTATACAACAAAATATAATGGAAATACATATGTAAATAAATAAACACACGATAAAAATACATTTCATATCCTAATATAAATTAAAATAAAGACTGCGAAGATGTTGATGAGGATGATGGTGATGTCTGCGTCTGAATTCTAATCAAGCAATATGTGGAAAGCGTCCGTACTTTTTACAGCCTATATTCCGATTAAGGAAACATTTGATATAAAGATAAGGAAAATGCTGCTGATGATGATGATGATGTCTGACCCTGTCTGTTCCTAATCTCTAATATGGAAAGAGTCCGTATTTTTTGCCACCTGCGTTCCGATTAAGCAGACGGTAAATATACAGAGATGAAAATGATGATGATGATGATATATGACCCTGCTGAACCTGATCTCTGATGGAACAATTATTAAAAGCGTCCGTATTTGTTGCTGTCTATGTTCCAAAAAAGAAGACATTTAATATAAAGATGATTAAAGTTGTGATGATGATGATGTCACACCTTATCAGATCGGGATCTCTGATCAAACAATATGTCGAAAGCATCCGTGTTTGTTGCTGCCTGTGTTACAACTGAGAAAGCATTTAAGATAAAGATGACGAATATGATGATGATGATGATGATGTCGGACCCTGTCTGATCCTGATGTCTGATCAAAAAATATTTTGAAAGAGTACATATTTTCTGCATCCTTTGTTCCGTTTAATGGGTCATTTAATACAAAGATGATGAAAATGATGATGATGATGATGATGATGATGTCAGTCCCTGTCTGATACTGCTCTCTGACAAAGCAGTGTGTTGAAAGTGCCCGCATTTGTTGCCGGCTCTGTTCTGATTAAGGAGACATTTAATATAAAAATAATGAAATTGATGAGGATAATCTTGATGATGTCTGACCCTCTCTGATCCTCTATTTGGTTAAACAATATGTGGAAAGCGTTCGTATTGTGTTCCGATCCAGGTGACATTTAATACAAAGATGATGAAGATGATGATGATGATGATGATGTCAGTCTCCGTCTGATCCTGATCTCTGATGAAACTATGTGTTGAAACCGACCGCAGTTTTTTGCCGACTGTGTTCCGATTAAGGAGACATTTATTATAACGATGATGAAAATGTTGATGATGATGATGTCTGACCTTGTCTGATCCTAATCTCTAATCAAACAAAATTTTGAAGAGTGTCCGTATTTGTTGTCGCTTGTGTTCCGTTAAAGGAAACATTTAACAGCAACTTTTTAACTTTGCTGTCGTGCAGCTCTCACAAATCACACATATTCACAAGACACAAGACATTTACATAAAAATGTGGATTCTGATGTCGAAAATAAGTTCATGATATTGAAAAAAGCTTTCTGAAAATGTCATTTGCAACTTTATTATATGGAGTAGGAAAACACTTTGAATTCCAGTGTTGAAAAAAGGTAACATATGGCAGTTCAAAGCATGAATAAACACACACACACACGCACACCGACACACACCTACATGCATATATATATATATATATATATATATGTATATATATATATATATATATATATTGTGCTTTTGAGCAGTAATCTTTTTTTATGCAGGTTTTATTATATTAGTAGCTAGCATCTATATACACCGCATATATATATATATATATATATATGTGTGTGTGTGTGTGTGTGTGTGTGTGTGTATATATATATATATATATATGTATATAAAACGCTAAAATTTGGTCCTCTTTTACAGAATAGGGACTCCGACTAACACATAACCGGTCGAGTTTCGATCCTGACTGGAAGCAAGTGGATGCCTAGCCACACTGATGAGCTGTGATATAGCGAAACAGGTTTGTATGTGGATTATGCAGATTTCATTATATATATATATTATTCCATCCATACGTGCGTATGGCTGGAATATTCCTTATCCAAAGAAACGCTATTATTACAAAAGTGTTCAATACAAAGTAGATCTAATAATATTTATTCAGAAATTATAACATGGATATGTTATAATATCACTACAAAAGTAACTATTTTCTTTCGACACTTCTTGTGTCTTGTCAAGTGATGTGGTTTATTTCAAACTGAGGGGTTTTAAAAATGTTAAAAACAAGGAAAACCGCTTTAATAAGGGAAGCATTGTTGTATGTACGATGTGGACCAATCAGAGTAAAGCAACGTCTAATTTGGAGAATATGTGAGCAGACTTAAAAATAATTTTGCGGGGCATTAGTATTAATATTTGATTAAATTGAGATCAGCATTATTAATTAACTATTAGATCTACGTTATTATTGTTGCGAAATTTAAAGAAAATTTTCTAAGTTTAACAATTTATTATATTTAGAAAGTTATTCATATATTAAACGAGGAAGAGAAAGAACGCACACATAAATAAACCTACAAACATCTACACATGAAACAACAGACGAATATATTCAGAAACACTGGCAAACAGACGCATATACAGATTAATATACCCACACATGTATACATACACAAATTACAAAATTTAGCTTTTATCGACTTGTCAATTTGTTTGTTAAATTTTAAAACTCTATTTGTACACAGACTAAATTGCTACATATTGAATACAGTCAAGGCGAATTCGTAACATGACCAGCCTTGAAGGGATGAGGTCGGAACAGACACAATCATATTTCAATGCATGAACATATAAACAAAATTAGATATATACTTACACAAATACACAAGCTAAGGAGAAAACTGTACACGACTAAAAACTCCACAGATCGTAAAAAATATATATACATAGATGGAAATACACAAAACCTCTGGCATCAAACTTGGTAGATACACAATACATGAATTAAATGCGTATGTCTGTGCAAAACGTCACACATATACATATATATGCTAAGTCCCATATCGTTCATATGGAATTATGCCTGTGTGAGCCCCAGTTGTCTAGCTCGCATGTGCATGTGTCTTTGCGGACGTCAATCGTTGTACAAGTGTTCATCTATGATTGTGTTTGTATAAAAGGCGTCACGACAACAAATATTCCTCGTAATGTTCATCCCACTTTCATAAAAATTCGTCAATAAATGCATCTCTACATAAATCCAGGATTTTAAATAAAAAATTAAAATAGTTTGTCTGGCGATCTATCTATACCCATACATACGCGCATACATATATACATATACACATATGTATATATATATATATCAACCACATCACTTGACAAGACACAAGAAGTGTCAAAACAAAATAGCTACTTTTGTAATGCTATAACATATCCATGTTATAATTTCTGAATATATATATCTATATATCTGTGTGTGTATGTATTGACTTTGTAATATGTTTAAAAAATTTAAAAACCAGACATTACCTAGAAGCATATTGCATGATTTAAATATCTCACCTTTATATACGGGGTGCGATAGATAAATGGTCGCCATGTTATATTATTGCGTATATGCGTCGTTTGTTTTTTTTTATTTTGTCAACTGTACAATATAGTAGGGTAAATAGGCATCGTCTGAGAGCGCCATGATACAACTCACTCTGCCAGAAATTTGGATACGGCTCGCTGTACTGCTTGGCAGAAGCTACAATACGAATATTTCATAATGTTTGGGTGCCAATCTGATGACAGAGAAGAGGATTAAGAAAGGGTGATTACTCAGGTGGTTCGAGTGACTACTGGTGATGGCGACGTTATGCTTCGAGAGATCAGCCCGCGGGGCCTCAGACTCGACAGAGAAATGCGTTTACGCGATTGTGCCGCCTTGGGTCAGGAGGGTGGCTGCTGGAAGACACAGAACTCGGCAGCATGCAAAATAACCCAGTCATACTGGTCAGACATATCTTCCACAATATAAATTCATGAACGTAGCAACCTCACTCCCCAGACTTGCAACGCCTCTATTATCATGTGTAGGTCGTAGTTGAGCGAAAGACCAACAAAACTCCTTTTAACATAAAAATGAGCCAAATTTAAAGATTATGACAACTGTGACTAACTTAAACAAGGAGATAATCCAAAAGAGATTTAAAAATCGTCTCCAGACCGTGATTGATGATTTCTTTGAATAAATTTACTCCTTCGTATTTCAATATATTTTTGTGCACTTTTAATAAATATGAAAAGTGATGGTAGTGTTATTTTCATTCTTGCGTAATTTAGACGGCAATTCATCAATCGCACCCACTATATATGTTATTCATTATATAATGTTTTTTAAAAACATATCACCCCGAGCAAGGCGGTAACGACACACATATGCAGGGGGCTACATAAGAGTGAAAAGATTGGAAAAGAGAAAGTCGGAAACCACATCCTAAACAGGGAACAAGGGATGAGCCTCTTCACCTACTCAATAGACGTGGCTGGAGTGTGAACCGGGCGATAGTTTAGTCTATCTACTCCAATTGAGTCTGTCTACTCCAATTAAAGTGAAGCTATTTTCGAGTTGTATGACGACATTTGTTTGGCCTTAAAATATATTGCGTTATCCTTGACTGCTTCAGATTTTTATCATGTCCTGACACTATTGTCTCGACTATCGATTAGTTGTCATACGGCAAATGACTGCGATGAAGCGTACGAAAACTGCAACACTACACACACACACACACGGGCATGCCTTACGGAGAGATCGCAATCATTGTTGGTTTTAGCCATTCAGCTGTCAGTCGTGTCATCAAGCCAAACAACTGGATGCATCAGTCTAATATGTAAAGAAAAAAGCGATTGGAAGAGAAAATACAACGCCTAGAGACAACGTATACGAGATGAGGGAAAGTGCGAAAGAGCCTAGGAAGATAGTACTTTTGTTTCTTTTAATTTATATATATATATATATATATAGTAATGAACTTAATCACAGTAAGTCAACACTAATAATAACAGACTAAATATCCGAAAATAATGCTAACTAACAGTAATATAAACCGTCTTCTAACCCGGCGAGGACTACCCCGGGGGTTAAATTAAGGGGGAGAAAAAAAAAGAAACAAACAGCGCACAAGAACAATACGTTTAGTGCTCGTTTGAAAGAAAACAAAACCCAAGAAAAAACCTTAACAGCAAAGTGCTCTATACGAAAGTACGAAAGTAGAGCGAGAATACAATACAAAAATCTAGAATATATATATATATATATATATATATATATATATATATATATATATATATTTCAACCTTGAATAAGTTCGTGTTGTTTTACAATAGATCGAATTGCATCTATAAGAAAGAACTAAAAACAAACTTTAAATTCAGTGTATTCATCTCGCCCAAGTATAAAGAACTTTGTTCTCAATAGCGCTAAACATGTCGAATGTCGTGCCAAAGAAAGTGTATTTGCGGGGAATTTTACTGCACGACTTTATTAAAGAAAAATCTGAGAGCTGAAGCACAGAGAATTATTATTGAGACTTACAGCGACCATGCTCTGTCGGAAACAACATGCAGAGATTTAGTTTAGCTGCTTCAAAAATAATGGTTTTGATGTTGACGTTAAAGAACGCTCTGCTACACCGAAAAAAGTTTTAAGACAAAGAACTGAAGCGATTACTTTATGAAGACTCATGTTAGATGCAAGCTGAACTTGCAGAATGATTAGGAGTTGATTGATCACACAACAGTTTTGAAACGCTTAAAATTATTAGGTATGATTCAAATGCAAGGACACTGGATGCCGTACGAGTTGATGGCGAAAGACGTCGTACGGCGTATTGTCACGTACGAATAGCAGCTTTAACGGTAGAAAACTGTTGTGGCATACCTAGCCATTAACATAGTAATGGACTAACTCAACCTGAATAAATACCATGTGAATAGTAGTCACTGGAGAGCAGCAGTGTGGTACGAGTCAGACATCCATAGCGTGACTTACCGAACAGAGACTTTGATAGCCAACACAGCTTGCTCGTTAGATAGACGGACAAGCTGGCATATTGTACCTTTACTCGTTATTTTGTTAATACAATTGTTTACACTAATCCCGTGTTCCTGTTTTTATTTGTGGCTCCTTAAACAGGGTTACAACAAAAACGAAATTTTTTTGCATCGTATCGTGACCGGCGATGACAATTGAATGCACTACAGTATCCCAATGGGTAGAAGATTGTGGGGTAAGTCCGGCCATGCATCACCATGTTTCAACATCGGAAGCAAATATGAATATCCATGGTTAAAAGATTCTGATCTGCATTTGATGGGATCAGCTGGATGTGGTTTATCATGAGCTACTCAAACCGACCGAAAACATCACGAAAGATCGCTGTCGACAACAACTGATGCGTTTGTAGCGAACATTGAAAGAAAATGGCTGCTGTACAGAGACACGCCAGAGAGATTTTGCAACATGTCAACTCTCCGCCACAAGTTGCGAAACCTAAATTGGAAACGCCTAAACGGGTTGGCCTTACTCCACCAGCAGTATTTACCAGATATTGCTCAAACCGATTATCACATTCTGATTGATGGTACATTACCTTGTGGAGAAGCCCCTCTATACTTATAAAGATGCCAAAAATATGCGACTATTCGTAGTTAGCCACAAAAGACGTGTCGTTTTTCAGATGTGGAATTCAAATGATGCAAAAAAGATGGATAAAAATAGTGACTAGTGATGCTTAATGATCCCAGTCACATGTTTCTTACTAATTTTTGTAAATAAATTTTTTTTCTAGAAAAATCAGCAAGAACTTATTCACGGGCTTAAAAATTATTTTTAAAAATGAAATCTAACCGGCTGTTAAAGATTATTGTCTGCTTATTTAAATAATAGACGGTTCCACTATATATTTTACCCAGACAAAATTAAAAAGTACCATTTCATCACACCAGGTTGCTGTGTTGCTTTTACGATCCAAATCTTCTTCTTCTTCTTCTTCTTCTTCTTCTTCTTCTTCTTCTTCTTCTATGTGCCTTGTCCTTTCAGAACGAAGGTGATCATGGCCTTCCACGTTTCCCTATCCTTGGTTGCTCTAGTCACACTTTTTCCTGTAACACCAAGCAACGCTCGTTCTGTCATTCACCTTCTCAAACCATTCAAATACGTTATCCGCTGCTTTCCTATGTCTCCTTTCCCTCTATCTGGGCTGTTAGTATCAGGCTCTTCAAACCCTCCTTTATATCACTGCATGTCACAGGAACTTTAGTTGTCTTTTCCTGATGTCCAATATTAATTTCCTTTTCGTTTCCATCCTTTCCAAAACCTCATCATTGCTCACATTCTCGGGCCATGATATCCGCAGTATTATTCTGTAGGAACACATTTCAACTGCTTTAATTTTTTCTTTCATATTTTATGATATTGTCCAGCATTCACTGCCATACTGAAGAACATCACATAGCAATCCAGTACTCTCTTCTTTCTTTCTAGTGAAAGTTCTTGTCTCTTAATACTTTACTCGGTTTTTGGAACGCGTCCTTCGATACGCCAATTCGCCTTCGGATCTCCGTGTCGTCCTTTCTGTCTTATGTTAGAACACTTCCCAGGTATTTAAATTTTTGTACCTGTTTGATTTTAGTATCTTCCACCTGTATTTTGCTCTCTTTGCTGATGATTATGCATTTTTTCTTGCAGTTTATTTGCAGTCTTTTTTGTTACTCTCATCAGCTACCTTCTGTAGGAGGTCTTGTAGTTTCCTTTCCGTGTCCACAATCAGCACTGTATGATATGCGTACCTTATGTTGTTCAAATTGTGGCCTCCGATGACAAATCCTGGCATAACATCTAGGGTCCTCAGAATAGTCTTGCTGTAGATGTTGAATAGATCTGGTGAAAAGACACATCCTTGTCTTACGGCCCTTTCTATCTTTGTATATTTGCTGAATTCGTTACCTGTCAGTTCAACCTAATTCTCATTTTTGATTGAACAATATTGACACACCTACAAGTATATTCTTCAACTAGCACTCCTTCATTTTTTTAAATAACCATGAATTCGTCGTATATTTTCAAAATAAATCATTTTCACCATTTATTTTAAGATATCAGCTGAAGAAGAATACTATTGTTCTGAAATATGAACGTTTTTGTGTAGTAATATAATGCTTTTAGAAACCATTGTGATAACAAAATTACAATACTAAGCCCTACTTTGTATCGAGCACTCTTTATAAAAGTAAATGCTTGAGCAGTTGGTTTTAATTTACTTTTGTTCACTTCTTTAAAATATATCTAAACTTATTTATAAATGTAACTTTGTCTGTGTGTATGTGTCTGCGTGTGTGTGTCCGTTACCTATAGACTCCGAAACGACAGAACCGATGTTCGTGAAAAATTACTATAAGCGTCTGCGAGTGTTTTTAGCTAGGTTTTGTATCGAGGTACCCCCGATAAATATCGAAAATCGATAATCGAAAAAATCGGGTTATAGAAGGAGTGGTCCGATTTTAATCAAATTTGATACACTCATAGACAAAGACATAAGAAACGATATTCCAAAGTTTCAAGGTTGCAGTTCTTACAATAGTTCAGAAAATCGATAATATATATATATATATAAAAGGCAAGATGTTTGTGTGTGTATCTGTTTACAATCCACAATTTTTATCCGATTTTCACCAAACTTCGCACATTCTTTAGACTGAGTCTGAGTTCCAGGACCATGGATTAGTTTTAAAGCTTTCATTACTCCCGAGCAACGCCGGGCTATACTGCTAGTATATATATATATATATATATATATATATAAAGATAAAAGATCATATGAATAAAGACAACAGGTAAACATACTTCAGCCTGCGCATTTCGTCCTGATTTTATTTGGTTGTAATTTAAAATTTAAATTTTAAATACAAGAGTAATAATGTCACTGATTTGTACTATTTTTTTAAAATTTTCTCAACGCTCATAAACATTTATCAGGCGAACTAAAAAACCAAGGAAATTATGGATGACACGAAGTAACACAATTCAATATCTCATACATGAAATCGAGGGTATTGATTCAAGACCATCGATTTCATGTATGAGATATTGAATTGTGTTACTTCGTATCATCCATAATTTCCTTGGTTTTTTAGTTCGCCTGATAAATGTTTATGAGCGTTGCGAAAATTAAAAAAAAATAGTACAAATCAGTGACATTATTACTCTTGTATTTAAAATTTCATTTTTAAATTACAAATTATCTAAATTATTTTAGTATGGAATTAATTTATGCGTTATATATATTTAATATTATGTGGTTATGGATTTAATCATTTTTTTTTTAATTTTTAGACATTTGTTTTCTTCATGTATCTTGGTATGGGAAAGTATTAAATCTTTCTGGAATGGAGATATTTGAAAAGAAAACTTCACGCAGTTTTATATTTTGATAAGATTCAGTAGCGATACTGTCAAAGATTTTCCTTCTAGGTAAATTACTTGTAAAGTTGTGGCAAAATTTATTTCTTTATTTCACTAATGCTTTTAATAAATTGCTGTGTGTGAGATTCTTTTTGTGTTCAAAGATACGTTTTATTTTAATTTCTACACTTTCCCCCAATGTATTGCCAGTAACTGTTCCGTTGATTAATTTTATACCAGCTGTATTCTTCCGCGTTGCTCGGGGATTTTTAGTGGTTATCTTGAAATGGTAAGGTCAAGTGCTTAATCAAAAGTTCCATTATGAGGTTACCTTGAAGCGTAAGTTAACAAAAATGCTAAGTATTGGTTTTTGTTGTATTTGTGTTGTGAAGTAGTTTTTCGCACTGAAGGTTATAATTGTGCTATGTCAGTTGCTAATCGACTTAACGTAGCCAAAATGTTAAGAACTTGGTAATCTTCCACTGAAGCTGACTCTTTAGTATTCGGCTAACTGCCGATTAATATCAACTACCTAGTAGTTCTACTGAATAGAACTCTAAAGACCTCCTATGAGCTTCCCAAGAACTTCTAAGAACTTCTCAAGAACTTCCTGTTAATTCTTATTAATATAGGAGGGAGAGTTCATTATCTGAGGAATAGGTGTGTTTCCCTATAACAATTTCTAAATGGGATTCTTGCTTGGTCAATTTTGCCAATAAACGGGAATAATGTCTGTGCAACTGGAAGAACGTGGGTGGGAATTATGAGAGCCTCTAATGTGATGCGATGACGTTGTGACGCAGAAAAAATGGATGCATTGTCTCTGCAACGTCGGAGAAGTTGGCACTCTGTAAAAAACATAAAATTATTATATCATGATGAGGTAGAAGTTACAAAAAGACCTGATTTTGTTGGGATACAGCTAAGAGTTTCGGAGAATTAAACGATCGCAAAAAGCAACATTTTCCACTCATTTTTTCTACACCCTGTGTGTCAATTAAAATTTTCTTTCGTATATCAAGGCATCAGATCTACCAGTAACTCGTTTTTGGTTGAGTTTGAGCGAAGCGTCTTGGAGAAATGCATAAAAGTGCGCAAAAGACCACCCGAAATTATGTTTGTCGTAGATTTTTGACGAACTCTTTACATTGATTCGAAAAAGTTTTGTGTCCATCGAAATTTCGGACTTTGTTCTACAAGTCTCCCTATTTCTGTTGAATTCGCATAAGGCGTCTTTGAGGAGAAAAGTTAATAAATTATAAGTATTTAGGTGATTTCTACCGTACCCTGTAAATCGATTCGAAAAAGTTTTTTGTGTACATCAAAGGTTCATGCTATGATCGACAAGTGACACAATTTTGGTTGAAATGAAATGAAACCAAAGTTTTTAGAGTTCGTTATAATTGATTTTGGAGTTCGTTATAATTGATTTTGGAGTTCGTTAAAATGGAAATATACAAACACACACACACACTCACAGATATATCCATTTTTATATATAGAGATAGATTCTGCTCCGCCTAGCTTACCTCATTGGTGCCCACCTCTATTCGAACTTACTCGATCTACTAGACTGGCAACAAGATCCCTCCCTGTTACTGTGAAAACAATCAAGTGTAAGCATAATTTCTACTGTAATAGCTTCTTTTCTCACACTTTCCGCGTGTGAAACTCTCTTCGGTATTCTTGTTTTCCTTATAGCTACAATCTCCAACAGTATAAATGCAACTTCATCTCCTATCTTCTTGACCCCCATCATTCTCACTTTACACTTCTCACGCAGTTGTCTTTACACCAATGTACCCGTCCTTCTCTTACCAATTCTCTGTCAACTATTGTGACCTGTTCTCCTCTCTTTTCATTATCCTATCATGTAACCCCCTGCGCACCAGTGGCAGTACTATCTTGTTTGAGGTGAGATGATAATAAAAAAAGTCTACTTCAGAATTATTGTTGTTATGGGTATTGTTGGTTCTAATCATAAACATAATAGTTTTGAATCGTTGTAATTATGTTGATGTTGTTTAAGTTGGCTAGTTTGATTCGGACAGTGGTGGTTATGGAGTTATTAGGCCGTATGATGTATCTGTTTTTGTTTTGTTTTTATAGTTTATTGTTGATAATAAAGTTGTAATATTTTTACCATCGTATATTTTGTACAGCTTTCTCTTATCTTTGCAGATGAAATAATGAGAATATTAGAGGTTTTGAACATGTTTTCTACGTATATTTCATCTTTGGGTAAATATTTAGGGGCTGCAGATTTTTAGTGCTCCTGAATTAAATCCTATAATTATTCCCGACTAGCAGTATAGCCTGGTGTTGCTCGGGAGCAATGAAAGCTTTAAAGCTAATCCACGTTCATGGAGCTCAGACTCTTTGGACGTTGGCACGAAAGACTAAAAGCAATAGTTGTTTCCAGTTAAATCGAAACCGCAGACTGAAAGAAAAATGAATGGATGTAAGTCAAATTTTGATTTCCTGCTATCGATATCAAATAAGTTTTTTTCGTCGTAAACTGAATTTTGAAGGATAAATAAGTCCTCTGAGTAAATGGTATCATGACTGAGACTAAGAACTACAATTATACTTACTTAGAGCCAAACCCGAAGCAAAAAACTAAAATAAAAGGACTGAAAAAAATACAGACATACAGTCAGATAAACAGACACACACACAAACATCTTGTCTTTTATATATATATATATATATATATATATATATATAAAAGACAAGATGTTTGTGTGTGTCTCTGTTTATATATATATATATATATATATATATATATATATATATAAAAGACAAGATGTTTGTGTGTGTGTCTGTTTATCTGCCTGTATGTCTGTATTTTTTTCAGTCCTTTTATTTTATTTTTTTGCATATATCGATAATATATATATATATATATATTATCGATTTTCTGCACTATTGTAAGAACAGCAGCCTTGAAACTTCGGAATATCGTTTCTTATGTCTTTGTCTATGAGTGTATCAAATTTGATTAAAATCGGACAACTATAACCCGATTTTTTCGATTATCGATTTTCGATATTTATCGGGTTTACTTCGACACAAAACCTAGCTAAGAGCACTCGCAGACGCTTATAGTACAACTGTGTAAATTTTCAAGAAAATCGGTTCAGCCGTTTCGGAGTCTATAGGTAACGGACACACACACGCAGACACACATGCATACACACACAGACAAAGTTCCATTTATAAATAAGTTTAGATTTGATCTTCTTACAGTGGTGGTGAATAAAAAACTTCCCATGTCTTTCTTGTTGGTAGCGTTTCTTCAAACTTCAAACTTCAAACTGGTGTTCGTTATTATTTCTATGCAACATGATTTCTAGGAAGGCTAAATTCTTGTTAGGATCAAATTCATGGACAAAAACTAATGTGGGTTCGAATTTGTTTATATTTCGGATATACAGGGTGTCCATAAAGTCACCGTGCACTTTAAAAAGATATAACTTTATTTGTATTTGTAATAGAAATAATCTGTAAAAAATGTTATAAAGTTGAATGTTTCAACAAGATGGAGCACCTTGTCCCTTTGCTCTGCGTGTTAGACAATTTTTAAACCATGAATTTTCTAACAGATGGATCGGAAGGTGTGGACCATTTTATTGGACTCCACGTTCGCCAGACTCCATTAGTTTTTTTATGGGGACATGTGAAAACAGTTGTCTATGCAACCAAGCCCCGAAACCTAAAATAATTAATGTGATTTCAGGCATTACTGTAAATCAGTTGTCAAATGTTTTCCATGAACGGCAAAATCGTATTATTGTTAATGATGGAGGACATGTGGAAAGTTAAATAAAATTTCAATAAAACCTTAAAAAATATAGAATTCCTTCTCCCTAATTCTTTTTACAAATTATTTCTATCGCAAATACAAATGAAGTTATATTTTTTAAGTGCACATGAACTTTATGAACATCCTATAGTAATAGAGAATCACTTATGTATCTAAAATAATACTTTTTGCATAATATTTTCAAAGAACCACTTTCCATAAATTCTTAATACATAGATATACATATATATTGTGTGTATTCAGGGAGCATTTTTCATTGATGCATGTTTCATTAAATAATATAGACAAGTTTTATAGATTTATTTTATGTAAATTCTTTTCATATCGTCTATGCTTAATAGCATTATCATTAAAAGAAGAAAGAAAATCACAATATTGTTACATATTTTTTAATCCTACCTATGCTTTCGGCTTACATAAGCCATTATCTAAGATGTCAATTACATTAAACATTTCACGGACAAACAATAATGATAGTCTGTCTTTGTTTACATGGAAGATTTCCAAGCAACGAAAAACTCGTGCATACGAGACGCTGGAAGTGAAAATAGCGCGACAGCTCATAACAACACACATGACCACACGAGAGTAAAAACGAGAGGTATTAAGTATGTGAAGTCATTGAAATAAACCAATGGCTTCTGTTATCAATTATAGGCATTTAAGAATAATTGTGGAGATTTCATAGTTTATTTTGTTCAGGTTAAGTTTCAAATGTTTTATGTATATAGCTTGACGAGTTTTAAGTTTTTGCTTATTGTTTTCATGTTTAAGTATAGCTGTGTTTTCAGTGAGGGTTTTCCAGAATTGTTTATGTGGTCAGTCATGTTGTTTAAATGCCTAAAACTATTAGTCTTATCATTCAAATGTAGTGTCAAGTGTAGTGAAAGCGATTTTGTCGGGTGACCAACATAAAAGAATTTACATAAAATAAATATACAAAACTTCTCTCTCTATCTCTCTCTCTCTCTCTCTCTCTCTCTCTCTAAATATATCGCTTATTCAATAATGAATTAGATCACTCTGGCTATTGGGCGTGTATAATGATAATAAACCCGCTGAAAAGTCTGCCTTCCTCTACCGAGTGCCCATAACCCAGAGGTAGAATCTCCGACTGACGCCAATTCGGTAGGATTTCAAAGATGGGTTAAAAGCAATAGGAGTCTAACCGTACTGATGAGCTACAGCGAAACAGTTCTGTCCATGTATATATATATATATATGTAAACAGCTCATTTCTAAGAATCAAACGCACATGCTCAGACCATCCAGATTTTCTATACAACATTAACAACCTAACAAAGCAATTTCTAAAGTGTAAATACTCAATAAAAATAATAAAAGAAGCACGAAATAAAACCGTCCACATAAATCGTAACACACTTCTCACATACAAGAAAAGAAAAAAACAACAACCGAATTCCCATGGTTTTTAACTACAATCAATATTCCCACACACTTATTAAAAATTTAAAAAATGATTACAAGAACCTCCAATCAAACAAAAAAATCAAAGACATTTTCGATAAACCACCCATAAAAGCAATGACACAAACACCCAACCTATCAGCTTTCCTCACTTCTACCAAAATACATAAAAAATACAAACCTATCAGGGAATTTCAAATGTCAGAAATCCCGTTGTTTGTAAACACTTAGTAAACGACGCAGTATTTTCTCTACCCAACACCAACATCAAATTGCATCCCCATCGCCTCACCTGTGACAGCCAAAACATTATATATTTTCTCTTCTGTTCAATATGTCCAAATAGTGGATATATTGGTGAATCTGGAAATAGCTTTAGATTCCGTTTCAATAATCATAAACTTAGCATACGCCAGAACAACCAATATTCCCCCATAGCCCATCACTTCAATCAACCGGGACACACATTAGAAAATTGCAAATGTTTACTAACAGACTCCGATTAAGTTCTACACACTCACGCAGAAAGAAAGAAAAATACTGGATTTTAAAATTAAATACACACGGGCTATGGTTAAATAGGGACTTAGGTGTTTTGAATCTTTATAAATATTTCAATACTAAACACTTTTTAGATACACTTAAAAAATTTTTCTCTAAAACAAAATTTATAAGTATTATTAAAGATAGGTTTACGTTTACAAATATTAAAAAAAAATCTGTCGCTTTCTGCGTCACGCGATGCAAACAATCTCTCCACGAACGCACTCGCGAAATACGTTTCTAATTTAAATTTTAAAATCATTTGTTTCTGATGAAAGGCCGAGGACGGTCTGAAATATCAAATATAATAATGGAAATAAATAAATAAATACTGTCAGAAAAATACATTTTTAAACTTACAACTATTTAGTAGTTTTTCCGATATATATATATATATATATATATATATATATATATATATATTGGTAAAGAGTACTAACAGTTTTAGAATTTCGAGTTCTTTGGCATTTACTTTTTTTTAAATGTGTGCATGTGTTTAGTAGTAGGAGTAGTCGTAGATAAATATGAGAAAAATTAATGAAACTATTGAAATTATCTTCAAAAATAACGCTAGAAATTAAAAAAAATATTTTGTATAAACATATTTGAAATTGAACATATATAAATCTACCATCCGCCCGTGCATTGAATACCGTTGCCATATCTGGTCAAGTGCTCCTGCTATCCACCTAGGGGTCCTTGACAAAAACCAACGGAGAATCTATAATGTGATCGATCCTGACTTGGCAGCTTAGATACAGTCACTTTCTCACCGGCACAATGTAGCTGCCTTGTGTTTCTTCTAGAAATACTTTCTCGTCTTCTCCTCCAATGTACTTAGCTCAGTGGTACCCCCTATATATGAATTTACTCGAGCCACAATATTAGCAACTAGGTCCAATCCTTTTACTGTAAAACCAATAAAAAGTAAACGCAAATTCTACTCCAACAGCTTCTTTTCTCGCACTTCGCGTCTGTGGAATTCTATTTCGTTTGCTTACTCGACAGCTACAATCTCCATAAATCTAAATTTAAAGTCAGTAGTCATCTCCTATCTCACTAACCTGCATTTTCTTTCTAATGCTCTTTTCTCCGTCCACTCCACTCTCATCAGTATTCTCATTCTTCTCTTACCCACTTCCTGATACCCCCTATTGTAACACTATTTTTGCATGTGGAAAAATGTAATCCTAGTTTAGTACGACGGAGCGAAAGAAATTATTATTAGTTGTATTATTAATTCTGAAGGTTAATTGTTCCAATATGAGTAGAGAGAAAAATAATCCTAATAGATAACTAAATTGTTTATTATCGGTTGCAATATGAACGCAGCTAATGAATTGTGAAAAAATATATTGCAATTTTTTAGAATCTTTGAAACTGGCTTGGCTTGGAAGTGAACTGAGAAAAACATTTTGCATGTGTAAGCGACAGGTCAGATGGTATCATCATATTGTCAGCCATTATGTGACAAAGTGGATGCTTTGCAGCTGGTGAAGCCAAAAAATAAACTTTAGCTAAAATATTGTTTCGGGATTGTCACAAACTTTTGATGAGATCAAGTAAGATTAAATCCTCAAAATTATTGAATTCGCTGAGAACAGATTTAAAAGTCGGACGAAAATAATGTAGACAAAAGGAAATGATGTCTTTAAAAAATATTGTTACTTCATTGGTTAAACTAATGGAATGATGCAGCTCCGCGTCAAAGTGCGAATGCGGAAGTAAATTAATTGGTTAAGACTTGATTTGCATGGACACCACATGTCCGTCATGCCTCCCCAAGAGAATTTCGGAACAGGCATAAAAATACGGCCTCAGAGAGCCAAGATCACTAAGGAGCGGAGTCGGCACTCACTCGCAGACAGAGTCAGTTGGAGCTAAGTCTTGTGACCAGTCGAGTTGTAACGACAAAGGGAAAGATGGTTCCCAACTGGGAGCCACGACCGTAGAGACAGAGACGGTCGCCTCCGATAGTGTTCCTGACTAAAGATGTACTGAGACAGCGATAATTGCCACGCCGTTGGGTACCAACCGTAGAGACAGTGACGGTTGCCACGCCGAGAGGGATAGCTGTAGAGACAGTGACGGTCGCTTCCTATAGAGTCCTGGCTGAATATATAAAGTAACAGAAAGAGCTGAAAATAGTTAAAGTCAAATAAATCGCCTCCTATAGAGTCCTGGCTGAAGATTTAAACAAACAGTTGAGTTTCTGCGATGAGCTAAGGCAGATAAGACGAATTTACCGCCGCCGTCATCCACACACAAAAAGACCACTCTTCGGCAGTTTCCGTAAAGCTTCGATGAAAAGCTTGATTAAGATATTTTGAATCGTCACAACTTGAAAACTCTGATTGGAGTGATAAACGTTACCAACCAAAAGTTTGAATTAATGTTGAGAAGACAAACATTACTCTTAAAGGAAAACTTTCGCTCCGTTGTAAAGATAAGAAATTGACGACTGTTATATTCTATTTCTTTTTGTTGTTTTTTTTTTTTTTTTTTTGTATATAAAGACTTTTCCGGAACTCATTCAGGTGTCATTCAATTTACTATTTGTGCCTTTTTCATTAACCCAATTGTGCGCGCGCGTCCGGTCTGGTTAACGTGGTAAAGAGACAGCCAGCAAGATTTCAACGTACCTTCCTCAAGGTCAAAGTTCACAGCGTGGGTAGGGAAGAACACCGTTGTAATAGACGACTTGAAGACCAGCTACTGTGAGAAAGCCACCATGACTAGCGGCCGGAGAGCGTCGTCACACGATAACCTGTCACTCTTTCTCATAACTTTCCTCTTATGTAACCCTATGCAAAACAATGGCAGTAAAATACCTTGCTTGAGTCATCTCCTATCTCACTAACTTGCATCCTCTCTTTCTCATCCTCCTTTCTTCGTCCACTCCACTCTCATCAGTATTCTCATCCTTCTCTTACCCACTTCCTGACACTCCCTATAACCTGTCACTCATTCTCGTAACTTTCCTCTTATGTAACCCTATGCAAAACAATGGCAGTAAAATACCTTGCTTGGGTCATCTCTTATCTCACTAACTTGCATCCTCTCTTTCTCATCCTCCTTTCTTCGTCCACTCCACTCTCATCAGTATTCTCATCCTTCTCTTACCCACTTCCTGACACTCCCTATAACCTGTCACTCATTCTCGTAACTTTCCTCTTATGTAACCCTATGCAAAACAATGGCAGTAAAATACCTTGCTTGGGTCATCTCCTATCTCACTAACTTGCATCCTCTCTTTCCCATCCTCCTTTCTTCGTCCACTCCACTCTCATCAGTATTCTCATCCTTCTCTTACCCACTTCCTGACGCCCCCTATTGCCTGTCACTATTTCTCATAACTTTCCTCTTATGTAACCCCTGCAAAGCTGTGGCAGTAAAATTCCTTGTTTGGGGCGATATGATTATAAAAAAATCAAAAAACAAAGTATATCCAAAATATGTCTTTGTTCATCGTTTTACAACACAAAACAAATGAATATATGTTAATGTAGGATAAACATTATGCATAGAATTATCACGCATAAATCTAAGTTTTACATTATATTAGGTGTGTTTAGTGCTATGTAAGTTATCCGTCAGGCGATAAACTATTACAACTTCTATAATTACGCTTTGATGTGACAGTGAATATCGGCTCGGAACGAGAAACCGGAGAGCCGAGTTCGAATTCCAGTTGAATCCATTGTATTCACTTACGCGCAAATACCCTTGGAAAAGGTATTAATCAATCTCTTCCTTCCAGTTATGGGTTAAATAGCAGGACAGATTGGGTTCTATAGCCTTGGTCGGCAACCAGTCTACCGCAGAAAGCAATGGCAATCTACTGCGGGATAATCTTCTGCCCAGTCAGTCATGTCTCTTTCGAGACATGATTGCCCAAGTGTGTATCACGTATGGCACTTAACTGTCTGACTGACTATATAGCATGCTCGGGTATTACTTAAGATAAACTGTGCAATGTGGTTAAAGAAAATACTTTATAAACGAGAAATAATTTGCAAGTAGTTATTTAGTATTCAATAAGTGAATTTGAGTATGCTAAAATGACTATTCAGTGTTGTTTACACCACCCTGTCAAATTATACTGAAGACTAAATACTATTACGCTAATTGTAAGAAAAATCAGATAACAGGAAGTTAAAGATCCTTCTTCTTCTATGTGCCTTGACCTTTCAAGGCGTAGGCAACTACGGCTTTTCGCGTCTCCTTATCCCTGGTGGCTCTTAGCACACTTTCTCCTGTAATAACACGCAACCATTGTTCTGTCATCCAACTGCTCAGGCCCTTCAAATATGTTATCCGCTGCTTTCCTCTGTCTCTTTTTTCCCTTTATCTGGCCTGTTAGTATCAGGTTCTCCAAGCCCTCCTTCCTTATTGCATGTCCCATCAACTTTAGTTGCCTCTTCCGGATGCTCAATATTAACCTCCTTTTCGTTTCCATCCTTTCCAAAACCTAATCATGCTCAATCCATGATATCCGCAGCATCTTTCTGTAGAACCACTTTTCAGTTGCTTCAAGTGTTTTCTTCATCTTTGATAATATTGTTCAGCATCCACTGCCATGTTAAAGAATTGACATCACATAGGTTTCTTTGGTGAATAAATATATTTCCTAGTGTGTGATTTTACTTTTTAGAAAGAAAAGGTTGTTAATCATTTTTCTAGTTGTATTCCTGCAATTTTTGTAAGAAACGACAAGACAGGCTATTGGCTTTTGAGGAGCTTTTTGAGACAACATCGCTGATTGGTTAATAAATAAATTTGAAGTAAAAAGTAACCTAAAACGATCCCATGAAAAAATCAAATGTTGGTTTGAGTTTATTCGGTTCGCTGATATTTAATGCCTAAATACAGACGGAACATTGAATTCTCCTCTTGTCTCTTTTACAATAAAATTGTAAAATTATATTTCTTCATATAATGAATCGCGGAAGTGATGGACTCTATCTTAATATTGAATTTGTATTGAAAACTGCACTAAAACCCATCCTTCTTTTCTAATCATCTTCTTCAATCATAACATGTATTGCATTTATAAAATAAACCGGTTACATCATACATATATTTATTTTCAGTTTATATCCTACATTGATTACGACCGATACGCAAATTATAATGAAACCAATTCCTATAATCATTTGCCTAAGAAATCAGTGAAAGTTTTGGGCCACGAATTGGTGATCAATGAAGTAATTGCATGAAATAAAGAACAGGCCATCGATCACTTGATAATATTTTGCTAAGTGAAGGCTGTCGACTTCCTCTTTCTATTTGGTAATGATGCGGTAGTCTCATGGGGGAATCAGTAGCTTCATTCAATTAAATATACACACTGTATCAGTAGTCGAAAGCAAAATGAACTTAGTAAGACTCTAAAGATAGAATCAGTCAGTCAGTTGTGCCATACTTGATACACGCTTTAGGTGATCATGTCTCGAAAGAGACTTGACTGACTGGGCAGAAAATTATCCCACAGTAGGTTACCATTGCTTCCTGCGGTAGCCTGGTTGCCAGTTAAGACTGTAGAACCCAATCTGTCCTGTTGTCCATAACTGAGGGAATGCAAGGAATTTAACTAGAATTCGAACTCGGCTCCCCGGTTTGGGATAGGATAAGAAACGAAAGGATACGGGTGAATAAAAAAAGAACATTTCTACCTATATATCAGAAATTATCTAAGATAATGAATATTTATTACCAGGAGGTGACCTGGGAGTTTTAAATGCATATATATTGAATGTGTGTTGTCGTGCAGTGGATATCGGCTAAAGATGAGAAGTCGGAGAGCCCAGTTCAAGTTCAAGTTCAAGTTCAAGTTGAATTCGTTGCATTCACATACGCGCAAAATGCCCTTAGGAATGGTATGAGCCCATCTCTTCTCCATCCGGCTATAGGTTAAATAGCAGGACAGATTGGATTCCGTCGTCTTGGTTGGCAACAAGTCTACCGCAGAAAGTAATGGCAACCTAATGAGGCGAAATATTCTGCTCAGTTAGCCATGTCTCTTTTCGAGACATGATCGCCAAAGCGTGTGTTACCTATGGCACTTAACTGACTGACATATGACGAAGAGGTGGGCATATAGGCAGATAGATAGATAGATAGATAGATAGATACATACATACATACATACATACATACATACATACATACATACTGTAATAGATGGATAGATATGTGCAAGTTTCTATCTATAGATAAATATGAAGAAGTGAAAAAAGAGTGAATATTTTTTTAATTTGATACATTGAGAAACGACTCTTATATTAGCACGATTTTTACCAAGTTCGTCTCCTTAGTAACATCATTTTACTTCTCACAGAAACCCTAAAAACCCTGGCCTTGTAGCAGCTTAACTTAAGCATCGAAACAAAAATTGTCACAGAACTTAAACTCACCTCTAGCTCTAGAATATTCAATTTCTATACAATTAAAATCGTTGGAGACTTGAAATAACCAAAACTTTGCTTCTTGTTTGAAAGAATATTTTCCTTTGAGTCATTTTGTAGAATGGACCAGAACCTCTGTCACATTGGATCGAATGTTCCAACTACCCTTCTTATGGGCCTCCTGGCTTAATCGGCGTTAGCAGGGTTATGAAAAAGAAACATTCTTTCTCACGATGTATTAAATCGATTACTGGTCAATACTTGGGTAATATCGGTTTTGTATTTGGTCTATTTGTGCACAGTTTGATTCATACGGGACGTGAAGGACAATAGGAAGCCCCTTTTGGCATAAAACAAAATTCAACAGCAGAGAAACAGAGAGGAGCACAGAGAGAGATAAACAATGCAAAAATTAAAAATGATAAACTTCGTTTTCTTTTAGCTATATATATATATATATATATATATATATATATATATATATATATATATACACGCATCGTTCATTCAGAAGTAGAACACTCTCAGCTATTGAGCGTGTGTATACTGATAATGTACATTCTAAAACGTCTGCCTCCTTCTACCGACCGCCTATAGCTCAGACGTAGAATCGCCGACTGACGCCAATTCGGTCAAGTTTCAATCCTGGGTTAAAAGCAATCGGATGTCCAACCGTACTGATGAGCTGTGATACAGCGAAACAGATCTGTCTTCGGATGACTATATATATATATATATATATATATATATATATATATATATGTAGCAGCAGTGACAGAATGTGTTACAAATGAACAGAATTAGATAGATAGATAGATAGATAGATAGATAGATAGATAACGAGTGTGCAGAATGAAATAAAGCATTAGATAGATAGATAGATAGATAGATAGATAGATAGATAGATAGATAGATAGATAGATAATGAGTGTGCAGAATGAAATAAAGCATTAGATAGATAGATAGATAGATAGATAGATAGATAGATATGAACACACCATATCTTGTCAATTCAAATTTATGTATTCTTTTCTGTTAAATTGTGTTAATCATTTTCTAACGATGTAAATTTTGTCGATTGTACGCAAATTGTAGCGGTAGACGCAGCAGCTGTTTCCGTGTCAAAGGTAAAAATAAAACAAATTAAAAATACTTATATGTTACTACCTTTCCACGATCCGCCATACCACAATCCCTTCGTATTCCATTAGTAAAGAGGAAGTTAGACTCGGACAGCTTCTTCCCATGAACTACCGTTTATGTTTCAGACACCTAGAAGATAGTTTCTCTAAAAGTTTGACCTGTTTAGGTCTAGGTTTGCTTATTGTCTTTTCCAACATATCCTCATAAACAGCACTTCATTTCACCTCCCACATGCAATAACCTCATTTAAAATCCCAGTATTCTGAATTGGTCTTGGGTGAGTGAGTATCAGTAAAAAAAGGTATCTTTGATACAATAATTATTGCTTTCGATAAATATTGACCACTTCATTGTATTGTCAGGGGTTAATTATGAAATCTGACTTGAAGTGCTAACTTAAGCAATACAAATAGATTTTTGGCTTGAAGTCTTAGTATTGTTTTAACACTAAACGTAACACAGCAAATAAATTCGTTGCTGGTACGACTTCATTCGAAGTAAATGTCATTGTAGAAACTGTTAGTTATCTCGGGGTTAGCATTCAATGTGTTAAAACACAACACGCAATAAGTCCTGGGCCTGACATATAGATGACTCCACTAATAAAAAAATCCATATAATTTTATAAAGTATCAACCTTCAAATGGCACCTGACAAAATATGGGCCCATTTGAATTATTAGTTTACAAATTACAGTTATTTAAATGAAGCTACTGTTGCAAATTTTCAAAACAATGAAAAAATCTTAATTTCGTGTTTTGATAAAGCATTGATTTCTGATGGGAAAAATACTGTTCAAGTAAAATAAATTGCTTGATAAATGTTATTCGGACTCTGTTTTGTTGGAAACAACGGTTAAGAGGTTGTATCTTGACTTTAAACACGGTTGTATGGATACAAATGATGCTGAACGGTCAGGTTTCACAACATTTGGTAATTGTCCCGGAAAACACCAAAAATTCTACAAACTCGTTTTGGCCGATCGTAGATTGAAATTGCGTGAGATAGCAGACGAGTTGAACATATTCTGAAGGCAGTGTATTCACCATTTTGCATGAACATTTGTCAATGAGAAACCTATGTTCAAATTGGGTGCCGCGTTTGCTCACAGTCGATCAAAGACAAGGCGTCAACGATTCAGAGCGTTGTTTGCAACTGTTTCAACGCAGCAAGAAGGAGGTTATAGGAATAGATGAAACATAGATCCACTGCTTCACTCTAGAGTTAAATCGACAGACAGCTGAGTGGACAGCTCAGCGGACAGAAGCAGTTGAAAGCCGTCTCTAGCGAGCAAAGACCCAAACATCAACAGGGAATGTTTTGGCCCCCATATATTGGGATGCACAAGGTATTTTGCCCATTGATTATCTTGAGAAAAGAAAAACAATCAATAGCGGATATTATATAGCATTTTTGGTGCATTTGAAGAAAGAAATCGTCAAAGAACGTCCACAAATAAAGAGGAAAATGTGATCCTTCACCAAGACAACGCATTGTGTCACAAGTCGATCACAGTGGTGGTAAAACTACTTCCAATTGCTTCAGCATCTACCCTATTCTCTAGACCTGACCCCCAGCAACTACTGGCTCTTTATAGACCCCAAAAGAATTCTCCAGAGAAAGAAATTTGGCTTCAATGAAGAAGTGATGCGTATTTTGAGGCCAAAGACAAATCGTTCTACAAAAAGGCATCGGGTTATTAGAGAAGCTTTGGAATCAGTGCATCAACCAAGAAAGAGACTATGTTGATAAATAAAGTCGAATTTTGCCTAAAAGTTGTTGATTTATTAGTTTGGCTCAGAATTTATCGAATGATGTGTTACACCATGAATTTTATAAGATGTAAATATATCATTAAAAAGTATTATTATCACATTTTATGATCCCTCTCTCGCTCTCTCTTTATCTTTCTCTAACAAACACGCACATATACACACATACACACACACAAACACGAACACGTGTATATATATATATATATATATATATAGAGAGAGAGAGAGAGAGAGACAGACACACACACACACAGAGAGAGACACATATTTTCTTAGCGCCGCACAGATATGCCGCAAGGCCAAAAGTATGGGATAACCAGTAAGGATGGAATTCATTACTCCTTAGTAAGAGATTCTAATAAGACAAGCTTGCTAATGATAACACCACGTCAGGGTGCCTTATACATCACGTCATCTGAGGACAAAGCTGAGTGCTTTGCCCGCAGATTCTTCTCTCGCACTTCCCGCCTGTGGAACTCGCTCCCGTATTCTTGCTTTCCTGGAGCCGAAAATGTCAATTTCAGGTTGGGGATACTAATATTAAACAAGTACAAAAATTTAAGTACTTGGGAAGTGTTCTAATGAAAGACGGAAAGTGCGATACTGAGATCCGAAGGCGAATTGTGAATAGCCAATGACGCATTCCAGAAACTGAGCAGAGTATTAAGAGACAGAAAAATTTCGCTAGAGACAAAGAAGTGAGTACTGAATTGCTATGTGATGTCTATTCTTCAATATAGCATGGAATACTGGACAATATCATCAAAGATGAATGAAAAACTTGAAGCAACTGAAATGTGGTTCTACAGAAGGATGCTGCGAATATCATGGATCGAGCATGTGAGCAATGATGAGTTTTTAGAAAGGATGGAAATGAAAAGGAACTTAATACTGAACATCAGAAAAAGACAGCTGAAGTTCTTGGAACATGTAATGAGAAAGGAGGGATTGGAGAATCTGATACTTACAAGTCAGATTGAGTGGGGAAAAGACAGGGGAAAGCAGCGTATAACATAATTTATGGGCCTGAGCAGATGGATTGCAGAACGGAGTTTGAATGGGGTAACAGAAGAACGTGTGCTAAGGGCTACTAGGGATAGAGAGACGTGGAAAGCCATGATCGCCTACGTCTTGAAGGGACATGGCATATAGAAGAAGAGTGCATATTCAGTTAAGCAAAATGTATCCGATCAATCGAGAAGTTCTAATTCTGCTTGACATTGCTTGGGTCATATGTTATCAGGATGACACTGCCGAAGCTCAATGTTATGGGATAGGAGTCTTTGCCAAATTCACCATATTTTCCGAACCTCTCGCCTCCTGAATACCACTTTTTTAAGCATTTTGACAATTTTTGAAGGTAAAAGATATTCAGAAACTGCATTCAAAACATTTTTGGCGTCGAAACTTTTAGAGATTTATTGTAAAAACATAAGTAACCTTGTAGCTCAACAGCAGAAATGTATAAACGTTCAAACACCGTCTAAATGCATTAATTCAGGAATAAAAATTGATTCTAAATTTGGAGATGGATATATATATATTTGGAGATGGATATATATATATATTATCACAAAGTAGTCAGTTTGTAGTATTTTACTCTATTTCTTTCTTCCAGTTTATGCTTTAGCTCGTTGGTTTTGTTTAGCGGCATATCAACGTCTATAAGTTATTAAATGCCGAAATCGAAATATTTTCATTGGTTTGCTTGGTCGAATTTGTTTAGTGACATATCCACCTCTACGATTTATTTAATGCCGAAATATAAATATTTTTATTAGTTTGGTTTGTTGGTTGGTTTTGTTTAGCAACATATTCACCACTACGTACTTTTCACTGCCTAAAGATAAATATTTTGATTGGTTAGTTTTGCTTATCGGCATATAAAACTATATGGGTTTTTTAATACTTGGCTTTTCGTTGGTGGGTTTCGTTTAGCGATATATGTACCTCCATGGCGAAATCTAAATATTATAAATATTTTGATTGGTTAGTTTTACTTATTGGCATATCAACCTCTATGGGTCATTTAATTTCTTTTTTTTTAATCATTTCACCCCGAGCAAGGCGGAAACACCACTGATGTGCAGGGGGCTACATAAATGTAAAAAGATTAATTAGAAAAGAGTGAGGAGTACAAACTAGTTAGAAAGGAACAATAGAAAGCTGAGAAAGCAGGTGCGATGACAGATACATAGGTGGAGAGAAAGGGAAGGTTATACAGCCAAAATACGACGTTTACAGTGTCCAGTGGTTAGTAGATGAGTATTGACTTTGCATTTAAATTTCTGGAGGTTGTAGCCGTCAGGAAAGCAAGAATACGGGAGCGAGTTCCACAGGCGGGAAGTGCGAGAGAAGAAGCTGCAGGAGTAGAATTTTCGTCTGCATTTGGCTAACCTGACTGTGAATGGGTGGGACCCAGTTGCCAGTCTGGTTGCACGAGTAAACACCTGTTGAGGAGGCATCAGTGACTTAAGTTCATCTGAGCAGAAGTCATGTTGGTTGGTCGAATTAGTTTAGTGACATATCCACCTCTACGATTTATTTAATGCCGAAATATAAATATTTTTATTGGTTTGGTTTGTTGGTTGGTTTTGTTTCGCAACATATTCACCACTAAGTACTTTCCCTGCCAGAAGATAAATATTTTGATTGGTTAGTTTTGCTTATCGGCATATAAAACTCTATGGGTTTTTTAATACTTGGATTTTGGTTGGTGGATTTCGTTTAGCGATATATGTACCTCTATGGCGAAATCTAAATATTTTGAACATAATTTTATATCTTCAACACCAGATAAAATGTATTGTTTTTCATTTTGCTGTAATTTTTTTTTGTTGGTTATTCTAGTGTAAATAGTTATTGTTGGTATTTTTTTTATATATAAAGATGTATTGCTGTTCTGTTTACTACAGAAGTGTATTTTTTATATGTTTTAACCCCCACTAACGGTTATAATATTATGTCTCGACTGACAAACACTGTATCAGAACACTCTTGAAATTCTGGATATTTAACAAAGTCTCCCCAGTGAGACAGGATGTGACACACGGTCGGGTTTAACGTGAAGAACCTGAGCATGTACCATCAGGACAAGGGCCGAAATTTACATTGTCTGTTTCTCCCTGCACACTGAGCTACAACTGAGTGGGTTTTCTTCTAGAAGACAGAGAGTTTGATATTTTCTTATGCCCCTCCCTACTGAGTCAGGGTGCGAGAAAAGGTAGGGATCCCAAGCCCATAAACACGGGCATAAGTGGAACCAGGTTCTTTCTCCCAGTCGAGCCTTGTCCGTAGACAGTCTCGTCAGATTCCCTCTCCGTTCGAATACAGATAATCCGTCAAGCTCGAGTTCGTGCAGAACTCAAGTTATTTACACTGAGCACCCCCCACAACGATTGGGACGGGATGCTTTTTTTTTTTGTTAATAATTTTACCCCAAGCAAGGCGATACCACCACTGATACGCAGGGGGATGCATAAAAAAGTGAAAGGTTAGGAAGAAGGAGAGTGAAGAGAAAAACAAACCTGTTACAGGGGTGTCAGAGAAAGGGCAAAAGAAGGATGCGAACACAGGAATGAAGACATTTGGGAAGGTAGAGAGAAAAGAAAACAACAAAATACCCTGGATGATGTAGAAAGAGATGGAGTTAAGTGGATAAGAGATGGGAATTGACATTGCATTTAAATTCCTGGAAGTTGTAACCGCCAGGAAAACAAGTATATGACAGGAAGTTCCACAGACGGAAAGTGCGAGAAAAGAAGCTGGTAGAGTAGACATATGGTCGAGCTTTACCTGGGGGAGCACGAGCGCTGACACTCGGGCAAGTGATCAAAATTTTCCCAAAATCCCCATATGCACTAAACCTGTTTTTTCTTCTCAAACGAATAACTTTCCGTAGGCTGAATCACGACTGAGTCTAACTCTACACGGAGACAAAAAGCTTGTCTACCTTTCCCAACCGAGTACCAGTCCGTAGACCAAGCCCCAACTCAGTCGTCTCTGTTCAAAGACATAGAGCTTGACTGACAGGTTTGAGTTTGTGTGAAACTTTGTTTATTTACCCAATTCGTCCTACAGGTTGACGTCAGTCACAAGACTGTCATACTGTGGTCTAAGTACTGCACTAGGCTTCTTCAGTCTTCGAAGTTTCATCCTTAGTTTACAAATGACGGGAAGTGGTCGCTTCCACTGTCAACACTCGGATAATTTTTGTAATGAACAACTGCATTTCTTAATCTCCTGTTTATAATTATGTAATCAATTTGGTATTTCGCGTCACCTCCTGGGCTTCTTCATGTCTATAAGCGTCGTTTGATAGTCGTTGATTGCGAATGTTTCGTAATTTCGACAGGTGGTACCTTATCCTAAGATTGCAACTTGCTTATTCTTTGTCGGGGTACGGAAGAAAGGTAGAATTGTCTCAGTTTTCAAATGGCGGTGCTGTAGAACCCAAGATTAGCAGCTATATAAGAGCGTTGATACACATATTGCCTCGTAGATGGTGACTTTGGTCTTAATTGAAAGATTTCTATTCAGGAAGCTATCAAGATGCAAGACGAATGCTATTGTCGTAAAAGAATAATGATCAAGGAATGCCCTGATGCTTGTGGTTAGATCGAGGTTACTTTTATGCTCATGAAGTGAACTTTGGTTATTACCTGTTCATTTGTTGTGCACTATTGGACTCATTTTCTCCTGGGTCCTACTCAAAAGATGTCAAATGTTACACCTTCCCTCTTCTTACCTACGGTGGCATGATGACTCTATTGGATTCAGTCAGTCAGTTAAGTGTCATCCGTGATACACGCTTGGACGATCATGTCTCTTTCGAGACATGACTGGCTGGCAGAAGATTATCCCGTTGCCATTGCTTTCTGCGGTAGACTGGTTGCCAGCCAAGACTATTGAACCCAATCTGTTCTGTTATTTAACACATAACTGGAAAGAATAGATGGATTAATAATATCGAATGGTATTTGTGCGTAAGTGAATACAATGAATTCAATTGGAATTCGAACTCGGCTCCACGATTTCTCGTTCCGAGCCGATATCCACCGCACCACAACGCTTCAAAAATAATAATTTTGATGTTGAAAGTAAAGAACGTTCTGTCATGCCGAAAAAGTTTGAAGACGAAGAATTGGATATATTACTCATGTCGGGCGCAACCTGAGCTTGCAGAATCATTAAGAATTGGTCACACAACCGTTTCGAAACGTTTGAAAGCATTAAGAGTTATTCAAATGCAAGAACACTGGGTACAGTACGAGTTAAAGCCGAGAGACGTCGAGTTACGTGGGAATATCTTCATCGACGGCAAACAAAAAAGAAAGTCTTTTGCATCGTATCGTGCTCGGCGATGAAAAGTGGATACACTACAATAACCCTAAGCGTAGGAAATGGTAGGGTAATCTCGAAATTGGCGCAAAACCAAATATTCAAGGCTCAAAGCTTCTGGTCTGCATTTGGTTAAATTAGTTGGGTGTAGTTTATTATGAGCTGCTCAAACTGACCGAAGCCATCAAAGGAGATCGCTATTGACTACAGTCGATGCATTTGAGCCGGGCATTGAAGATAAATGGACTGTATAAGAGCCGAGGAAAGATAAAGTGATTTTGCAACATCATAACTCTAGGTCACATGTTGCAAAATTGCTAAAAACCTACTTGGAAACGGTTAAATGGGACGTTCTCCCACACCCGCTATATTCACCGGATATTGTTCCATCCGATTACCACTTTTTTCCGATCTATAACACATGGAATGGCTGAGCAGCATTTTCTTTATCATCAAGATGCCAAAAAATGAGCCAACTCTTGGTTGGCCTCAAAAGACGTGTCGTTTTTCCGACGTGGAATTCAAATGCTGCACAAAGATATGGGAAGAAGTAGTGGCTAGCGATGGACAATGCTTTCATTGACATGTTTCTTACTAATTTTTGTAAATAAAACATTACTTTTAATGAAATATCAGCAAGCACTTAAATATATAAATAATGATATTTTTCTAAACATATTCTGTTAAATATAAGAGACAATGAATTCTACTATTTTGAATCATGAGCCAGTGTCAGTGTCAGTCAGTCATTCAGATGGGAGCAGCGAGAGACACAACTAAAATGTAACTTCAACTTCAAGTCAGCCCAGACATAAGGTCACGTCGCATCTTGTTCTCTTTTTCCTTCTTTCTCGTTTGCTGATTCACTTTACTTCTCCATCCAAAAACATTCCTACGAACAAAGACAAATACATACATACATATATACATGCATACATATATACATACCTACATACATACGTACGTACGCATCAACTCTTTCAGAAAATTACTACTACGAACATTAGTACGAATTCTTGATACCTTTAACATTCTCATTGAACTTTTAACTACTAACTATTCATTTTATTCTTTCATTTTAATAAATTCCTATTTTAATATGAAAAATGTATATTTTATTCATACATTATTCAACACAATTCCACATATTCCAACCTGCCGACAACCAAACTTCTGATGATTCTGAAAATAACCTTCTGATAATTCTGGTGATAATTCTGCATAGAACTTGTAAGCTGTAGGGAGTTCAGTTATGTACGACACAAGGCCGAATCAAATAAATATTAACTATCTCCTTATAGATACACCTCATTTATAATTTCGACGAATTCACTCAGCAATTATTTTTGATTGTTGTCATAAACCCTCATCCTAAGATCTGATTTCGATTTGCTTTTCTTGAGAGGTTAGTTTATAATGTAAGTTCATTTGAATTAGCTCGAAAGTTACGTATTAACACGACGTTTTTTTTTCTATATTGTGTTCAATGTGTAGCGGCTTATTTCCGTTTTAGATAGGAAAGCTTATAAGTTATTTTAAATAAATTGTTGAGTAAAGGGATGTAGTTTGTTTATCTCTTATTACATATATTTTACTTCTCTGAGGAGAAATGTCAAGGATTTTACTTAAATTTATATTATCTTAATTTTTTGTAAAAGCATGGCGGACTTGAATTTCTAAAGAAAGGCATTTTTAACATATGCCAACAGAAAACGGAAATAATTCACTACGCAGAGAACTCAAAAAAAAATTAAAGTAAATACCAGCCTTTCGAATAAATTCAAATAACCTTACGTTATAAGCAATATAATATTTCTCCTTAGGAATGAATTGAGAAAAGTGATCATGATAGATAGATAGATAGATAGATAGATAGATAGATATGAAAAGACTGAGATAGATAGATAGATAGATAGATAGATAGATAGATAGATAGATAGATAGATAGATAGATAGATATGAAAAGACTGAAAAGATAGATAGATAGATAGATAGATAGATAGATAGATAGATAGATAGATAGATATGATAGATATGAAAAGACTGAGATAGATAGATAGATAGATAGATAGATAGATAGATAGATAGATAGATAGATAGATATGAAAAGACTGAGATAGATAGATAGATAGATAGATAGATAGATAGATAGATAGATAAAAGATAGATATAAAAGACTAGATAGATAGATAGATAGATAGATAGATAGATAGATATGAAAAGACTGAGATAGATAGATAGATAGATAGATAGATAGATAGATAGATAGATAGATATGAAAAGACTGAGATAGATAGATAGATAGATAGATAGATAGATAGATAGATAGATAGATAGATAGATATGAAAAGACTGAGATAGATAGATAGATAGATAGATAGATAGATAGATAGATAGATAGATAGATAGATAGATAGATAGATATGAAAAGACTGAGATAGATAGATAGATAGATAGATAGATAGATAGATAGATAGATAGATAGATAGATAGATAGTATGAAAAAGAGAAAAATCATCCAGAAAATTTCTTTACACAGGCGAAGCCATGATGTCTATTGTTAATTTAACAGCTTTATTGCCGGAGGATACTTCCCCTCTCTCCAGTAACCGGAAGTACATGCATTCATTTCCGGCATAGCTGTTTCATTCAACAGAATCAATTTCTGATCGAACTGTGAATAAGAAAATGAGAGTTTATTGCCCCAATCTGGACCCTAAAAGCAAAGTGTGACGCAAAGACTGTTATTATTAATGCAAGAAATAAGCGGAGTGTAGACCCGTTCCCATACATATGCCAAATACAAGGTCACTTCATGAGCATAAAAGTAACCTCGATCTAACCACAAGCATCTGGGTATTCCTTGATCATTATTCTTTTACGACAATAGCATTCGTCTTGCATCTTGATAGCTTCCTGAATAGAAATCTTTCAAGACCAAAGTCACCATCTACGAGGCAATACGTGTGTCAACGCTCTTATATAGCTGCTAATCTTGGGTTCTGCAGTATCGCCATTTGAAAACTGAGACAATTGTATCTTTCTTCCATACCCCGAGAAAGAATCCGCAAGTTACAATGTTAGGATAAGGTACCACCTGTTGAACGACTATCAAACGACATGCTTGTCATTCGAAACCTACTTTTGGTTGACCAGGTAATCGTCATACCTAATAACCTACTCTGGCGACGTGCTGTCTTCGGTGAAATGAAGCCAGTGCAAGAGCTGTCGAAATATGTACAAGTGACACATGGGCCCATCAGTATAACTCTGAGGTACAGGTAATATATTCTTTGACCGATAGAAATATTTCACATTTCAAAACTCAATTAAATTTTAAAATTAGACATTATTTTAGAAACTGTTGAGAAATAGAAATAATAATAATAATAATAATAATAATAATAATAATAATAATAATAATAATAACTTAGAAGTGAACTGTCAGTACTGGATGAACTGAGTAGAGGAATAAATGTAAGAACTAGGAAAAGCAGAAGAGCCGAAAGAAAATATAACATCAGGAATGAAAATGAAGTCTTATCAAATAAAGAAAAAATAAAGCAAAAAATCCAAATGAAGGCTCAAAGAATAAGACGCTATGAAAAAAGAGCAAGATTTTACAGAGAAAACAAGATTTTTCAGACTGATACAAAGAGATTTTACAGGGAAATAGGTAAAAAAAGAATTGAAGTGACAGTACCCCCCAGAATGGAAGAAGTCACACAATTCTGGGAAAAGATATGGGCTTGCCCTAAAGAACTTAGCAAGGAAGTACATTGGATTACGCAAGAGATAGAACGAATGAAAAATAAACCCGAACAGACATGGTCTGGAATTACAGAAGATGATGTTAAATTTGCACTAAAAAAAGCACACAATTGGAAATTCCCAGGTATAGATAAAATTCCTAACTTTTGGCTATATTATTTAAATGCAGCACATAAAAAACTAGCCAAAGAACTTCAAGAAATGGTTGACGATCCCACTAAAATTCCTGCATGGATGACCAAAGGAATTACATTTCTTCTACCCAAGAATGGTGACACAAACAACCCGAAAAACTACAGACAAATTACATGTCTTCCGACAACATATAAACTATTAACATCTATTTTAACAAAACAGACATATTTATTCTTAGAAAGAAATGACATGATACCGCTTGAACAAAAAGGGTGCAAACGTGGCTGTTATGGTTGTAAAGACCAATTGCTAATTAACAAAATGATCCTGGAAAACTGCTACAGTACAAAGAAAAATCTTAGTACTGCCTGGATAGATTATCGAAAGGCATTCGATAGTGTGCCACATTACTGGATTTTAAAGACTTTAAATATATACAAGATATCGCCCGTCATCATCAATTTCATCAAAGAGTGCATGTCTATATGGAAAACAACCCTTTACCTCAATCATATAAATGGAACCTATAAGTCTGATGAAATAAACATCAAAAGAGGTATATTTCAAGGTGATTCTTTATCTCCCTTACTATTCTGCATATCATTAATAGCACTAACCAGTCAACTTAATAAGACAGAATGTGGTTATAAAATAGGCCAAAAGAAAATAAGCCATCTATTTTACATGGATGACTTAAAGTTATATGCTAAGAATGATAATGAGCTGGAAGGTCTTCTGCAAACTGTAAAATGCTTCAGCGAAGACATTGGAATGAAATTTAATTTGAATAAATGTGCTAAAGCTACAGTTTTACGTGGATCAATACAAGAAACATCCTCAATTAGCCTAGACCCTGCTGTAACAATAAAAGAATTGAAACCAGAAGAAGCTTATAAATACCTAGGTGTAAATGAGAGCGAAAACATTCACCATAAAAAAATGAAAGAAATAGTGCGTAAAGAGTACTATAGAAGGCTACGAATGATATTAAAAACTGAATTAAATTCACAGAATAGAGTTATGGCCATTAATAGCCTTGCAATCCCAGTTGTCCAATATAGCTTCAACATCTTAAACTGGACTCTAAACGACATCAGGCGAATGGATGCTAAAACAAGAAAGCTTCTTTCTAAGCATAGGATGCATCACCCAAAGGCTGATGTAGACCGTCTATACATACCCCGTAAAGAAGGTGGAAGGGGTCTTATTCAGCTGGAATTGTCATACAAGACAACAACTATTGGCTTACTAACATACATAGAAACAACAAAGGATTGGATGATACAATTAGTAAGACAACATGAAGAAAGAAAGAAAAAATATTCAATAATAAAAGAAGGCAGTAAATACAAACAAGATTTACAGTTAGTAGATTCTGTAGAAAAGCAAAACAGAAGCCAAGAACCAACTATTGCGGCAAAAAATATGAAAATGAAAGCCAAAGATAAAGCTCTTGAACAGATGAAACAGCGCTGGCAAGACAAACCTCTGCATGGCCAATATCCAGTACGTGCCAATAAATCCAATGTTGACAAAGTTAATACTCATCGATGGTTACGTGCATCTGGATTAAAGTCTGAAACTGAAGGCTTTATTCTTGCAGCACAAGACGAAAGTCTTTTCACGAGAAACTTTCAGGCAAATATTATGCATAATAATATGGATCCAAAATGCAGGTTTTGTGATAAACACCAAGAAACAATAGACCACCTAATCTCAGGCTGTTCTGTGCTTGCCCCAAATGAATATAAAAATCGCCACGATAGAGTTGGGCAATATTTACATTGGGCAATGTGCAAACATTATGGGTAAGCTGTAAACAAACACTGGTATGAACATCACCCAGCACCGGTTACAGAAATAGACGATGTAACCATTCTATGTGATTACACCATCTACACAGACAGAAAAATTGAAGCAAACAGGCCAGACATTATTGTTAAAAACCAGAAGGAGAAAACTTGTCTATTAATTGATATGGCTTGTCCAGCGGATTGTAACATAGCAATCAAGGAATTTGAAAAACTGTCAAAATATAAAGACCTGGAAATTGAAATAGAAAAAATGTGGAAATTGAAAACAAGAGTTGTGCCAGTGATAGTAGGTGCACTTGGAATGATAAAAAATGGAACAAAACAACACATTGAAAGAATCCCTGGAAACCCCAGCTTAAGAGATATACAAAAAATTGTCTTATTAAGTACAGCCCACACACTAAGGAAAACTTTATCTATGTAATGCTGGGGATGATAGGGAAGATAGAAAAACATGAAATGGAGCCATAACAACACGCCACTACCTGCCTTAGGTCTCCCCGCAGACTTGGTTGGTAGTGAGACCAAAGCAGAAATCGAAATATGATGAAAAATGACATAATAATAATAATTGTTAAAACCAGAAAGAGAAAACGTGTCTATCAATGGATATGGCTTGTCCAGCGGATTGTAACATAGCAACCAAGGAATTTGAAAATCTGTCAAAATATAAAGACCTGGAAATTGAAATAGAAAAAAATGTGGAAATTGAAAACAAGAGTTGTGCCAGTGATAGTATGTGCACTGAAAATGAAAAATGACATAATAATAATAATAATAATAATAATAATAATAAATTAGTAAATCCGAAAGGAAAATATTAAAACACAGCATGGTACATGGTGAAACGGAGAAGGATGTAGTGGATATTATGGACCGAACATGTGAGCAATGATGTGGTTTGGAAAATAATGGCATTGAAAAGAAAACTAATAGTGAGCATCAGGAAGAGACAACTGAAGTTCATGGGACATGCAATGAGGAAGGAGGGCTTGGAGAACCTGATATTGACAGACCAGATAGAAGGAAAAAGAGACAGAGGAAGGCAGTGGATAACATATTTAAATGGCCTGATCAGGTGGATAACGGAACGGGGGTTGCGTGGAGTAACAGGAGAAAACATATTAAGTGCCACCAGGGATAGAGAGACGTGGAAAGCCATGATCGCCTACGTCCTGAAAGGATAGGGCACATAGAAGAAGAAGAGTCCCTGGCCACTAAGATAAGTTGACTGGTAATCAGGCACAGACGCCGCATAGTTCCTGGTCAAATCGAGAGTTGGAAAGATAATCCGACTTGTGGAGGATATCTATCCTTCCTCTACTGTCATCCAGAATTTTTTTGGGTGCCCTCCTTGTAAAAAGTGCACGGTTCCTGTGTTCTTCTCGTGAGACACACTAGATAAAACCAATTGGCTTCGTCTGAAAAGACGGTCGG
>JBBBDQ010001830.1:4112500-4400000 GCA_037127315.1 Ascarosepion bandense
TGTTGCTCCTGGCAATCCCCGTTCCGTCATCCACCTGATCAGACTCTGCAGATATGTTATCCGCTGCCTTCCTCTGTTTCTCCTTCCTTCTATCTGACCAGTCAGTATCAGGTTCTCCAGGCTCTCCTTTCTCATTGCATGTCCCAGGAACTTCAGTTGTCTCTTCCTGATGCTCAGCATCAATTTCCTTTTTGTTGCCATTCTTTCTAACACTTCGTCGTTGCTTGTATGCTCAGTCCACGATATCCGTAGCATCCTTCTGTAGAACCACATTTCGGCCGCTTCCAGTTTTTTCCTCATTTTCGATTATATTGTCCAGCATTCACAGCCGTACTGAAGAACTGACATCACGTAGCAGTCTAGCACTCTTTTCTTCGTTTCTATTGAGATATTCCTGTGTGTTAGTATCTTGCCCATCTTCTGGTACGCGTCCTTTGCCATGCCAACTCTCTAAATTATTTATTTATCACTGTTGTAGCCTGGTATTGAACTCACACATGAAATGAGAATGATATACTTCTGTATTCGAAATCAAGGATTCGGTAACTGGGGTTGTAGCACCTGAAGCAGGCCGGAGAGTACAACGGCCGAATTTTCATAAACATAGAATTAATATTTTGGCTTTAATCCGAACAATGCAAATAAATGTAAATATTACGTCATCTCAGATGTGTAGACAATTACTAACCTTCTCTTCATGTATATGGTGTTCGTTGACCGAACAACTCGTGTTCCTTTAGAACTTTCTATTGAAGAAATGTTTTCAAGAAGAAAGGCTTCTCTAGTCGACTAACTGTTATCGTTCTCTTTTCAGTATTGATACTTTTATAGATTTACAGCCTTCCGAAGCCAGAAAGAGGTCAGTTATTTCATTTTCTTCCGCTCCTACTTCGTTGTTGTTCAATTTTTAGCTCTGACATTCAAAATACTGCATACAAATTCTGGTTAATCAAATCACTTTAAATATCCTGTCGGCGATGCCATAGTACTAAATTTAGCAACAATAGGGAAAATAAATGAAAGCAGCAGTAACAAAGAGAAATAACTCAAATTGCATTAGATCTCTCGGATACGTTTGCAATTCCGATATTATAATAAAGCCGATTTTAATAAAATTATTTTATTATTATTTTATTTAAATTGAATATATATAGTGATTATACTTTGATGATTAATAGTAAAAGCGTATTGGAACATACTCTTCACTAATAAAATGGCAGAGAAACTATCTCTCTTCTCTCAATACATAAATCATTTCTTTTCTTTTTTTTCTATAACTCGGACATAACTTATGTGGTCAACTGACATCATATAAAAAGCCAGCCAATCAGTAATGTTCTGGCAAAAATCAAAGCAGAAACGCGTAGGTGTTGGGAAAATATAAAGAGAGCAGTGAACACGTGCATTGCCTCTTTTCTTCTTTTCTCTTTCTGTCTTTGCCTTGCCCTTTAGCTAACCCGTGTGTAAGCTCGAGATATACCGTCGGAGTTTCAACCAATACCAACCAACTAAGGAATTAATTCAAGTGAGACGACTATATTGAACCCATAGCCAAATTCGCTGCTAAGAAGGTCGATTCTGTGTAGGGCCAGGGAGCTTTTCTCGTCTGAAACCATCCTGCACATATATAAATCTACCATCCGCGTTTGCATTGAACGCTGCTACCATATATGGTCGGATGCCCCTGCTATCAAAATGTGGCTTTTCTGTACCTCTTCTACAAGTACTTTTACGGCTTTTGGCTCTCTGGTTACCCCTATGCACGAATTTGCTCGAGCAACAAGATTAGCAACTAGGTCCTACCCTTTTACTTTGAAACCAATAAAATGTAAACGCAAATTCTACTCCATCAGCTTCTTTTATCGCACTTCCCGCTTGTGGGATTCCCTTTCGTTTACTTGCTTTCCCGACAGCTAAAATGTCCAGGAGTTAAAATTTAAAGTCAATTGTCATCTCCTAATTTGATAAATGGCATCCTCTCTCCCATGCTCTTTTTTCCGTCCACTCCACTGTCAGTATGTTAACCCTATCTTACCCACTTCCTGACACGCCATGTAACCTGATACTGTTTCTCATGGCTTTCCTCCCATGTAACCCTCTGCGCACCAGTGGCAATAGACTGCCTTGCTTGGGGCAATATAATTATAAAAAAGAGCAATCCATACACCCAAATATCGGGACAAATTATAGCATAGCAAACGCAAAAAGCAAACTGCTTCTTCTTACATCGGAAAAAAAAACACATGTAGAAAACACATGTAGAAAACACATGTAGAAAAACACATGTAGAAAGAAATAGGATATACACACATGAAACTTTTTAAAACCTTAACACCTAAATGTTCATTAAATAATGAACATTCGCATAAAATAGATAAACTTAATCAGTTAACAACAGAAATAAAATGATGTTATCTATCTATATATATATATATAATGCAAGATGTGTGTGTGTGTGTGTGTGTGTGTGTGTGTGTGTGTGTGTGTGTGTGTGTGTGTCATTTATACAAATCCACAATTTTTATGCGATTCTAAACAACCTTCACACAAATATTTTTTAAGCTTCCGGTCAGGTCATGGGTTACTTATTTTTTCCAATTTCCTTCGGATATTGAAAATCGATACCCCGATATCCGATCATGTCTGATCAAGATCAGGATTTCAGCACTTTTATCGTGGTTCTTACTGCAGAATTTGCTCTAATTTGGTAAAATTATAGTTTTTAGTCTCAAACATTAGTAGATCTTCTCAGACGACTCATTTTCCCCGATATCGGAAATCGATACCCCCCGATATTCTATCGAATCTGATCAAAAGCCTATATTCTGGCATCAATCGGGCTCATTTTCTCCAACTTTACTCCCGATGGGTACGATAAGTTTTCACGGACTTACTTAGGTTAATTTATCCTTGGATGACTTATTTGACTCCGATATTGGAAATCGATACTACGATGTCCTATCGGGTCTGATCAAAATCAGGTTTTCAGCCCTTTTTGGGGGGTGCTCCGGGTTTTGCTCTAAGTAGATATAATTGTAGTTCTTTGTCTCAGCTATGATACCATTCACTTAACGGATTTATTTAGCCTTCAAAATTCAGTTTGCGACGGAAAACTTATTTGACATCGACACCGGCAATCAAAATTTGACATATCATTCATTTTTCTTTCGATCTACGGTTTTACTTTAACTGGAAACAACTACTGCTATTTAATCTTTTGCGCTAACGTCGAAAGAATCTGAGTTCCAGGACCATGGATTAGTTTTAAAGCTTTCATTACACCCGAGCAACGCCAGGCTATACTGCTAGCATATATATATATATATATATATATATAAATTTTAGGTGCGATTCGTAAATTGTCGCAATTATTTTATTATTTCAAATATTCTTTAGGCTGAGTCTGAGCTCTAGGACCATGAATCAGTTTTAAAGCTTTCATTACACCCGAGCAACGCCGGGCTATACTGCTAGCATATATATATATATATATATATATATATAAATTTTAGGTGCGATTCGTAAATTGTCGCAATTATTTTATTATTTCAAATATTCTTTAGGCTGAGTCTGAGCTCTAGGACCATGGATTAGTTTTAAAGCTTTCATTACACCCGAGCAACATCGTGCTATACTGCTAGTAGTTAATAAAAATTGGCTTTTTCCGATTAATTATTCCAACCACATCTAAACCATGCTGGTCGTCCCCAACGTTCGGCTATAGCATAATACAATGGTAGCTTGCGGAGTCAAATTTGACTTCAAAATTGAGACACGAAGAATCTCTCAGCATGAAAACATATGATATGATCAGAGAAAACATTATCAGATTTTCAAAAAGAATCCAGGTTTTGCGAAATTATAAAAAAATATCGTAGAAAATATGAATAGCAAACGGGTGACTATAATTAAGGAAGCCGCAGAAATAAGAGGGGAAATGTCTAGATCACGTTTTCAATTCAAATGGGTAAATAATTTTCATATTTTCTCACAAACACAATATCGTTAATGATGTAACATTTAAAAAAAAGGAAATATGTGCAGTGTTTATAGAATATGTCTTTGTGGCCTGGGATTTTAGTTTAAAATGGAGAGAAAGAAAATTATTCTCGAAAATAATATATATCCTACAAGGATCAGAGAGAACATTTTTTTTTAATAATTTCACCCCAAGCAAGGCATTCCACTGACACTATTGCGCTTGGGGCTACATAGGGGAAGGTAAATAAAAAGAGTGGTTAGATATAGGAAATGTCAGAAGTGGGGTGATAGACAGTTGGGAGGATGGGAAGAATGTTTGAAAGAATGGAAGCGAGTTAGTCTGTTAAGAGGTATCTACTGACCTTACATTTAAACTCCTGGAGATTGTAGCCGTCGGGGAAGCAGTCATGTGGAAGAGAATTCCACAGTCGAGAAGTGCGAGAAAAGAAACTGTTGTAGCAGAAGTTGCGGTTGCATTTTATCGGTTTCACTGTAAAAGGGTCGGATCTAGTTGCTAATCTAGTATCTCGTGCAAATTCGAACCTAGGGGGCACCAGTGATCTAAGTTCATCGGAGCAGAAGCCGTGAAAGTATTTATAGAAGAGGCACAGGGAATCCACGCCGCGCCGGTGAGAGAGACTTCGGGCGGTCTGCTAAGTCGGTATCGATCACATTACAGACCCTCCGCTGTACTTTGTCTAGAAGCCCAAGGAGAATAGCAGGGGCAGATATGGCAACAGTTTCAATGCACGGGCGGATGGTAGATTTCTGGTAGAAATGAAAAACAGGTTTTATATAAATAAAATGAATCCTCCTCTCTTACTTTTTCTTCTATTTCCTTTTTTCTTTTTCTTTTTCCTCTTTCTCCTCTTCTTCTTTTTCTTCTTCTACCTCCTCTTTCTCTTCTTTTACCTCTTCTTCTTCTTAGCGCCTTGTACCAGCGACCAATCTAACTTGCTTCGGCAACGGGTATGGCTAACGGTCTGAGCAATCAGATCTGAGCAAGCACTTTTGTTCACCTCTCTGTTTCGATGCAGAGAGGGACCCAAGCCGGGCCTCAGTTTCATTGCTATTTGCATTTTCTATGTTATAATTTGTTGCGATATTTTTGTGTATGAATTGTGTTTTTTTTTATAATCATATCGCCCCAAGCTAGGCAGTCTGTTGCCACTGGTGAGCAGGGGGTTACATGGGAGGAAAGTTATGATAAAGAATGACAGGTTATAGGCGGTGTCAGGAAGTGGGTAAGAAAAGGATTAAAATACTGAGAGTAGTCGCTTGGGTTGATAAAGCAAGAGCCCGATCCAGCCTTAATCTGAATCAACTGGATATTTTTGGCTGAGCTTGGCTCAGAGTACGCATATAAATAGATCTTGTGTCACACCTACCTCAGTGGGAAGGCGGCAACTACCCTTCAGCGACCAATATATTGCTAGTAGCGGTTCGTAAATCGTCATTGATTATTGACATTGGTTTCCCTGTTTGCAAAGTGACTGAGACTTAAAGTAAAGTTCAGTATATGGTGACAGTGCTATTTTTATCTCCTTCATTAATTTTAATTTTTTTTTTTTTTTGTGTGTTTTATAATCTTGAAAAGGATTCGGGTAAATTCTATAGAGACGAGAAAGTGAAGACATTATTTTTATTTCAAATTCCTTCAACCTTTGAGAATATATGTTGTTTTAAAAAGAGACAAGTAAAATTTTAATAAAAACCCATGCATATGAAAGTAAATTTATACTTTTCTTTCTTCTTGAGAACTGACAAGAGAAATAATGAACGGCACTTATTTAATAAATTGTTTATTAAAATGAAGGCACGATAGAGCAATGGATAGCAATCGGAGTTCGAATTCCAGTCGGATTCATTACATTCCCTTACGTTGGGAAAGATATGAATCCATCTCGTCTTCCCCAAGCTAAGGGTAAAATAGCAAGACAGACTGGGTTCTATTGCGCTGGGTGGCAACCGATATAGAAGAATGAAAATCTCTGAACTGAAATCAGCCTGGAGAAGGCCGGGCTCCGTCAGGCTGTCGTGCCCAAATAAACATTACTACTACTGCGGCTGGAAGAACATGTGGGGCCACTATGGCTCTAATGATTTACAGGATATCCGGAGCTTACGGGATGGCTGGCACAACATCGCCTAATTGCCAATCGATTCAAACTTTATAAAATAATAGTAATAATGATTCCATTATAGTTGGTTCACATACGTTAGTAAATCGTTATGAATTTATGAATAAAATATTGTTTTCCATTTTGATTTTATAAATCAGTAAACGATAAACTTTGCATTGCATACAAATGTATTAATTTTAAAAATATTTTAAGTATACTCGTGAGAATAAAAAAAATTCTAATCATGAAAATAATGTTTAATAACTTTGTTCTATATTCTCAAGAACAAAAAATATATAAATTCACCTATAGAATGATTAAGTTTTATCACAATTTCAGTCATCATTTTTAAGTGGTAAATATTGCCTTAAAAAAAGGGAGGGCAAACATTGCCTGGATGTGTGTTGTGGCGCAATGGATATCGACTCGGAACGACATATCGGGGAGCAGAGTTCGAATTCCAGTTGAATTCCTTGCATTCACTTACGCACAAATACCCTTGGGAAATGTATCAATCCGTCTCTTCCCGCCAGTTAGGAGTAAAATAATACGACAGGCTCAGTTCTATAGCCTTGGCTGGCAACCAGTCTACCCCAGAAAGAAATGGCAACCTACTGCGGGATGATCTTCTGCCCAGTCAGTCATGTCTCTTTCGACACATGATCGCTCAAACGTGTATTACGTATGGTACTTAACTGAGTGTCATACATAACTGAACTCCCTACAACTTACAGATTTATTCATAATCATCAGAAGGTTGGCAGCAGGTTGGATTTTGTAGATATTTGGACGAATTTTACAATAGATATTTATTGATGACAAAGAATAACATGAATTGTAGAAGTTAATGTTCAATGAGAAAGTTAAAGGTATCAAGAGTTCATAGCATTATGTGTACATGTATGTATGTTATCGTTGATTAGAAATGTTGAGAATAGAGAAGAAGAAGTAAAAGGAGTTAGCACAAGAAAAAGGAGAAGAAAACGACCGTCCGGGTTGACTTGAAGTTTCTTCATTGTTACATTTTAGCTTATCGTCTTTGCTGCTTCCATGTGACTTTCTGGCTGACCTTACTTTTGCTTTTTACAACCATTCACTGGATCGCTAACTCTTTTCAGTCTTGCAAATCGCTTCCATTGATCAGAAAATTAATTTAACATCTGCTCGAAAAACCCGGCCCTAACTTTTCTTTCAGCACGGTGTCAATTCTTTTTCTATTTAGTAAAACCAGGATTTCACACGTTATTGTGAATTTTTGTTGTTGATTTTCATTCTTAATTTCCTATCCACCACAATGGAAACTGAGAAGAAAAATTTGACTATCGTTTATAAGAAAATATACTCTCTAGTTGTAATATAGCAATCTGGCCCCACCCGAGGAAGGTTGATGCAATCGATGGTGTTTCCCGTCGGTGAAGGGGTCGGCGAACGACAAGACAGGTGTTTGAGAAATACATCCTGTCGGGGCCTGGAGCGGATGTCGCAGGGTTATGAGTCGGGCTCGTTTGACCTTATTTCCGACAGCGGCGGAAATGACTACGGAGGCAAACAGAACAGGTGTCTCTTGGAATTACGTGGCGTTGCGTGGGCGAGGCAAAACCGGAAGGAAAAGTCCCGGTTCTAGAAGACTATAAAAAGACCTCGACACACGGATTCGCCAGCAGAAAACGGCCAGTGGAAGCAGAGAGACACCACAGGCAAGACTACACTCCCGTCGACCCATTCTATGTGCGCTCTAATAGTATTCCTGAATGATACTAACCTGCGTTCAAGTTTGTATATTACGTTCAATATAACCTACTTTTTTTTATCTCAATATCTGTTTTTGTTGTTCATTATTTTGTGCGGTTCCTCATCGGGAATTCACAACAAATTGGAAAGAGAGCTTACTACCCGCTTACCACCCGCTTCTTGCTTCCCAGTCAACTTTGATATTCAGAACTTTAAATAGAATTCCAGTTGTTTATTTTCAGTCTTCTTAAATCTCATTATTTTTATTGTATTTTCTTAGTAATGTGATGATACCGATTGAACAAAAGCGATGAACCGGATGTGTGCTCTCTCACAACTAAAAGGCAAATGAATAAAAATCGTCGTGCTCATCCGAGTTCGCGCAGATGTTCCGGTTGAAAAATAAAAATTAATCAAATATCAAATTACCCTTTCGCGAGCCTTCGCGAATTTTATTTACCAGCCAATGGGAAGTCTGGAATCAAATACAAGGATGAAATTCGAAACGACCTGCGTTTTGATCCAGAAGGCAAATATAAAAAGCCGAGACAAAAGGCGCCGAGACAAAAGGCACCCAGACAGACAGGCACAGACCAGAGGAGAAGAGTGTCACTAATCCCCTTGACCTAAGTCGAGCAGCTACTATGCTTGCCTCTTTCTTCCTTCCCTGTCTCATAAGTACTATTCTGACCTTTTACTTTCTCCCTGTTCTCAAAAGTACTAGCCGACATTTTCGAAGACATTCCACATGCCAATTTGCTGACCTACTGACCTCAGAAACGGCAACTTGAAAATGAACATTCTTTTATCTCTTTCAGCTCAACATTATCTTCTATGAACATTCTTTGATCTTTTCAGCTTATTATTTAGCCATGAACTCTTTTACCTCCGTTGAACTTTTATTTCAAGCATTACTTATTTTGTAAAACATTAATTGAAATATATATATATTATTTTATACTCAAATTGCCTTTCTTGAATTTATAATCATTTTATGAATTATAGTGGGCTATCTTCCCACAAGGCCAAATTCCGTTAACCTGCTACGGAATCCTACTACAACTAAAAATGGAATAAGAGAAGATATAACCGCTATCGTAATAGCATTTTTCTAATAATGTCTAACACTCACTAACCTGTTGCGTCTTAGTAGTTTTATTGCCTTTTTGGAGCGAAATGGTTTATAAAATATTCAAAGCTCCATGGAAGATAATGATGATTATCTAATAATTAAAACTTATGTGCTTATACAAGCACAAAAATTGTTTCGTATATACTTATATATTGAGGAGACAGACTGCATCAAACTATTTCATTCAAACGCCGTTCCGTTGTATTTTATCGAAACTCGCAAAACCTTATTAGCCATGAGATCACCGAAGCTAAGCAACGTCGAAGCAGGTTAGTACCTAGATGAGTGACCGTTTATTTGTATTTGCGGTTGGTGTAATGGATAAAAATGGAATTCTTACTCAGAGAGCCGAGTTTCAATTCCAGTAGGGTTGGTTATATTCATTAAGAAATAAATAACCTTTCGAAAGTTTTGACACTATCTATCCTTCGTCAGCTATGGATTAATTAATAAAACGTGTCTAAGACAAATATTATCTCCAACAATAAAATGAATCAATCGTCCAAACAATTTAGATTCCAGCATTAACTAACCCATATAAGTGTTGATATGCCACCAAACAAAAACAATCCTACCAACCAATATATTCTAATCTGTGCATCTTACGATCTGAGAATTGGGATAGAATGCGGTTGAAATTAATTTGAAAGAAATTAGCCGAAAATTAAATATAAGTCAAAGTCCCCGTTCATAAAAAATCCTTTTATAGTGGAGTGAAAAAAAATGAAAACTCTGAAATCATATTTCTAAAAATAATAAAAAAAAAAAGTGTCTTTACTTTAAATTACTAAATCCAAAATATCAAATTTGATTAATATCTTGGCCGAAATTAGTTTGAAAAGTTGACATCTAAACTTATTTATAAATGAAACTTTGCCTGTGTGTGTGTTCGTTACCTATAGACTCCGAAACGGCTGAACCGATTTTCATGAAAATTTATACATTTGTACTATAAGCGTCTGCTAATGTTCTTAGCTAGGTTTTGTGTCGATCTAACCCCGATAAATATCGAAAATCGATAATCGAAAAAATCGGGTTATAGAAGGAGTAGTCCGACTTTAATCCAATTTGATACACTCATAGACAAAGATAAAAGAAACGATATTCAGAAGTTTCAAAATTGCAGTTCTGGCTATAGTGCAGAAAATTGATAATATATATATATATAAAAGGCAGGTTGTTTGTGTGTGTGTGTGTCTGTTCATCTGCCTGTACATCTGTATTTTTTCAGCACTTTTATTTTAGTTTTTGCTTTGGTTTTGGCTCTATGTAGGTATGATTGTAGTTCTTAGTCTCAGCCATGATACCATTTAATCAGAGGACTTATTTAGCCTTCAAAATTCAGTTTACGGCGAAAATAACTTATTTGATATCGATACCAGAAATCAAAATTTGACTTCCATCCATTTATTTTTCTTTCAGTCAATGGTTTCGCTTTAACTAGAAACAACTATTGCTTTTTAGTCTTTTCGTCCAAAGAGTCTGAGCTCCAGGACCATGGATTAGTTTTAAAGATTTCATTACACCCAAGCAACGCCGGGCTATACTGCCAGTTTTAAATACGTAATTTTCAAAATTTTCCTTTTTGTTTTTTAATTTGATAACGTTTGTGATCTAATAGTAATGTTACAGTATGATGGTGGTTGGCGACCCAGTCGGACAATCAGCTTTGAAAATTCATTTCTCTGATTTAACACTTGCTTAAAAAGATTCATTTCTTCCCTAGAACTTTTTTTTTAAAATTCTATTTAGAATATATGCCCTAAAATAATATTCGCAAACTGTGTTAATTGAAATATATCACAAAGCGAAAACAGACAAAGAGACTTGACTTTCTGCTGCTGATACTGTTAGGTCAAAGAGTACTTTGGACGGCATGACCGATATGAGGCCTAAGTTCACCCAATCCAATTTCCTAACTGTTTTAGATGATAATAGACTCAAGTGATAAACTTAATTTATTCACTTCTGGTTGGTCATATTTCTCGGAAAGGCTAACCACTTAGCACCTGGTTGCAAAAATATTCAATTTGCCATTTCCTTTAAAGTACATTTTTCCATTAAGACAGAGAAGCACCCGCCTCTGGAATCAAACAGGTGGAGTCAGCGTCTAGAAGGCGTTCCTGATAACAATATAAATATGAGATACAAAATTTGCAGAGCAGTGCACCAGGAAGACACTGTCAGTTCTCTGTCTTCGGGTAGAGGGCGCTCTCTGCTTCCGAACAGAGAGCACAAACCCAGTCGTGGTTCCGCCGAAGGGTAGAACCACGACTGGGTAAAAATAGACAGACATTTTTTGGCCCGGCTGTATGGCCGGGAATACCCACTATAAAATGACCATGTGTCACATCCAGCCTTGCGTGGGAAGGCTAGTAAATACAGCACCAGGAAGACCAGCGAAGGAGTTGTTGCTGGTGAGTACTTGTTGTAGGGGAGTTACCCATTTAATAATGGACTCTTCTTTGCCTACATTAACCGACAATTAATTACTCTCGAGGACGTGTGCAGGAGTGAGAGAGATGCTCGTGTGCAATGGCGACAGAGACTCTGGTTCCCAGTACGACTTCATTTCAGCGCAAGCTATTATTACTTTCCACTTTATATCTCTTTGTATCGCTTTGTATTTATTTGTATTTCTTCCTGACGTAATATATGTTCGTGAACCTACCACCTTGTTAGCGTATGATTTTATGATCCCATACCGGGTCCATATTAGTACTGAAACTTTAATTTTAATTTTAAAACACGTTTTACAGGATGGCTAACTCTCCCAAAATTCGACATAGTAAGTTTCCTATTATTGGATACCCACACCTTCTGAGGATGTGCGTTGTGGTACAGTGGATATCGGCTCGGAACGAGAAGCCGGGGAGCCGAGTTCGAATTCCAGTTGATTCCATTGCATTCACTTACGCGCAAATACCCCTGGGAAAGGTATTAATCCGTCTCTTCCCCCAGTTATGGGTTAAATAGCAGGACAGATTGGGTTCTATAGCCTTGGTCGGCAACCAGTCTACCGCAGAAAGCAATGGCAACCTACTGCGGGATAATCTTCTGCCCAGTCAGTCATGTCTCTTTCGAGACATGATCGCCCAAGCGTGTATCACGTATGGCACTTGACTGACTGACTGACACCTTCTGAAAATGAATGCATTACCTACCTATAAGTGAAATTTTATTTGTTAACTAAACTGGAACTCAAATCTAAGGGAAATCAGCAAGAGCCTCGTTTTTATGACATAGCAGCCAAGGTGTGCAACACTCTCATGCTAATATGGGATTCGGAAATTCTTCCAAATGTATCTTTGACTCGCCTCATATAAATGTTTGACATATAATTAAAAATACAGAGGGTTTTTGAAATCATATATTTTTTTTAATCATTTCACCCCAAGCAAGGCATTCCACTGCCACTGTTGTACAGGGGGTTACATAGAGGAAAGTGATGAGAAAGAGTGGTTAGATATAGGAAATGTCAGAAGGAGGGTGATAGAAGGGTAAGGATAACGAGGATGAGGGTTCGGTAGATGGGAAGAGTGTTTGAGAGAATGGATGCGAGTTAGTGTGTTAGGAGGTGTCTATTGAACTTACATTTAAACTGCTGGAGATTGTATCTGTCGTGGAAGCAAGTATGTGGAAGGGAATTCCACGGGCGGGAAGTGCGAGAAAAGAAGCTGTTGGAGTAGAAGTTGCGTTTACATTTTATCGGTTTCACTGTAAAAGGGTGGGACACAGTTGCTAATCTAGTATCTCGTGCAAATTCTTACCTAGGGAGCACCAGTAATCTAAGTTCATCGGAGCAGAACCCGTGAAAGTATTTATAGAAGAGACACAGGGAAGCCACGTCACGCCGGTGAGAGAGTGACTATAGCCGGTCTGCCAAGTCGGTATCGATCACATTACAGATTCTCCGTTGTATTTTGTCAAAAATTCCTAGGAGAATAGCAGGGGCACCCGACCAGATGTGGCAGCAGTATTCAATAGAAAGTTAAGAATAATGCGACATATTAATGAAAAACAAAGACGATTTCAAGACGATTCCTATCGATGGTTTGACATATGCTCCTGCAAATGTATTGACTTGTTGAAATGTTCATACAAAAAGGTACAAAAGGTTCCCGTGAACGTATCTTTTTGTTGGACAAAAGGTCTGCTCAGAAAAGGGTCATAGGAAACACTATTGTGTCACGGTGTACCGGGTCCGTGATCTGTTGTCCCTTTCGTCAGGATCGATCCTAGTCTGAGAACAAGCCGTCAGCTCACACTCGTAGGTCGTTAATGGCGTTGACACAGCAACTGATCCTTGAATTGACCTCTTCATCTGTAAACTCTTTTACACACGTTGCGATTTTTAATGTTAAGAGAGTTAAGCTGAATTATCACTGGGGTATCTGTTGTGAAGTAGTTTTCGCACTGAAGGTTATAATCGTGCTATGTCAGTTGCTAATCGACTTAACGTACCCAAAATGTTAAGAACTTGGTAATCTTCCCTGAAAGCTGACTCCTTAGTATTCGGTTAACTGCCAACTAATATCAACTGCCTAGTAGTTTTACTGAACTCCAATAGAAGTCTAAAGAACTCCTTTGAACTTCCCAAGTACTTCACCCGTTAACTTCCTGTTAACTCTTATTAAAATAGGAGGGAAAGTCAATTATCTGAGGAATAGGTGTGTTTCGCCATAACAGTATCTCAGCCAAGTTGAATAAGCGCACACAATTGTGGAAATAAAATGGCACCAATTTTGGAGATAAAAATGGTCGACGCCTGAATAAATCATTAGATGCTATTTATATACAAAAAACATAAATAATTACGGTTCTTTTTCTTTTCTTTTTCCTAGCCTGTTCCTAATAATTTGTGACAGAATGAAACTTTTGGTTAGTTTCTCTAAGATGTGCTAGACTTGTTAATAAGGTAACTGTTAAATTCAAACACGTTGTTTGTACTTTTAGAAATTGATTAGTCGGAATATTTTCTTATTATTATTATCATCAGTTTGGCACAAGGATTTCGTCGGAGTTTTCTCTTCTTCAGCAGATAACTTTGGTTATTATTACTTCAAACATAGGGTAGCAACTAGTACCTTCAAACTCCAACTGACTGGGAACTGCTTCTCATTTGATCTCCAGGCGGCGCTGGAACGGGAACTTACTTTAGCCCACTATTTATGTTTGTCCTCTTTGACTGTTGTGGTGAGGACTCATAAGGGGTCTTATGCAAATATCCTAAAATTCAACCAGTCCTCTTTCTCTGCTTCACACGTCCACTTCTGGAAGATTCCTCCTCTTCTTTGGAGGAGCTATTACATGACGTCAACCTCTCTGACGTCTTACTTTTCTTTATCTCTATTTCACACTTCCAATTCTGGGAGATTCTCCCTCCACTTTGGGAGGAGCTGTTACAGGACGTCAATCTCTCTCAGGGAAATTTAGAATGATAATTTTCCCAACCATTAACAATTGGTTTTTCCCGTCTCTCAACAACATCAATTTAACATTTAACCTTCTAATCGTCTAGGTTGTGTTTCGCTGAGTTCCATCTGAGGAATTATAAATTTTTAAAAAATTCCACTCTTTAATCATTTTCGTCTATGCAATGTTTGTCTGTTTCACTTCTTTCAACAAGGCCGCTTTAACATTTGACCTCCAATAGGCCAGCTGTGTTTAGCTGGATAATAACAATCATATTGTGCGACTCTGTTTCATTTCTATCTTTAACCAGTTTGCAATCTTGGGAAAACTAGCCTCTTTCCGACCAAAAAATAACATCGTGTTCTTTAACCCTTTCTCGTCCAAAGAAAATAATATTGTTTTCTCTAACCCTTTTTCGTTCGTAAGAATTAAAATGGTTTTAGTTGACCCTCTTTTTTCCGTACGCCATGTTGAATATTGTCATAGATGTAGAAGAAACCAAAACAATACAAAAACGTGAAGCCTGGAAATCAAAATGGTTAAAAAATCAACTACTATTTCCCCATTTAAATTTCCTGATATTTCAACAGAGATAACCTTCTGCCCATTCAATCATGTCTCTTTCAAGACATGATCGCCCAAAGCGTGTATCACGTATGGCACTTAACTGACTTATCTCTTGAAAACCTTGTTTTCCTTGGATGTGATGGAACTGCCGTGAATACCGGTTATTCAAGAGGAATATTTTGGCTACTGGAGAAGAAAATGCGGAAACCATCACAGTGGATCATTTGTCTTATTCATTCGTATGAGTTATCTCTGCGTCACATCTTTAAGTCAGTCAGTTAGTTAAGTGCCATACGCGTTACACGCTTGGGCGATCATGTCTCTTTCGAGACATGACTGACTAGGCAGAAGATTATCCCGCAGTAGGTTGCCATTACTTTCTGCGGTAGACTGGTTGCAGACCAAGGCTATAGAACCCAATCTGTCCTGCTATTTAACCCATAACTGGAAGGAAGAGACGGATTCTTTAAGTACGTGGATGAAACAACTACTGACACTCAAAACTATTTTGGTAATGTAGGAAAAACACTAATAGAATGTGAACATTTAAAAATGAAAAAGTTTTTAAAAAATTCTTTCCATTACAAGTTTTTAGACAATGATATTGAATTAACCACGGATCAAAGATAACTTCTTGACATGTGTCACGTTATTGACGAAGGCAAAATTCCAGATGCGTTGGGTGGAAAAAATTCAGAAAAACTCTCCCACTCACACTGGGTGACAAAAGCAAACCAAACATTACGTCTCTATGTTAGAACCGAAGAACCACAATAAAAACTGAAAGCAATTGCTACATTTATCATAAAATTATATACCTTTCATGGTATGATATGAAGCGATTTTGGTCATTTGGTCATGGAGATCCTCATATTCTCAAAAAGATTCAGATATCTAAAGTCCTGCCCAATGAACAAAAAGAAATAGTACATATTGTAAGTCAAAGAATTGCATATTTTCTGCATCGCGAGATAATTCTCCTTTCTAGGTTTTTGCGATGAACAAGAAGTTGCTTTGAAAATTCGCCTAATGGTAAATTTTCAAAGCCAAATAAAACGACACAACGGAGTTTGACAATTCTGATAACGACCAATCAATTTTAATACTTTTGATTAATTTTCTCTGATTCCTTGGGCAAATTTATCATTTTATACTGAACATCACTTAACCATGAACTTCACAATTAAGGAATTGCGAGAAAAGGGTAGAATTCTCTAACTTTTGGAAACTACTTTGTCACAGCCAAGCTGTAAAGGTAGTAAGTGAAGATAGTGCCTCAATGTGTGGACAAAAATTTGGGATGGATTTATTAGAGCAACGTATTTGCCTTGACAAAAAATGACAAAATTTGAAACAAAATACATTTTTGTTAGGTAAAAAAAATAAATAAATAAATACTATGATTATCGACAACAACAATCAGTAAGCATTTATATCCTTATTAAAACAACAATCAGTAAGCATTTATATCATTATTAAAAAAAAAGAAAATTTTGAAACTTGCATTTTTAAACTAATTTTGGCAGACCAAGATATTAATAAAGTGAAATACAAGTTTTTACTTCTATCAGCTACATGTTTTCAGAATTTTGATTTTTTTACACTCCACATTAATATATATATATATATATATATATATATATATATATATATATATATATATATACATGCAGTGTAGATATAGAAGAATGCAAAGGAGTATCCTAGACATAAAGTGGCAGGATAACTCTCTAGGAGAGTTCTAAATATATATATCTATATATATAGAGCAAATATATGTAAAAATTAAAACAGACAAGTTATTCCATGGTTAAGCGGAAGTATGTTCACCTGAAATAGATCTATACTTCCGTTCAACCAAGGAATAATGTTTCTGTTTTATTTGTTATATATATATATATGTATATATATGTACAAGCAGTATAGCCCGGCGTTGCTCGGGTGGAATGAAACATTTAAAACTAATCCATGGTCCTGGAGCTCAGACTCTTTGGACGTTGGCACGAAAGACTAAAAAGCGATGGATTTTCCAGTTAAAGCGAAACCGTAGACTTAAAGAAAAATAAATGTATGTAAGTCAAATTTTGATTTCCTGGTATCGATATCAAATAAGTTTTTTCGTCGTAAACTGAATTTTGAAGGCTAAATAAGTCCTCTGAGTAAATGCTATTATGGCTGAGACTAAGAACTACAATTATACTTACTTAGAGCCAAACCCGAAGCAAAAACTAAAATAAAAGGGCTGAAAAAATACAGACATACAGGCAAATAAACAAACACACACACACAAACATCTTGATTTTATATATATATATATATATATATATATATATATATATATATATTATCGATTTTCCGCACTATTGTAAGAACTGCAGCCTTGAAACTTTTGAATATCGTTTCTTATGTGTTTGTCTATGAGTGTATCAAGTTTGATTAAAATTGGACCACCCCTTCTATAACCCGATTTTATCGATTATCGATTTTCGATATTTATCGGGGGTACCTCGACACGAAACCTAGCTAAGAACACTCGCAGACGCTTATAGCACAACTGTGTAAATATTCAAGAAAAACTGTTCAGCCGTTTCGGAGTCTATAAGTAACGGACACACACACACACGTACACACACACACAAAGTTCCATTTATAAATAAGTTTAGATTACATATATTCGGTGACTGTTATTGTCGCATAGCAATGTTTTGTGCCAACACTAGACAATATCACTTTGATGGTAAATGTTTTCATGTTAACGTCCCTGTAACCACTCTTAACATGTCTCATGTAAACCGAGAGCTCAGAACCAGCATAATAAAAAAGATCCAAATGTTGGACAATTTTTTCTTTATTTTGATCTGAAATTAAGGCCAAAATACGATGTTTAGAACGGCTCATGACTAAACATAATATACATTGATTGTCCGTTATATTTAACAATATATATATATATATATATATATATATATATTGTGCCAGAAATCTTTATTTCAGCGATGATACGTTAAAAGCGAGCGACATGGAAATTTCATTAAGTTTGTTTTTTTAAGTTATCTGTTATTCTTACATGTTTTCTTTTTTTTTTGCTGGAAATAAGGAATATAAAAGTTTCCATAATTATAAAATTTCCAAACGTAAATTTGTTATGCTTTCGATTTTATTTTCCCTCATCTTTTGACTGTAACGTAAATTATTTTAAGTTTTTGGAAAAAGAGCGTTCTTTAAAAATATTACGTGATACGCGAGACTGAAAATCGCGTGAGCGTTTTTCTGATTAATAAAAATTGTGAAAACTCTATTTCCAATATTAAATAATTTAAGGAGGAGGGGTAGAAAGAATTATTAGATATATAGGGCCTCTCTTATAGCAAGATGATTTTGATATTGTGATTTAAATAGTATTTTTATATTTTTACTCCACATCTTTTTAAGGTTTCTTGTAAATTATGAGTTACATGAATAATTTTTGTTGCACTTTAGTTGGATAGGTGGGATGTAAGATGTCTACTCAAAGAAGTGTTAGTATTTCCAATAGAGGTAATTGGTGTATGACAAGAAACACAGCCTTATACTATTTTTGCTATTTTTGGTAACTGTTATCGTTGCTTAGTAAAGTTTTATGTCAACACAAGATAAAATCGTCTTTGATGGTGGATGGTTTTATGTTAACGTCCTTTGAACTTCTCTGCAGATGGCTCATGTGAGCCGAAAGCTTAGAACCAATTTAATAAAAAATTATCCAAATGTTGGAGAATTTTTGTCTTTATTTTCACCTGAAATTAAAGCCAAAATACGATGTTTAGAACGGCTCATCATTAAACATAATAGACATTCATTGTCTTTTATATTAAACAGTATATGTTTAGGAAATATATATATATATATATATATATATATATATATATATATATATATAAGGTGCTAATTAGCAGGAAATAATTACGTTTTACCGGATTTAATATAATAGCAAATGTAAATTGAATACAAGCATCAGTTAAATATTAATGCAGTTTGTTTTATTATAAATATTTATTAGAAATAATAGACACAATCAATCACATCGCGCATCCAGATATAACTATACATTAGAGGTTCGCCTCACTACTTTCCCCACATAGTCACTACCTTTTTAAATGGCAGTGTTCCACCTACAAACGAAGTCCTGTATCCCAATTCCGTAAAACTCAGTGGGCTGCCTCCTTATCGCTCCTTACAGCAGTTTTTCTCTTCTAAATCCCCATCATGAGGCTTGTCATTCAGTGCCTCATTCATAGGACCAAAGAAATGGAAATAGTTGGTGAATGATTACAGGTGTTTCACCTACGGCAACAAAGAACTCGATTGCCCGATTACTGCTCTTTGATTTTGAAGGACTTGCAGCAGAACAGCCATTCTCATATCAGCTCATATGAAATTAATTTTATAATGCATACACTATTATGAAAATGCATTGGAAAGTGATTTTATTATCAAACTGCATTTGAAAGTGATTTTATGATGAAAAGGCATTGGAAAGTGATTTTATTATGGAAATGCATTGAAAAGTGATTTTAGTATGTAAATGAACTGGAAGGTGATTTAATTATTAATTACATTGAAAAGAGATTTTATTAAAATGCATTTGAAAGCGATTTTATCATGAAAATGCATTCAGAAGTGATTTTAGTATAAAAATGAATTGGAAAGTGATTTTACTATGAAAATGCATTGAAAAGTGATTTTACTATGAAAATGCATTGGAAAGGTATTTTTCTATGAAAATGCATTGGAAAGGGATTTTACTGTGAAAATGCATTGGAAAGGGATTTTACTGTGAAAATGCATTGGAAAGGGATTTTACTATGAAAATGTATTGGAAAGGGATTTTACGGTGAAAATGCATTGGAAAGGGATTTTATTATGAAAATGCATTGGAAAGGGATTTTATTATGAAAATGCATTGGAAAGGGATTTTACTATAAAAATGCATTGAAAAGGGATTTTACTATGAAAATGCATTGGAAAGGGATTTTACTGTGAAAATGTATTGGAAAGGGATTTTACTATGAAAATGCATTGGAAAGGGATTTTTACTATGAAAATGCATTGAAAAGGGATTTTACTATGAAAATGCATTGGAAAAGGGATTTTACTATGAAAATGCATTGGAAAGGGATTTTACTATGAAAATGCATTGAAAAGGGATTTTACTATGAAAATGCATTGGAAAGGGATTTTATTATGAAAATGCATTGTAAAGGGATTTTATTATGAAAATGCATTGCAAAGGGACTTTATTATGAAAATGCATTGGAAAGGGATTTTATTATGAAAATGCATGGGAAAGGGATTTTATTATGAAAATGCATTGGAAAGGGATTTTATTATGAAAATGCATTGGAAAGGGATTTTGCTTTGAAAATGCATTGGAAAGGGATTTTACTATGAAAATGCATAGGAAAAGGGATTTTACTATGAAAATGCATAGGAAAAGGGATTTTACTATGAAAATGCATTGAAAAGGGATTTTACTATGAAAATGCATTGGAAAGTGATTTTACTATGAAAATGCATTGGAAAGAGATTTTTCTATGAAAATGCATTGGAAAGAGATTTTATTATGAAAATGTCTTGGAAAGGGATTTTACTGTGAAAATGCATTGGATAGGGATTATTACTATGAAAATGCATTGGAAAGGGATTTTACTATGAAAATGCATTGGAAAGGGATTTTACTATGAAAATGCATTGGAAAAGGATTTTACTGTGAAAATGCATTGGAAAGGGATTTTATTATGAAAATGTATTGGAAAGGGATTTTACTGTGAAAATGCATTGGAAAGGGATTTTTACTATGAAAATGCATTGGAAAGGGATTTTACTATGAAAATGCATTGTAAAGGGATTTTATTATGAAAATGCATTGGAAAGGGATTTAACGATGAAAATGCATTGGAAAGGGATTTTATTATGAAAATGCATTGGAAAGGGATTTTACTGTGAAAATGCATTGGAAAGGGATTTTATTATGAAAATGTATTGGAAAGGGATTTTACTGTGAAAATGCATTGGAAAGGGATTTTATTATGAAAATGTATTGGAAAGGGATTTTACTATGAAAATGCATTGGAAAGGGATTTTTACTATGAAAATGCACTGGAAAGGGATTTTACAATGAAAATGCATTGGAAAGGGATTTTATTATGAAAATGCATTTGAAAGGGATTTTACTATAAAAATGCATTGAAAAGGGATTTTACTATGAAAATGCATTGGAAAGTGATTTTACTATAAAAATGCATTGGAAAGTGATTTTACTATGAAAATGCATTGGAAAGGGATTTTATTATGAAAATGCATTGTAAAGGGATTTTATTATGAAAATGCATTGGAAAGGGATTTTGCTTTGAAAATACATTGGAAAGGGATTTTACTATGAAAATGCATTGGAAAGTGATTTTACTATGAAAATGCATTGGAAAGGGATTTTACTATGAAAATGCATTGGAAAGTGATTTTACTATGAAAATGCATTGGAAAGGGATTTTACTATGAAAATGCATTGGAAAGGGATTTTATTATGAAAATGCATTGGAAAGGGATTTTATTATGAAAATGCATTGGAAAGGGATTTAACGATGAAAATGCATTGAAAAGGGATTTTACTATGAAAAGGCATAGGAAAAGGGATTTTACTATGAAAATGCATTGGAAAGGGATTTTACTATGAAAATGCATTGAAAAGGGATTTTTCTATGAAAATGCATTGGAAAGGGATTTTACTATGAAAATGCATTGGAAAGGGATTTTTACTATAAAAATGCATTAGAAATGGATTTTACTGTGAAAATGCATTGGAAAGGGATTTTATTATGAAAATGTATTGGAAAGGGATTTTACTGTGAAAATGCATTGGAAAGGGATTTTTACTATGAAAATGCATTGAAAAGGGATTTTACTATGAAAATGCATAGGAAAAGGGATTTTACTATGAAAGTGCATTGGAAAGTGATTTTACTATGAAAATGCATTGGAAAGGGATTTTACTGTGAAAATGCATTGGAAAGGGTTTTTATTATGAAAATGTATTGGAAAGGGATTTTACTGTGAAAATGCATTGGAAAAGGTTTTTATTATGAAAATGCATTGGAAAGGGATTTTATTATGAAAATGCATTGGAAAGGGATTTTATTATGAAAATGCATTTGAAAGGGATTTTACTATAAAAATGCATTGAAAAGGGATTTTACTATGAAAATGCATTGGAAAGGCATTTTACTGTGAAAATGTATTGGAAAGGGATTTTGCTTTGAAAATGCATTGGAAAGTGATTTTACTATGAAAATGCATTGGAAAGTGATTTTACTATGAAAATGCATTGGAAAGGGATTTAACGATGAAAATGCATTGAAAAGGGATTTTACTATGAAAAGGCATAGGAAAAGGGATTTTACTATGAAAATGCATTGGAAAGGCATTTTACTGTGAAAATGCATTGGAAAGGGATTTTACTATGAAAATGCATTGGAAAGGGATTTTACTATGAAAATGCATTGGAAAGTGATTTTACTATGAAAATGCATTGGAAAGGGATTTAACGATGAAATTGCATTGAAAAGGGATTTTACTATGAAAAGGCATAGGAAAAGGGATTTTACTATGAAAATGCATGGGAAAGGGATTTTACTATGAAAATGCATTGAAAAGGGATTTTTCTATGAAAATGCATTGGAAAGGGATTTTACTATGAAAATGCATTGGTAAGGGATTTTTACTATAAAAATGCATTGGAAAGGGATTTTACTGTGAAAATTCATTAGATAAGGGATTTTATTATGAAAATGTATTGCAAAGGGATTTTATTATGAAAATGCATTGGAAAGGGATTTTTACTATGAAAATGCATTGGAAAGGGATTTTACTATGAAAATGCATTGAAAAGGGATTTTACTATGAAAAGGTATAGGAAAAGGGATTTTACTATGAAAATGCATTGGAAAGTGATTTTACTATGAAAATGAATTGGAAAGGGATTTTACTATGAAAATGCATTGAAAAGGGATTTTACTATGAAAAGGTATAGGAAAAGGGATTTTACTATGAAAATGCATTGGAAAGTGATTTTACTATGAAAATGCATTGGAAAGGGATTTTTCTATGAAAATGCATTGGAAAGGGCTTTTTCTATGAAATTGCATTGGAAAGGGATTTTACTATGAAAATGCATAGGAAAAGGGATTTTGCTATGAAAATGCATTGGAAAGGAATTTTTCTATGAAAATGCATTGGAAAGGGATTTTACTGTGAAAATGCATTGGAAAGGGATTTTATTATGAAAATGTATTGGAAAGGGATTTTACTGTGAAAATGCATTGGAAAGGGATTTTATTATGAAAATGTATTGGAAAGGGATTTTACTGTGAAAATGCATTGGAAAGGGATTTTTATATGAAAATGAATTGAAAAGGGATTTTACTATGAAAATGCATAGGAAATGGGATTTTACTATGAAAATGCATTAGAAAGTGATTTTACTATGAAAATGAATTGGAAAGGGATTTTACTATAAAAATGCATTAGAAAGGGATTTTACTATGAAAATGCATTGGAAAGGGATTTTAGTATAAAAATGAATTGGAAAGGGATTTTACTATAAAAATGCATTGGAAAGGGATTTTATTATGAAAATGCATTGGAAAAGGATTTTACTATGAAAATGAATTGGAACGGGATTTTACTATAAAAATGCATTAGAAAGGGATTTTACTATGAAAATGCATTGGAAATGGATTTTAGTATAAAAATGAATTGGAAAGGGATTTTACTATGAAAATGCATTGGAAAGGGATTTTAGTATAAAAATGAATTGGAAAGGGATTTTACTATAAAAATGCATTGGAAAGGGATTTTATTATGAAAATGCATTGGAAAAGGATTTTACTATGAAAATGAATTGGAACGGGATTTTACTATAAAAATGCATTAGAAAGGGATTTTACTATGAAAATGCATTGGAAATGGATTTTAGTATAAAAATGAATTGGAAAGGGATTTTACTATGAAAATGCATTGGAAAGGGATTTTAGTATAAAAATGAATTGGAAAGGGATTTTACTATAAAAATGCATTGGAAAGGGATTTTATTATGAAAATGCATTGGAAAAGGATTTTACTATGAAAATGAATTGGAACGGGATTTTACTATAAAAATGCATTAGAAAGGGATTTTACTATGAAAATGCATTGGAAATGGATTTTAGTATAAAAATGAATTGGAAAGGGATTTTAGTATAAAAATGAATTGGAAAGGGATTTTACTATGAAAATGCATTGGAAAGGGATTTTAGTATAAAAATGAATTGGAAAGGGATTTTACTATAAAAATGCATTGGAAAGGGATTTTATTATGAAAATGCATTGGAAAAGGATTTTACTATGAAAATGAATTGGAACGGGATTTTACTATGAAAATGCATTAGAAATGGATTTTGCTATGAAAATGCATTGGAAAGGGATTTTAGTATAAAAATGAATTGGAAAGTGAATTTAAGAAAATGCAGTGGAAAGTAATTTTCTCATGAAAATGAGCTAGAAAAGGATTTTATTATAAAAAGGCTTTCGAAAAGGTTTTTTTTATAAAATACATAAGAAAGTGACTTTATTATGAAAATTCATTGGGAAGTGATTTTGCTATAAAAGTGAATTGGAAAGTGATTTTATGAAAATGTATTGGAAAGTATTTATATTATGAAAATACACTGGACACTGATTTTATTATGAAAATTTATTGGAAAGTGAATTTACTTTGAAAATGCATAAGAAAATGATTTTTTAATGAAATTTATTTTACAGTAAAAACGCATTAAAAACTGATTTTAATATGAAAATACAATCGAAAGTGACTTTATTACGAAACTGCAATGGAATAAGATTTACTTATGAAAATACATTGGAATGTGATTTTCTTATAAAATACATTGAAAACATAATTTTAATTAAAAAGCGATTTTATTATGCAAATTCTTTGCAATGTGATTTTCCTATCAAAATGCACTGGAAAATAATTTCAGTCCCAAAATATGATTTTCTGATGAAAATAATTGGAAAAGTGATTTTACTATGAAAATGCATTAGAAGTTGACTTTACTCATGAAAATGCATTGTAATTGGTTTTTACTATGAAATCCATTAGAAAGTGATTTTTAATGAGATGCATTAGAAAATGATTTTATTATGAAAATGCATTGTTAAGTGATTTTATGAAAATACATTGCAAAGTGATTTTACTATGAAAATATATTGGAAAGAGATTTTACTATGAAAATGCAATGGAAAGTGATTTTACTGTGACAATGCATTGGTAAGGGATTTTACCATGAAAATATATTGAAAATGGATTTTATTATAAAATGGACTGGAAAGATATTTTACTTTGAAAATACATTGGAAAGGGATTTTTTATGAAAATGCATTGTAAAGTGATTTTACTATGAAAATATATTAGAAAGCCATTTTATTATGAATATGCATTGGAAAGTTGCTTCATTGTAGAAATGAATTGCAATGTGATCATTATGAAAAGAAATGATCTACTAAATAAATACTGAATTTTCCTATTGTCATTCAAACCAATTTTTATCACCTGTGAAAATAAAATTCAAACATGAAAGGTTGGCATCTCGGTGTAAAAGACTTTCTGCAGATAGCATAATGTTGCTTTTGGTTTTCAAGCGAAAACTCGCCAATAAACGCAAATTCCTCCTTTACATATTTCCCCATTTACACTCATAAAACGCACGATAAACGACACAGAATCTTGTGAATATTTCTTTGTTGCCCAATAATTCCAATTGCGATAACAGACTTTTGTATAAAGTATAAATATTTTATATCCTTTCTGCCAGCTTCTTTTTATATTGCTTACAAACAGTCTTTGATGTCCGTATTATCTTAAGATGTCGGCACATGATAAATTAGCTTAATAATGCGTTGAGACTTTCCATCAATGCTTATTCAGTTTCCTACTTAGTAAATATGTTTTCAGTAACTATATTTGCCAATTCTTCCGTTCATAAGTATTGAGCCACTATTTTTGTTTTCTGCAATGGAACTTGTGTCTTTATTAATTCTTTCACTGGCGAATACTACTTATATTTTTAACAGTTAGTGGTTATTTCTACAGTTATATATTCTTTTATACTTATACTAGCAGTATAACCCGGCGTTGCTCGGGAGCAATGAAAGATTTAAAACTAATCCATGATCCTGGAGCTCAGACACTTTGGACGTTGGCACGAAAGACAAAAAAGCAATAGTTGTTTCTAGTTAATGCGAAACCGTAGACTGAACGTAAAATGAATGGATGTAAGTCAAATTCTGATTTCCTGATATCGATATCAAATAAGTTCTTTCGCCGTAAACTGAATTTTGATAGCTAGATAAGTCCTCTGAGTAAATGGTATCATGCCTGAAAGACTAAAAAGCAATAGTTGTTTCTAGTTAAAGCGAAACCGTAGACTGAACGTAAAATGAATGGATGTAAGTCAAATTTTGATTTCCTGATATCGATATCAAATAAGTTCTTTCGCCGTAAACTGAATTTTGATAGCTAGATAAGTCCTCTGAGTAAATGGTATCATGGCTGAGACTAAGAACTACAATTATACCTACTTAGAGCCAAAACCAAAGCAAAAACTAAAATGAAAGGGCTGAAAAAAATACAGACATACAGGCAGATAAACAGACACACACACAAACATCTTGCCTTATATATATATATATATATATATATATATATATATATATATATATATATTATCGATTTTCTACACTATTTTAAGAACTGCAGCCTTGAAACTTCTGAATATCGTTTCTTATCTTTTTGTCTATGAGTGTACGAAATTTGATTAAAATCGGACCACTCCATTTATAACCCGATTTTTTCGGTTATCGATTTTCGATATTTATCGGGGGTACCTCGACACATAACCTAGCTAGGAACACTCGCGATCGCTTATAGTGCAACTGTGTAAATTTTCAAGAAGATCGGTTCAGCCGTTTTGGAGTCTATAGGTAACGGACTCACACATACACACACAGAGACACGCACACATGCACACACACACACACATACACATAGAGACAAAGTTCCATTTATAAATAAGTTTAGATACCGCTTGTTAAATTTATCATACTGGTTTTGAATTGACCTTACATGTAAATTCAACATGTTAATAATTTTGTTCTTGTATTTTATTAAAACTTTATATATTCTTATTCTTTTGACTCATGTTTACTTTTGATGGGAAACAAAGGAAAAAATGGCTACGCAAATGAAAGATTGCAACAATACGAGATAAGCATAAAAAGTTATTCTTTCCCAAAAGACAAATACATCGACATAGGTTTTCTTAAAATATTTTTTTAGAACAGACTTGGAAAACAAATTTACATGTAAACTATGTATTTTTCAGCCATAATTATTCTTTTTTTTTAATAGTTTTTACTTTCATCCTTCAGTTTGTTTTCAGTTTTCCGTTTATCACAATCTACGGCAGTGAGTAGACAACGAAGGAACGAAAATAATTGAGATTTGATGAGCTTTGTCAAACATGATTATTGATTTTGACAAGTATTTTGCCAATCTTAATTTTTAGTTACCTTTTATCACAACTCTTTCTGAGGGGGGGTCAATCTACCGCAGTGAGAAACCAGCGCACGATTGTAAATAAACCATATCAGATTTATATATCGACATTGGTTTTACTAAAATATTTCTTAGAACAGATACGAAATCAAGCTTACATGCAACCTATTTACTTGTCAGCCATCATTATTCATTTTGATTAGTATTTATTTTAATACTGGTTTTTATTTGCTTTTTATTTTAACTTTAATTTCTTCTACTTTATGTGGGAGACAGCACAGGATCAGAAATGAATGATATTAGATGAAGTTTTTGTCAACCATTATTATTCATTTTGATTTGCAATTACTTTCATCTTCATTTTTATTTGTTTTAACTTGAGCCGTCAACCTTCTTTACTGACGAAACAGCCCAGGATAGGAAAAAAGATTTTAGGTGAAATATTGTCAACCATTATGATTTATTTTGACTAGAATTTACTTTCTTCTTAATTTTTAGTTTCTTGATATCACAACTTTTACTAGGGCCGTCAATCTACGGCAGTGTGTAGATAGCAGAGGATCAAAAATAAGGAATATTAAAAGAAACATTGTCAGCCATTATTAGTCATTTGTTACTAATATTTATTTTCACCCTACTTTTTAGTTTCATTTTATCACAACTTTGATTCGGGCCGTCAATCTACGGCAGTGAGTAGACAACGCAGGGTCGGAAATAAAGGAAATTTGATGAAACATTGTCAAATATGATAATTAATTTTGACAAGTATTTGTTCCTATCTCAATTTTTAGTGACACATTTACTCAGGCCGCCAATCTATGATAGTGAGGTGTCCGGGCACGATCGTAAAAAAGCATATTATATTATATAGATTAAGCATTCTCCACTGTTTTTATATGGCAAGATGACTTTTACCCTGTAATTTACACCAGTTTTAATAAGTACATTAAGGAACCTTATGTACGAGGATGTGCGTTGTGGTACCGTGGATATCGGCTCGGAAAGAGAAACCGGGGAGCCGATTTTGAATTCCAGTTGAATTCATTGTATTCACTTACGCGCAAATACCCTTGGGAAAGGTATTAATCCGTCTCTTCCTCCCAGTTATGGGTTAAATAGCAGGACAGATTGGGTTCTATAGCCTTGGTCTGCAACCAGTCTACCGCAGAAAGCAATGGCAACCTACTGTGGGATAATCTTCTGCCCAGTCAGTCATGTCTCTTTCGAGACATGATCGCCCAAGCGTGTATCACGTATGGCACTTAACTGACTGACTGATGTACGAGGAATGTCCGAAAATTAAGAGAAATATATTCATAATTAATCCGAAATAAAATCAGTAATCTATGTCCCTCGAATATCAGTTGTTACAGATTACACACATCGGTGATGAGGGGTGTGCAGTACTTCATATAACATCAGTAATAGTCTCAATATTGAAAGCATGCAAGAGATGTCACACCAAGGATAATTGACACCATAATCAAAAAACAAGTGTTTGAGTTTGAGTTTTGTTTAACGGCATATCAACACCTCTGTGGGTTATTTAATGCCAAAAAGGTAGAGTTTAAGATATTTTTTTTAATGTTCGGCTATAGTGAGAAGGTTGATTTAGTCACATCTTGATAAAAAATAATTTATTATTATTATTTTTTATTTTAGGAAATTGAAAATGTCTTCTAGTTTTGTATTCAAAAATATATTATGGCAATAATTTTTTTCCTTCAAAAATGTATTGTTGGTAAAATGTTTCTTTCAGAAATGAATATTTTTTTATAAAAGTGTATTTTTATATTTTCATAGTGTTTTGACCCCAGTTTGGGGGTTAACTATTTGCCCATAGATGGGACTCTAACAGGTACTACCACTCTGGGTCAGAGTGGACCTGAGAACAACAGCAATTAAGAGGTGGTTCCATGCTCCTCACAACCTCCTAAAAAGAGACCTTGCTGCCAGATGCAGTTTACCGTCATACCCAGGACCGAAAAAACAAGTGTAAAGGTGTGGTGGTAATAGAAACTTGCATGCTAGGGGCAAAAAATTCAAAAGAAATTTATTGTGATTTTTTTTTTACTCCATACAGCGAAAGAATAAAGATTAGTAAGTGCCTGTAGGTCTAGTTTAGTACGGACTACAGAGGGAAATACAGAATGGGTCACGCGGAGAATGTCTATGTTCATAAAAAACAGAAAATTACTTTGTGATGAAAGTTGGAGCCAAGTTCATAATGAAACTGCTGAATTTGATCATCCGAAGTTGGTGACTCGTGAAATTATCTATTTGCGTAAAAACGTAATCCTGATATATGTCAATGCCTTCCCATATACGGTTACATTAATGGGAAGTGGCAATATGGTTAGGATGTTTTGCCACGTTTATCACATCTTCCTGACTCTTTTTTTTTTTAATCATTTCACCCCAAGCAACGCATTCCACTGCCACTATTGCGCAGGGGGTTACATTGGGGAAGTGATGAGAAAGAGTTGTTAGTTATAGGAAATGTCGGAAGGAGGGTGGTAGACGGAAGAGGATACCGAGGATGGGGGGTTGGGTAGATGGGTAAAGTGTTTGAGGGAATGGATGCGAGTTACTGTGATAGATGTCTATTGACCTTATATTTAAGTTCCTGGAGATTGTAGCTATCGGTGAAACAAGTATATGAAAGGGAATTCCACAGGCGGGAAGTGCGAGAAAAGAAGATGTTAGAGTAGAAATTGCGGTAACATTTTATCTGTTTCACTGTAAAAGGGTGGGACCTATTTGCTTTTTGGCTCGTTTTAATGATTTTGTATATTTGTACACCTGAAACAACATTTATCCAGGAAGCGTTTTTACACAGTTGACGCGGTTGTTGCCTAGGGACAAAGGTGAATACAACTGCTTAAACTAACAGTCTTCATTTTATGCAGTCATATTCTGATGCACTAATCTCGATAGAAACTATTTTTTTTAAATTATCATATACCCTTGTGCAAAATAATTGAAACAAAAACGAATAATGTCTTCTTAAAATCTTTCACATTTTCCCTGATCACGTATACGTCTTCTCTTGACGTTATCTTTCTCTTCCGGCTGCATTTTTCTTTACATTTTGGACTGATGACCAAAGTTTGTTTCTTCGCCTTGATGACACGACTGATATTTGACATTGGAGTAGATAGACTAAACTATCGCCCGGTTCACACTCCACCCACGTCTATTGTACAGGTGTAGAGGCTCATCTCTTGTTCCTTGTTTAGCATGTGGTTTCCGGCTATCTCTTTTCCAATCTTTTCACTTTTCCAATTTCTTTTCTTTTTTCAATTGTAGTAGATAGACTAAACTATCGCCCGGTTCACACTCCACCCACGTCTATTGTACAGGTGTAGAGGCTCATCTCTTGTTCCCGGCTTTCTCTTTTCCAAATCTTTTCACTCTTACGTAGCCCCCTACACATCAGTGGCATTACCGCCTTGCTCGGGGTGATATGATTAAAAAAGAATTTATCATACACCCTTGTGCAAAATAATTGAAACAAAAACGAATAATATCTTCTTAAAATCTTTCACATTATCCCTGATTACGTATACGTCGTCTCTTGACGTTAGTTTTCTCTTCCGACCGCATTTTTCTTTACGTTTTGGACTGATGACCACAGTTTGTTTCTTCGCCTTGATGACACGACTGACAGTTGACAGGCTGACATCAACAATATACGTGGCAATAATAGAAATCGATTACAGGCTTTAACCTCAGTGGCTCTAAAACTGACAGTATGGTGAAAGAAAGAAACTCTTCTTCTATGTGCCTTGTCCTTTCAGGACGTAGGCGATCATGGCCTTCCACGTCTCCCTATCTGTAGTGGCTCTTAGCACGCTTTCTCCTGTTGCACCACCCAACCCCCATTCTGCCACCCATCTGCTCAGGCCAGTATTGTACGTTACACGCTGTTTTCTCTTGTGTGACCTCCCCTTTATCTGGCCTATTAGTATCAGGTTCTCCGAGCATGTCCCAGGAACTTTAGCTGTCTCTAATTTACACAAGGGTATAGTAAAGCTACTATCATATTCGCAATGTCTTATTGATAACTGATGTACTTCTCTTTAACGAGATCTCTCATATATAACATGACTGAGATCTGCGATATATATACATGCGTTGAAATAAACCGGTCGGATACTTTTCATGCATTAGAGAATCCTGTTGTCCACGAAGTTAAGTATGAACGAATAGGTTAAAAAAAAACTAAAGACCCTTTCGAAATATTTTATTTCTTCTGTGCTTCATATGTCAAAAATGTACAATTGTTTCTTTAACGATCACCATTCACGTAATGGGCAACTACGCTAGTCGCTTACACGTTACACTTATAGTCTCGGCTTAATGTCCAAGTTAACGCCTTTGGCGTCGAATAAAAAATGTCCCTGGGAACCACTTCGAAAGTCCATTAAATATTTTTTCATTTATTTTTCTTCACTGATTTAATCTTCCTGCTTCAAGGTAAATATGTTCTATTTCAGTCCAGTGAAATATCACTGGGTAAGAAAAGTTCCGCGACTTTGATAAAAACATGTTGTAGACGAAATCAATTACACTGATTGCGAATCTCCAATCAGAATTTTGGAATATTAATTACATGAGGTAAAAAGAAGAAATATTTTGCGATACAGAATAAAATTGTCGTGTGTTTTTGTTATGGTGCTCTCCTAGGAGAAATGGACTTTTCCTCTTAATATATATAACTAGCAGTATAGCCCGGCATTGCTCCGGTGTAATGAAGGCTTTAAAACTAATCCATGGTCCTGGAGCTCAGACACTTTGGACGTTGGCACGAAAGATTAAAAAGCAATAGTTGTTTCCAGTTAAAGCAAAACCGTAGACTGAAAGAAAAATGAATTGATGTAAGTCAAATTTTGATTTCCTGGTATCGATATCAAATAAGTTTTTTCGTCGTAAACTGAATTTTGAAGGCTAAATAAGTCCTTTGAGTAAATGGTATCATGGCTGAAACTAACAACTACAACCATACCTATTTAGAGCCAAACCTGAAGCAAAAACTAAAATAAAAGGGCTGAAAAAAATACAGACATACAGGCAGATAAACAGACACACACACAAACATCTTGCCTTTTATATATATAAATATATATATTATCGATTTTCTGCACTATTGTAAGAACTGCAACCTTGAAACTTCTGAATATCGTTTCTTATGTCTTTGTCTATGAGTGTATCAAATTTGATTAAAATCAGACCTTTTCTTCTATAAACCGATGTTTTCGATTATCGATATTTATCGGGGGTACCTCGACACAAAACCTATCTAAGACCACTCGCAAAGGCTTATAGTACAACTGTGTAAATTTTCAAGAAAATCGGTTCAGCTGTTTCGGAGTCTATAGGTAACGGACACACACACACACACACACTCAGACATTTATAAATAAGTTTAGAAAATAAGTATTCATAGCTCTATTTCTATATTCAACACTGTTTTAAATTAAAGTTTTGAACGTTGTTAATATTTTCGTTTCTTATTCATTTAAATATATATTTATATATTTGTTCCTTATTCATTTGTATATATATATATATATATATATATATATATATATATTATCATCCGCAGACAGATCTGTTTCGCTGTATCACAGCTCATCAGTACGGTTCGACTCCGATTGCTTTTAACCCAGGATTGAAACTCGACCGAACTGGCGTCAGTCGTCGATTCTACCGCTGGACTACGGGCGCTCGGTAGAAGAAAGCAGACTTTTAGCGTATACATTATCATTATACACCCCAATAGCCAGAGTGCTCAAATTCATTACGTAATGAGTGATGCGTACATGCCACAGTAGCTACTGTTTTTCAAAGTCGACCATTCTTCCAGAGTTCTCAATCAGGGTGTGAGAGCGTATGTAAATAGATAGATAGATAGATAGATAGATAGATAGATAGATAGATATATTACCGGCCATAATTATTAGTCCACCTCAGTATTTTTTAATAGAAATTATGTATAACATACTATTTTAGTGCATAATTCTAAATGAAAATAGAATGGTTCTTTTGTTTTTATTACTTTGCAAAATTTTACAAAGCAATGAAGCAATGATGAACTCGTCCGAATCACCCTAAATATTCTTCATTCTTTCCTTGGGGAAACTGCAATATAGGTACTTATTAAATATTCATGAATTAATTTGATGCACATGTTTTTGTGCAGTATTATCAAAAGAATTATTCTATTTTCATATATAATTATTCACTTGGCGATAAATACTAAAAATACTATGAAATACATCATTTTTTTTAAAACACTGGGGTGGGCCAATAATTATGGCCGGTAGTAGTATATATATATATATATATATATATATATATATATATATATATAACGCTCTAAATAAAAGTAAATGCATGAACAAAAGGTGAATAAACCTACGATTTCAACAACTTAGTTACAATATACATGTATGTATGTATGTATGTATGTATGTATGTATGTATGTATGTATGTTTTAAATCCAAAATGATAATCAGATAGGTAAATTCGAAAAACCCGATCCTAATTACTATTAATTTCATTAATATTAAAATTGGTCAAGGTAGAGGGTTCGATGCAAATATTATATTCTTTTTACAAAGCCAAATATAAATAATAAAACAAAAATTTCGATATTTAAAACCGATGAATAGCCATTTCTACGCGGAGATCCTCGATTCTTCAGCAACGCCGAAACGTTTTTTTGTTTCGTCGTTGCTGAAGAAGCGAGGATCTCCGCGTAGAAATGGCTATTCATCGGTTTTAAATATCGAAATTTTTGTTTAATTTTTTTTTTTAAATTTTATATATATATATATATATATATATATATATATATATATATATATATATATAATCCATCACTATTCGTATGTCAATTTGTTTGGTTTTGCATTGATTGCTTGATAGGTTGAATTTTTTCATGTCAATCCCTTGCAGATTAGTTACATCCAGGAAATATTTGGGGAATCTTTAAACTTTTGAAGATAATGATGATTTATATAAGTGTAGTTTGTGACGGAAGCGGTGGCTCCATACCCTTAGCATTGGTATTTGCTCATAAGTAAATATAACCATCCCAGATTAAATTGGAACTCGGTTCTCCGATTTCAGATTCGGAGTTTTTATGCATTGCCCAAACTAAGCACCTGGTATTCCCAAGCGGTCATCGATTAAAGTACTGACCAGACACATCGTTGCTTAACTTCAATGGCCGATCAAGAATCACGGACAAAGGTCACGGTTAAATAGCTGTCTAAAATCTTGTACAAGGCCACAGTAACAGAGTACATGCGAAGAATCGAATTCAGTACACTAGCGAAAAGACGCCCAGTAGCGAAGTACCCACAGTTATGCAAACGTGTATGTACGTTGTGGTACATTGGATGTCGGCTCGGAACGAGAAATCGGGGAGCCGAGTTCGAATTCCAGTCGAATTCATTGCATTCAGTTACGCGCAAATACCCTTGGGAAAGGTATTAATCCGTCTATTCCTTCCAGTTATGGGTTAAATAACAGGACAGATTGGGTTCTATAGCCTTGGTCGGCAACCAGTCTACCGCAGAAAGCAATAGCAACCTACTGCGGGATAATCTTCTGCCCAGTCAGTCATGTCTGTTTCGAGACATGATCGCCCAAGCATGTTTCACGTATGCCCCTTAACTGACTGACTATATCCGAAAGGACTGGAAATAAACGCCATAATGTCGGAAGCGCTAATGGAGACAGAAAAAATATGCCAACAATGATCTATGTGGCCAGGATATTAACCATTGCTCTACAACGGGAACCACAGCTCCGCCTGGAATTCACTGTATACCTTGACATTTTCCCCAAATCCTTTGTTAAATTCATGAAACTTTCACATGATTAATTTATACAATCGTAAATTAATTAACAAATAAGATCAATGTTTCTGTTTTCATTTTATAAATTAAATGGAGGCAGAATTAATCCATTTTTTTTTTGTTACTTAAATTTGTCTGGGATTAAATTTTATCTTTTTACTTCCGCAATTTTAAGTTGAAGCTTGAACAGAATTTCGTGGGCAGGCGAAACAAAAACCGTAAAAAGTAAAAAATGCTGGAGTGATTTGAAAATACAATTATTTCTATCGATCAAACAAGAATACGTACAAATTTTCAATTTTATTTCAACTGATCATTGATTATAAATTTTTTTTATTTTATACAGGAACACGTTCACATACACACGCTTATATATATATATATATATATATATATATATATATATATATAAGTATGTGTGTGTGTGCGTGTGTATGTGTGTGTGTATGCGTGTGTGTATGTATGAGTGTGTGTGTGTATGTGTGTGTGTGTGGGAGAGAGAGATTGAGAGATTGAGAGAGAAAGAAGGCGATTGATGCAAGATTGTATTTTCCTTCCGGATAAGTTCAATTCATGCAAAGAGTTTGGAATGTATTTACCTACAAAGAATTTATGCAAGCATAGCTACACTCATGAAGACAGACAGACAGATAGATAGATAGATAGATAGATAGATAGATAGATAGATAGATAGATAGATAGATAGATAGATCTAATCTAATCTAAACTTATTTATAAATGGAACTTTGTCTGTGTGTGTCTTTGTGTGTGTGTATCCGTTACCTATAGACTCCGAAACGGCTGAACCGATTTTCTTGAAAATTTACACAGTTGTACTATAAGCGTCTGCCAGTGTTCTTAGCTAGGTTTTGAGTCGGAGTACCCCCGATGAATATCGAAAATCGATAATCGAAAAAATCGGGTTATAGAAGGAATGGTCCGATTTTAATCAAATTTGATACACTCATAGACAAACACACAGACGATATTCAGAAGTTGCGTTGTTGCAGTTCTTATAATAGTGCATAAAATCGATAATATATATATATATATATATATATATATATAAAAGACAAGATGTTTGAGTGTGTGTCTGTTTATCTGTCTGTATGTCCTTTATACAAATCCACAATTTTTATCCGATTCTCACCAAACTTCACACAAATATTCTTTAGGCTGAGTCTGAGCTCCAGGACAATGGATTAATTTTAAAGCTTTCATTACACCCGAGCAACGCCGGGCTATGCTGCTAATAGACAGATAGATAGATAGATAGATAGATAGATAGATAGATAGATAGATAGATAGATATAAATTGACTGAGATAGATAGATAGATAGATAGATAGATAGATAGATAGATAGATAGATAGATAGATAGATAGATCGATCTCCCGAATAAGCGATTATAATGCTTTAGTGTGATCTGTACTAAGTGTTGTGTGTGAAGAACGAAACTACCAGTTTTTTTTATTTAAACCGGGTGCTTAAGGTCATATTTGATCTCTAAATTAAATGATTATATAACGATTTATTTATTTATTTATTTATTTATTTATTTATGTATTTTATTTCATGTGTTTTTTCTATGGTTCTATGTTCGAACATTTGAAATAAAGTTTATTAGATTTATGTTATTGGATTTTATTTCATATTTTTTATCATTATGGGGTTGTCGGTAGCGTAATAAATATTTGTTTTCGTGTCTGCAGTTGAAAATGTGCTTTTAAGCTTTATTTAAATGTTAATCCCTTGTTCAAAGGTAAATATCGATATTTTCTCCTCTAGTTGTTTTTGTTATCAGGTACTTTTTCTTCATATTCTATGTTATTGTTGTTGCGTTTCAGTTTGTACATTTGAGTTGCCATGTCTGCTTTGAGAGGGTTGTAATGTGTTCGTAAGTTTTTGTTAGTAAATTATATTTTGTGTGAGTTGCTTCACTGATACTAAGTACCGTTGGTTATTTTTATACACTTGAGTGATTAAATTTGGTTTTTAACCCTTTAGGGCCATTCGTATCATATTTGATACAGTATGAAAACAAGCCTTGAAAGAAATATTTTCCTGAAAAATTTTTTAAGAGAAATATTTTATAAATTTCAAATGAAAGCAGTACTGACTGCTCAGTCAATGAATACCAAATGTTTCCTTATAGGGAAATACCAAAAGTTTCCTTATAGGGAAATACTGTATCAAATATGATACGAATGGCCCTAGAGGGTTAACGTAGCTTCATATATACTGTTATTTGTGTGACGTTACCGTTTAGCAGGCATTCGTATTTGTTCTTCAATTACAATTTGGTGTTTTCCGGTGTAACTTAATTTTCGCCTATGTATTTTTTATTTTTTATTTTTTTTTATAAATAGTGGTCGATGTTCTTTGTTTAAATGTCTTCTATTTTATTTTATTTTCTAATTCTCTCCTCTTCTTCGGCCTGTTTCACTCTTTGCTACCCCACCCTGGTTCTTAGAGCGTCTGACCCATTCGCAGCCCTACTCCAACAAACTTCTCGCCAGCTTGATAAATATTTTTTTTTAATCATATCACCCCGAACAAGGTGATAACGCCACTGATATGCCGGAGGCTACGTAAGAGTGTAAAGATTAGAGGAGAGAAAGCCGGAAACCACATCCTAAACAGGGAACAAGGGATGAGCCTCTAGACCTGTTCAATAGACGTGGGTGGAGTGTGAACGAGGCGATAGTTTAGTCTATCTACTCCAATTGAAAAAAAAAAAGAAAAGTGAAAAGATTGGAAAAGAGATAACTGGAAACCACATACTAAACAGGGAACAAGGGATGAGCCTCTACATCTATTCAATAGACGTGGGTGGAATGTGACCCGGGCGATAGTTTAGTCTATCTACTCCAATTGAAAAAAAAAGTGAAAATTAGAAGAGAAAGCCGGAAACCACATCCTAAACAGGGAACAAGGGATGAGCATCTACACCTGTTCAATAGACGTGGGTGGAATGTGAACCGGGTGATAGTTTAGACTATCTACTCCAATTGAAGAAGAAGAAAGAAAAAAAATGTAACGGTGGTGAGTTTTAACTTAGTTAAAGTCCGGTCAAAGAAATTTCTTCGAAAAAAGGTAACGAATACTCGTTCAAATAACCATGAAAATATTAGGATTAACTTTTTCCTCTTTTCTGCGATTTGTTTGCCGACCGCACTTGATAAGAAAAAATGGGAATTATTTTAATTTTTTTTAATATTCGAAGTAATATTCCCATTAAATTTTAATTTGTTACTGAACTAATATGTGGTTCTTAATAAGTTTTTGTTTGAATGGACCTGTCCTCCATTCTACTCTAACAACTCAGCCTCCGATCGTCTTCGTCTCTGTGCATGCTTATGCTATTTTTCCATTTGATAAAGTGTGGTTTTTTAGATTTATTTTAAGTAATAACTTGAGATTAAAAACACAACCCCGATGAGTGAAGACATTCTAACGGTGTCCTCACGAACGTTCGAAATCAGCAAGAACCTACTCAGTTAAAAGTGACAAATTCTCTGCATTAAATCTCTCTCTCTCTCTCTCTCTATATATATATATATATATATATATATCGCTCATTCATTAAAAATGAATTGAAGCACTCTGACTGCTGGGCGCGTAATATGATATGCGCTAAAAAAGACTGCCTTCATCCACCGAACGCCCCGTGGCCCAGGCGTAGAGTCGCCGACTGACGCCAGTTCGGCCGGGTTTCGAGCCTGGGTTAGGGAGCAATCAGAGTCTAACCGTACTGATGAGATGTGATACAGCGAAACAGATCTGTCTGCGGATGACAACATATATATATATATAGATGCATGTGTCTGTGGTCGTATGTATATATATATATATATACTGTTAAATTCTTCTATTTAACAGTATATACATATATATATATATATATGTGAATGTCAATTATGTTTAATCATGGGCCGTTTTAAACATCGTATTTTGGCTTTAATTTCAGGTGAAAATAAAGACAAAAGTTCTCCCACATTTAGATAACTTTTTATTAAATTAGTTCTAAGCTTTCGGCTCACATGTGCCATCTTCAGAGAGGTTACAGGGACGTTAAAATAAAAACAACCACCATCAAAGATGATTTTATCTTGTGTTGACATAAAACTTTGCTAAGCAACGATAACAGTTACCAAATAGCAAACGCAGTTCGTAAACTTTTAATGCGATTCTATGACGTCATACCAATTAAAACAATTGACCTCATAGTCTCTAATAACCCTACAACCACACAACTAATTACTCTACAGAAAACCAATGTATTGTATCAATTTACATACCCGTTGAGAGATTATACCTCTGGTACTAGTAATAAACCCACTACATATATTAGTTTTGCTACAACCACGCTCTCCCATGGACTTACCTGTCACCTTTCTGATTAGAGTACTATTAAACAACATTTCTCAGAAAGACATAACCATGTAGATAATATCAGACAGATTTTAGTCAACAATACAATAATACTCACTCATACACACAGTTAAAAGAACCTTCAGATATTGGAGGCCACCTACATTAAATCCAAAAATCCCACATTTAATAAAACCACGTTTAAATATGGTCATAACACATTACATTACATTTAAATATATAGTTCTATTAACATTTCGAGCTCTCACGCGGTGTGACATTAATTATGAGCATGGTAACAATATGCTTACCATGTTCGGAACTTAATATACACAAGACTCTATATGCATAAACTTTACATATATTTATATATAAGTAAAACAAAATTAATGTTTAATAATGGCTGAAAGTATAGCCGAAAGCGCACGCAAGTAGAAAACATTAAAGAAATTACACAAACATATAAAAAATTGTATAAAAACACTTAATGATAATAACTTCTCTGGCATTTTTAATGAAACTTGTGTGTATATATATATATATTATGGCCGGTTATATATATATATATATATATATATATATATATATATATATATATATATATATATAATCCCGGCCATAATCATAAAGCTAAAGCAGTTTAAAAAAGATTATGTATTTCATACTATTTTTAATAATTATTTCCAAGTAGATAATTCTAAATGAAAATAGAATGGTTCTTTTGTTATCATTACTTTGCAAAATATTGCAAGTCAACCAGGAAGACTTTGCTTAAGCCAGCAAATAATAAGAAGAGACTAGCATGGGGAAGTGAGAGCAAAAACTGGACACCAGAACAGTTCATTTGATGCGCATGTTATTGTGCAGTATTAACAAAAGAACCATTCTATTTTCATTTAGAATTATCCACTTGGGAATAAATACTAAAAATAGTATGAAATACATCATTTTTAAAGACTGGGGTAGCCTAATAATTATGGCCGGTAGTGGATATATATATATACATGTTTGATCTTTCTCTTTTTCTGTCTGTCTGTCTGTCTCTCTCTCTCTGTATATATATATATATATATATATATATACAGAGAGACAGACAGACAGACAGACAGAAAAAGAGAAAGATCAAATGTATATATATATATCCACTAATATATATATATATATATATATATATATATATATATATATATACAGAGAGAGACAGACAGACAGACAGACAGAAAAAGAGAAAGATCAAACATATATATATATATATATATATATATATATATATATATATATATTAAACATATGCTGTTAAATATAAGAGACAATGAACGTCTATTATGTTTAATCATAAGCCGTTCTAAACGTCGTATTTTTGCTTTAATTTCAGTTGAAAATAAAGACAAAAATTCTCCAACATTTGGATAATTATTTATTGATTTTCTTCTAAGCTTTCGGCTCACATGAGCCATCTTCAGAGAGGTTGTTTAAACTGAAATATTATAACATCAACCAATGGAGAATCTGTAAAGCCTAAGAATCAAATAATTGCATCTTTGGATGTCCAAGACTTATTCACAAATGTTCCCGTCCAGGAAACAATTGACATCATTATCCGTGATGTATACAATCATGCTACTCTCCCATCAATCAATATTAAACCCACTATATTATAAAAAACTATTATTAGCATGCACCACACAAGTACCCTTTCACGATCCCTTAGGCAATATTTATACACAAATAGATGGTATTGCGATGGGATCTCCTTTAGGTCCCCTCTTTTCTAATTATTATATGGCAAATCTAGAAAATAAAATAATTAATGACAACAATAAACCCTCTATATATGTAAGATACATAGATGACATCTTTGTTTTAGCTAAGAATATCGATCAAATTAACTATCTTCAAAACAAATTTGAAAATCACTCCGTCCTCAAATTTACTTTAGAACTTAATATTAATAACAAAATCCCATTCCTTGATGTATTCATTGATTCTAGGACACATAAATTTAATACTTTTCTATATAGGAAACCAACTAGCATAAATTCGTGTCTTCTTAATTATAATAGTGAATGCCCCCAACGATATAAGTTAGCTGTTATAAAAAACTTACTTCAACGCACACAAATGATATCTTCTTCCAAATCTATATTTTATAAAGAATTACACAACATTAAGCAAACACTAGTCAATAATGGATTTCCTAACTCCGTTATTGATCAACAAATTAAAATGTATCTTAACAAAATTAAAAATAGCTCTAACAATGATGATAATATTAATAATAATGGTTTACATCAAAATAAACATAACACTATTAACTTATACTATTGCAACCAAATACATAATAATTATAAACAAGATGAAAAAACTCTCAAAAACATAATACGTAGAAATGTTAAACCAGTGGAAAGTAATAATCAAATTAAACTCATTATATATTATAAAAAGTTTAAAACAATTGACCTCGCAGTCTATAATAACCCAACAAGCACTAAACTAAATTCTCTACAAAAAGCCAATGTAGTGTACCAATTTACATGCCCATTCAGAGATTGCATCTCTGATACTAATAAAAAACCTAGTACATATATTGGTTTTACTACAACCACGCTCTCCCGTAGACTTACATGTCATCTTTCTGATCAGAGTACTATTAAACAACATTTCTCTGAAAAACATAAACATGTACTTAATATCAGACAGATTTTGGTCAACAATACGGTGATCCTTACACACAGTAAGAGGAACCTGCAAATATTGGAGGCCATGTACATCAAATCAAAACAACTAACACTCAATAAAATCAACTTTAAAACCGGAAATAACATATTACATTGCATTTGGCTACATGGTTTTGTTGTCATTTCGCGCTATCACGCGGTGTGACGCCATAAAACCGCATTGCAAATTTAAAAACTGCGTTTATTATTTTTGGTAACTATTGCCGTTGCCCAGCTGAGTTTTATGTCAACACAGAATAAAATCGTCGGTGATGGTGGATGTTATAATATTTCAGGTTAAACAACCTCTCTGAAGATGGCTCATGTGAGCCGAAAGCTGAGAAGAAAATCAATAAATAATTATCCAAATGTTGGAGAATTTTTGTCTTTATTTTTAACTGAAATTAAAGCAAAAATAAGACGTTTAGAACGGCTCATGATTAAACATAATAGACATTCATTGTCTCTTATATTTAACAGCATATGTTTAAAAAATTACTTGCTGCCTCGATACACTATATATATATATATATATATATATATATATATATACTACCGGCCATAATTATTTGGCCACCCAGTTTTAAAAAATGATGTATTTCATACTATTTTTAGTATTTACTGTCAAGTGGATAATTATAAATGAAAACAGAATGGTTCTTTTGTTATTATTATTTTGCAAAATTTTACAAAGCAGCCAGGAAGCCTTTGCTTCGGCCAGCCAATAATAATATATATATATATATATATATATATATCGAGAGAGAGAGAGAGAGAGAGAGAGAGAGAGAGAAAGAATGAGAAAATTCAAAACAGTTTCGGTTGAATAATATCAACGTTCTGTTGATTTATTTTTTTATTAAATTTTACAAATTAGTAAAATTGTTTTTTTGTGGTAAATGGACCAAAATTCGCATTTATATTTTATTTTAATTCCTAGCCGAGTACTTTCGAATCCTGATACAATTGATGTTAATTTTGATTTTTTGTGTATGCTTATTTCACATTTGGGGGTCACTTCCGGTTTTGCTTGAATCAATTACAAGTGACGCGTGGTGACATCATTGAAACGGTTAAATTAGTTACCTACACTAAATCGCTTGAAAAATTAGCATACCGCGAGGAAAACATGGTTTTATCGTAAAAATCTTTATGTTCTCATTAAAATAGAGAATCAAAATATTTTTTTAATATTCAAATAAAATTTTGAACATTCTAAATTTTGATTAAAAATTCTTGTTCTTCTTGCGTCAGTCAGTTAAGTGCCATACGTAATACACGGTTGGGCGATAATTTATTGATAGAGACATGACTGACTGAGCAGAAGGTTCCCATTACTTTCTGCGGTATACTGGTTGCTAGCAAATGCTATAGAACCCAATCTGTCATATTATTTGACTTATAGCTAGAGGGAGAAGAGATGTATTCTATTATTACATAGTATTTAGTGGGGGATCAGTTTATCACTTCATAAGAATAAAAAAGATCCCCACTTTATGACCAGTAGAAGCTTTAATCATGATTCAAACTATTAAATTCAGTCAGTCAGGTAAGTGCTATACGTGATACACGCTTTGGGCGATCAGGTCTCGAAAGATACATGACTGACTGGGCAGAAGATTATCCCACAGTAGGTTGCCATTACTTTCTGCGGTAGACTGGTTGCCAGCCAAGGCTATAAAACCCAATCTGTTCTATTATTTAACCCATAAATGGAAAGAAGAGACGGATTATACTTTCCCAAGGGTATTTGTACTTAAGTTAATGCGAGGAACTGAAATTCGAACCCGGCTCCCCGATTTGTCGTACCGAGCCGATATCCACAAAAAACATCTAAAATTGCTTTTCTGAAAATATATTTGGGGAATCTTAGCTGATTTAAAGTATAATTAATCTGATTTTAAACAACTATTACTTTTTTAAATTTTAAAATCTCAGTGAAATGTATTTTTCAACTCGACGGTAACTTAGTTTATTTAATGTAAATTGTTGTTGGTCCGATGTTCTGATAGTGTCGTATATGTGTGGCCACATCTTTTAAATTATTTGCAGTTTTAAATATACAAAAATAACTAAAGATATTTAAAATAATCCGGTCTCTAAGATTGTATTAAGCTTTACGATATATGATTAGTAAGCATATTATACTTAATATATATCTAAACATATTTATAAATGGAACTTTGTCTGTGTGTGTGTGTCTGAGTGTGTGTGTGTGTGTGTGTGTCCGTTACCTATGGACTCCAAAACGGCTGAACCGATTTTCTTGAAAATTTACAAAGTTGTACTATAAGCGACTGCGAGTGTTCTTAGCTACGTTTTCTGTCGAGGTACCCCCGATAAATATCGAAAATTGATAATCTAAAAAATCAGGTTATAGGAGGAGTGGTCCGATTTTAATCAAATTTGATACACTCATAGACAAAGACATAAGAAACGATATTCAGAACTTTCATGGTTGCAGTTCTTACAATAGTGCAGAAAATGGATAATATATATATATATAATATATATATATATATATATATATATATATATATATACATAGATAAGTTAAGATGTTTGTGTGTGTGTGTTTATCTGCCCTTCTGTCTTTGTTTTTTCAGCCCTTTTATTTTAGTTTTTGCTTCGGGTTTAGCTCTAAGTAGGTATAATTGTACTTCTTAGTCTCAGCCATGATACCATTTACTCAGAGGACTTATTTAGCCTTCAAAATTCAGTTTACGACGAAAAAAACTTATTTGATATCGATACCAGGAAATCAAAATTTGACTTACATCCATTCATTTTTCTTTCAGTCTACGGTTTAGCTTTAACTGGAAACAACTATTGCATTTTAGTCTTTCGTGACAACGTCCAAAGAGTCTGAGCTCCAGGACCATGGATTAGTTTTAAAGCTTTACATCCGAGCAACTCCGGGCTATATTGCTAGTTATTCGTAAAAGTATTTAAAAACTTCTCTAATTAAATAGTGTTAGTTTTATTGAGTTTTTTATTTCTCGATAGTAGATGGCTATGAGTCAAATAATAGGACAGATTGCGTTCTATAGCCATGGCTGGCAACCAGTCTACTGCAGAAAGCAATGGCAACCTACTCTGGGATATTCTTCTGCCCAGTCAGTCATGTATCTTTCGAGACCTGATCACCCAAAGCATGGCACTTAACTGACTGACTGACAATTTTATACATTTTTGCTGAAAATGGCGCCAAAATGTTAGTAATTTAAAAAAAACAATGTCTTACAATCAAGTGAAACTGGTTTTGAAATACAGCATAGGAATTTGCTGATTAGAAATATTATGTGTAATTTCTCAGCTTGAAATTAAATCTAAAATAAAAGATTTTTCATTATTAAGTATTAATTTTAAACTTTAGAAAACGTGTTTTCGTGGAGCTTCCTAGATCAAGTCCTCACAAAATCTCATCCGACTAGAAATGAACCTCCGAAATTAGCTTGATATTCAACGTTCCTTAGTGTCTAATATTAGATATTTCTCCAGTATAGCTGAGTTTGCTAAAAGATAATTCATTCTCAAGAGATTACGGCCAAAGTCTTATTTGTAACTTAAAGGTTAAGAGTGCAAGACTAAATCTGGATGGTCTGGATCCTTCAATGAGTTAAACGCTATTTTAAATATCTTATGAGAAAATGTCACCTCACTGGCATAATCTTTGGTAAGGGTCCGTAAGGATTACGCCATATTCTTTCAGAAAATGCAATATTAATTTGCTTTTTTTCTGCATATATCTTCTTTTTACGTTTTCCTTTCTTGAATAATCTTTTTCTCTTCCCTTTTTAGTTTTTCTTCTCTTTCTCCTTTCTCTCTCGCTCTCTCTCTATCTACCTCCCACCTCTCTCTCCTCTCTCTCTTTCTCTAGCATATATATATATACATACATGTGTGTGTGTACACTAACGGCCATAATTATTAGGTCACCCCAGTTATTTAAAATAAAATTATTTTGTTATTATTACTTTGCAAAATTTTACAAGACAAGGAAGCAAAGATGAACTCGTCCGAATCCCACTAAAGTTTCTTCATTCTTTCATTGATGAAAGTGCAATAAAGGTAATTATGAAATATTTATAAAGTCATTTGATGCACAAGTTGTTGTGAAATATTAACAAAAGAACCATTCTATTTTCATTTACAATTATGCAGTTGGCAATAAATACTAAAAAATACTAAAAAATACTAATAAATAGTATGAAATACATCATTTATTTAAAATACTGGGATGTCCTCATTATTATGGCCGGAAATGTACCTATCATCTCCTTCCTAAACAAAATACATGGTTGGAATTAGTATCGTAGTAATAGTGACGGTATATGTGCTGTTGGTGGCTTTGTTTTTGCCCATCAGAAGGAACAGTCTTCTTTAAACTATCAGATGTCAGTTTACTAGGAAATAAACAATGCTAAAATACAATATTAATTTCCTTTTAGTTTACATTCTTTCCAACACCTCGTAATTGCTCACATGCCCGGTCCATGATATCCGCAGCATCCTTCTGTATAGCCACATTTCAAGTTTTTCCTTCATCTTTGATGACATTGTCCAACATTCACTGCCATATTGAAGAACTAACATCACATAGCAATCTCGTATTTTAGCATTGTTTACTTCCTTGCCTTGTAAAATTTTGCAAAGTAATAATAAAAAAAAGAACAATTCTATTTTCATTTAGAATTATCCACTTGGAAATAAATACTAAAAATAGTATAAAATACATCATTTCTTTGTTGTTGGAAATATCAAAATTGATTGTATTCAAACCAGGTTTAAATTGTTTAATGTAGAGTGCTTCGAGGATTTTTAGTTTCTGCTTATTATTTTCTTGTTTGAGTATGTACGTGTTATCAACAAGCGTTTTTCTCAGAAGTGTGCGTTGATAACTGTGTTGTTCTAAATGACGGAATATATTTGAATTTTTATTTAAGTACAACGTCAGACGCCGTGAGAGCGAATTTGTGGTGTGGCCGATGTAGATATTATCAATTTTGATATTTCCAACAACGTACTCAAATGTCTGTAATCAGACCAGGGACCACAACACCACTATTTTGTCACTGTCTTCGGCCATCCGCCACGGTAGGGATGGACTTATATTTTCAATTCAATTATCTTTATTGTTAATAGCTTAAATGTTCTATGTTTACTGTGTGTTATTATTTACTCTTTGATAATGGCTTATGTGAGCCGAAAGCTTAGACCCGATAAAAAATTCAACAAATACTGTGATTTTTTGTTGTCTTTTAACGACATCACCATCAAGTATATCAGACGGTATGAACGGATCCTACACAAAATTAATAGACAAAACTTGTCTATATTATTCAGTGAAACCTGCATTAATATATATATATATATATATATATATATATATATATATATATTCAAAAATTATAACATGGATATATTACAATATCACTACAAAAGTAGCTATTTTTTTCGACACTTCTTGTGTCTTGTCAAGTGATGTGGTTATTTTATATTGAATGGTTTTAAAAGGTTAAAAACAAGCTAGACCCCTATAATCAGGGAGGCATCATTGTATGTACAATGTGGACCAATCAGAGTAAAGCAACTTCTAATTTGGAGAATATGTGGACAGACTTAAAAATAATTTTGGTGAGCATTGGTATTAAAATTTGATTCAATTGAGATCAGCATTATTAATTAACTATTATATCTACTTTATTTTTGTTGCGAAATTTTTAAAAATATTTTTTAGTTTAACAATTTAGTAGATTTAGAAAGTTATTCATACATTAAACGAGGAAGAGAAAGAACGCATACATAAATAAACCTACAAATATCCACACATGGAGAAATAGACGAGTATATTCACAAACACTAGCAAACAGACACATATACAGATTAATAGACCCAAGCATATATACATACACAAATTAAAAGATTTAGGGTTTATCGACTTGTCAGTTTGTCTATTAACTTTTAAACAAACGAAATTGATACATATTGGATACAGTCAAGGTGAATTCATAACGTTACCGGCCTTGGATGAATGGGGTCGGGATAGACACAATCATATTTCAATGCATGAACATATAAACACAATTAAATATATACTTACGCAAAAACACAAACTAAAGTTAAATGCGTATGCATGTGCAAAACGTCATACATATACATATATATGCTAAGTTCCATATCACTCATATGAAGTTATGACTATATATATATATATATATATATAGAGAGAGAGAGAGAGAAACTTGTAAACGCAGAAAAAACAAAAGGACTTGAACAGAAAGCACGTCATAATATATATATATATATATATATATATATATATATATATATATATATGTCCTTAGGACCCTTCGGCCAACACATTATCAAAGGTGTTCATTGGCAGAATTATAAATGATGGACAGGACACATAAAAGTAAATTGAAGTAGGGAAGGTGAAACCTAGCTTAAAAACAACATTTTCATCAAAATGAATTAAAATGTAAGAGCGGGGTGTAATCACAAATTTCCACAAAAACCAATACAACCTCTAAGATATATATATTAGAAGTAGTACAAACAAATGAATTACGACATTTTTATTATAATAAAGATAGTAGTATATATATATATATATATATATATATATATATATGCAAATTCACACACACACAGACACATATATGCATATATATACATATATAAATTCTATCCGTCATATTGAACGCTATTAACCACAAATTTATCATATCTTAAAACTATTATATATATATATATATATATATATATATATATATATATATATATATATATATATATAGTGTATCGAGGCAGCAGATAATTTTCTAAAGATTTACTGATAAATATGAGAGACTATGAATGTCTATTATGTTTCATCATGAGCCGTTCTAAACATCGTATTTTGGCTTTAATTTTAGTTGAAAATAAAGAAAAAAATATCCAGTATATGGATATTTTATTATGAAGTTGGTTTTAAGCTTTCGGCTCACGTGAGCCATCTTCAGAGAAGTTACAGGGACATTAACATAAAAAAACATTCATCAACAAAGATGATTTTATCTTGTGTTGACATAAAACTTTGCTAAACAACGATAACAGTTATGACTTAGCAGACGCAATTTGTTAATTTGTAATACATATATTACACTCCCTCTGTATATATATATATATATATATATATATAAAATAAAATAAATTTCGAAGTTCAAAACTGTTGTATGATCATTTCTACATGTGATCCCTAAGAGAGATTTCACGTATCATCGGCAACTAATACTCAAAATAAAATAAGAATTTACCGGCGGAAGTTTAAAAATTCTAAAAATTTACGTCACAGAAAAGAACTAGAGAGGTGGGATTAATAAATATGTAGCAATCAATGTCTATTTTTAGATTTTGAACAACATAAAAATTTGGCTATGTCTAGCTCTAAAAAGGGGGAAAGGAAAGTAAAGGAAGTGGTGTTTGACAGGAAAGTGGGCTAAAACAAAATGGAAAGAAAAGGGAGAAAAAAAAACTTTCATACCCGTAGAGACGCTAGGAACGTGTTAAAACTAGCGTTTTTAAATGGATTTGAAATTATTAGAAAAAGATTTTTTAGACAAACATTTGATTTGGGGGAAAAAAGCATATATATAATTTATTTAAATCAAATTAAAGTAATTTAAATAATTATAAACCTAGATTTAAATTAAAATTAAAATTAAAATTAAATTTATAAAAATTATAAAATTTATTAAAATAATATTTTTTTAATCTTTTAGGTGCGGGGAAAAATATATATACATGCAGGAAAAATTGGGGGTTAAGTTAGTCTGAGTATCCTTATTTCTTAAAAGGTAGATTTTAATAGGAGAAAGGAAGAGAAAGGTAGAGGGGGTTCAAAATTTACTATTTAAAAATTTACTTAATTTATCAATCAATCAAAAAAAATTATTTTATATTTTCTCTCCTAAAAACTGAATTTAGAACTTAAATATTAAATGTTCACAAATCCTATCCTTACCTTTAAAAATTCTACATGGACGAAAGGGCCAAAAGATAGCTTTGATGTTCCTAAGGGAGCTTATGATTCAGCCTGGGTGGCGGATGTAGTAGGAATATATATTTTAGACATCTTAAGTAGATTCTTGGACGAAAAACAAATAGGTTTATATCGGGATGATAGATTAATGTTTATCCTCAATTCCTATGGACCATATACGAATAGAATTCACAAAAAAATGATTAGAGCCCTAAATTATCTCGGTTTGAAGGTTGAAGTTACTTCCAATCTTAAAATTGTAAACTATCTAGATATCACTCTTAATTTAAACGATGGATCCCACCAGCGTTTTCTCAAAGAAAATAGTTTACCCACTTATATTAATATTTCATCCAATCACTCAAAAATATTTTAAAACAGATACCCAATATCGTAAATAATAGGATGAACCATTTATCATCAAACACCAAAACTTTCAATGAAAGTAAAAAAAATTACAACAAGGCCCTTCAAAAAAACGAATTTAAGAACAAATTAACGTATAAAAAACCTACAATAGACCCCGAATCATCTAATACTAAAAATAAATATAATTGTAGAAAAAGAAAGATAATTTGGTTTAACCCTGTAAACTGCAAACTAACAAATATCAATATGGGTAAATACTTTCTCAAATTAGTAGACAAACATTTTAATAACAGCAATCCTCTTTCCATTTTGTTTTAGTCCTCTTCCCTGTCAAACACCACTTCTTTAACTTCCCTTTCTTCCTTTTTAGAGCTAGTCAGTCGGTCACTTAAGTGCCATACGTGATACACGCTTGGGCAACCATGTCTCGAAAGAGACATGACTGACTGGGCAGAAGATTATCCGGCAATAGGTTGCCATTGCTATCCGCGGTAGACTGGTTGCCGACCAAGGCTACAGAATCCAATCTGTCCTATTATTAACCCATAACTATAAGGAAGAGAAAGGATATTTGTGCGTAAGTGAATCCAAGGAATTTCAACTGGAATTCGAACTTTAATTTTTTACTTACAACTGCATCAAAAATTTATGTTGTCCAAAATCTAAAAATAGACATTGATTGCTACCTACTTATTCACCCCACCTATCTAGTTTTTTTGTGACGTAAATTTTTGAAATTTTTGAACCTCCGCCGGTAAATTCTTATTTTATTTTGAGTATAATTTGCCTATGATACGTGAAATCTCTCTTTCATGTAGAATGATCATACGACGATTTTGAACTTCGAAATTTATTTTATTTTGTAATTGGATCTGTAATTTAAATATTAATTACATTGAGCCCTCCACCTGCATCATTTTTTAATATTAAAATATTAATATTAATTAGGATCTGGTCTTTATAATTTACCTTCCTGCTTTTCCTTTTGGATTATAGTTTTTTTTTAATATATATATATGGATGTCAAGGACAGAGCACACACACACACACTCACACACGCACACACATGTGTATATATATATATATATATATATATATATATATATATATATATATATATTTTAAACATATGCTATTAAATATAAGAGACAATGAATGTCTATTATGTTTAATCATGAGCCGTTCTAAACGTCGTATTTTTGCTTTAATTTCAGTTGAAAATAAAGACAAAAATTCTCCAACATTTGGATAATTATTTATTGGTTTTCTTCTAAGCTTTCGCCTCACATGAGCCATCTTCAGAGAGGTTGTTTAAACTGAAATATTATAAAATCCACCATCACCGACGATTTTATTTTGTGTTGACATAAAACTCCGCTTGGCAGCGGCAATAGTTACCAAAAATAATAAACGCAGTTCTTAAATTTGCAATGCGGTTTTATGACGTCACACCGCGGGATAGCGCGAAATGACAACAAAACCATGTAGTCAAATGCAATGTAATATGTTATTTCCTGTTTTAAAGTTGATTTTATTGAGTGTTGGTTGTTTTGATTTGATGTACATGGCCTCCAATATCTGCAGGTTCCTCTTACTGTGTGTATGAGTAAGGATCACCGTATTGTTGACCAAAATCTGTCTGATATTACCTACATGTTTATGTTTTTTAGAGAAATGTTGTTTAATAGTACTCTGATCAGAAAGATGACATGTAAGTCTACGGGAGAGCGTGGTTGTAGTAAAACCAATAAATGTACTAGGTTTTTTATTAGTATCAGAGATGCAATCTCTGAATGGGCATGTAAATTGGTACACTACATTGGCTTTTTGTAGAGAATTTAGTTTAGTGCTTGTTGGGTTATTATAGACTGCGAGGTCAATTGTTTTAAACTTTTTATAATATATAATGAGTTTAATTTTATTATTACTTTCGACTAAATATATATATATATATATATACTAAATATATATATATATATATTTAAATATGGTTGGTGGTACAAAATTTCATAACCGCCATAAATAGACAAAAATTTTTATCTTTATAACCACTCATGATGATAATAATATTTAAAGAATAAAAATGAAAATAGGGTTAGCTAACCGTTTTGAACCTCGCTGAATAGAGCTAAATCGAGATTAATAAAGTCATAATTATCAATAAAAGAAATGGGCAATATGTAGAAAAAGAAATTCTTAGATGGAAATGAGTTGGAGGCCAAATATATCATCATTCTGTTTCCATAATGACGGTTTTAGAGATAGAATATAGATGACCTTCAATCCTTTAAAGTGGTAATTTGTGTGGGACAAGCTAAGGATGGAGAATGCATCCACACTGGTATTTGCCACCTTCCCACCAAAGCGGATGCAACACAAGGTCAATTAAAGTAGAGATTCTGAGCCCTTAAGAGCAGCCAAAAATATCCCGTAGACCCTGCATAAGACAAGGTTAGTTGCTTGTCTGTTTACCCCAGATGAGACTCTACCTTTCGGCGGAGTCTCGTCTGGGTTCTTCTCCGCTCGGTAGTAGAGGGTAGACAGTGCACGCATTTACGTGTGTGTGTGAGTTGTATGGGTGTATATATATATATATATATATATATATATATATATATATATATGTTTTTTTACAGTACTAAAGTTATGTACTTTCTTGATTATGCGAAGGCGTTTGACAAAACACGCCACAAAGAACTTTGGAAAAGACTTGAGAGTCATAATGAATCTTTACTGGCAGCAAACCGCTTGCATACGGACAGGTAATGAATTGAGTAGATATACAAATACAGAAAGGGGCGTAAGACAAGAATGTGTCTTTTCACTGGATCTGTACAGCGAGAATATTTTGAGGACCCTAGAAGTTATGCCTGGATTCGTAATCGGAGGCCACAATTTAAACAACCTAAGGTACACAGATGATACAGTGCTGCTAGCAGACACAGAAATGAAACTACAAGAGGTCTTACAGAAAGTAGCAGAAAGAAAGTAACAAGAAAGGACTAGAAATAAACTGCACGAAAACTGAATGGTCACCAGTAAAAAGGGCAGCCCAAAATGCCAAATACAGGTCGGGATACCAGAATCAAACAGGTACAAAAATTTAAATACCTGGGAAGCGTTATAACAGAAGACGGAAAGTGCGACACAGAGATCCGAAGGCGAATTGGCATGGCGAAGGAAGCATTCCAGAAGTTGAGTAAGGATTAAGAAACAGGACAATTTCGCTAGAAACTAGGAAGAGAGTACTGGATTGCTACGTGCTGTCCGTTCTTCAATATGGCCGTGAATGCTGGACAATACCATCAAAAAGATGAAGAAAAAACTTGAAGCAACTGAAATGTGGTTCTACAGAAGGATGCTGTGAATATCATGGATCGAGCATGTGAGCAATGATGAGGTCTTGGAAATAATGGAAATAAAAAGGAAATTAATACTGAGAATCAGGAAGAGACAGCTGAAGTTCCTGGGGCCTGCAATGAAGAAGGAGGGCCTGAAGAACCTGATACTAACAGGCCAGATAGAGGGAAAAAGAGACAGGGGAAAGCAACGGATAACATATTTGAAGGACCTGATCAGTTGGATGACAGAACGAGGATTGCACGGTGTAACAGGAGAAGGCGTGCTCAGATCCACCAGGGATAGGAAAACGTGGAAAGCCATGATTGCCTACGTGCTGAAGGAACAAGGCACATAGAAGAAGAAGAAAAGTTATACAGTATTATAACTGTACTGCTGACCGAAAATTTTACCTACATTATGGTATTATTATTATGATTGTATTGTTAACCAAATAATTAGTATAATTTTTGGTTATATAGTAGTGTGGTTGTAATATTCATTAAAGCGAATTGATTAACTATTATATCTTAATAGTTTAATTTTCTTAGGTTTTTTAAAAATTCCAATTTCTTATCCTTTCACTAGTAATATGTAAATTTATTTTTAAACTTAACAATTAAGTTTAAACTACTAAATTTAAATAGAATAATTATGCTTACTTTTGAATTATAATCTTAAAAATTTGTTTTTTTTTAGTTTTATATTGTATTATATTTGTTTTGTTGATTGTATAATTAGTATAATTTTGTTTATATAGTGGTGTGAGTATTTTATCATCACAACGGATTAACGGATTATCTCTTAAATATATTCTTAATCTTTTTAGACTCCAGTTTCTTATCCTTTCACCGTTAATATATAATATTTATTTATTTATTTATTTTTATTTTCTCATTTTCTCCTATCATCTTTTGTTTCTATTTTAAGTTTATTCCTCTCTTCTTTCTTCTTCTTCCCTTTTCGTTTAAGAATCTTACCCTCTCTCTCTCTCTCTCTCTCTCTCTCTCTCTCTCTCTCTCTCTCTCTCTCTCTACTAACCCACTTTCTTTACATTTCAAATCTACGGGTCTGCAATCTGTCAGGCTGAATGTATCTTCAAACTTTTGTTGACATCCGCCGCTACGCGTGTCCTCTGATTATGTGTTGCGTATATATATGCTTATGTACTAATATGTGTGTGTGTTCGCCGAACTGATGTATTTTTCTTAAATTTTCTCTTTTAAGGGAGCGACCCTTATTTTTATTCGTTTTTTTTTTTAGGTCATCGTGAATGTCATTCGTGTAAAATCCTTTGTCCAATAAAGACGGAAGCTGATGACGGTTCGACTGAAATAGACCCATAATTCCGATTTACCATGAAATAACGTACCTGTCTTAATTTCTCATATATATATATATATATATATATATATATATATATATACTGTTAAATATAAGAAACAATGAATGTCTGTTATGTTTAATCATAAACCGACTATCCTAGCATCAAATTTTTTAATGGACTCATTGTAGTCATTCCACTTGAGGTCGGCTGAGAGATTTAGGTTGAGGAGGTGCAGTGTTATGTATGATAGTATCTGGAGGCATGTCCGTTCGATACTGTTTTCATGACGAGATTTGAGAAGAACAACTAAATTAGATCAAAAAATCGTCCATTTCTGCCATAACCAGACTGCGTCGAAGGGCAGCATGCCATACTCTGTCAAAGGCTTGAGGAGCATGTCAGACACTATATATATATATATATAAAGAATCAATGAATCAAGTAAATATAACTTCAACTGACTCATCTTGTTGAACGACTCGAGAGATTTGCGTCGGAACGCTCATCAGGCAAGATATTTGATATATCTGACCCTTACGAGCTTTTCAGCGCCCTTTACTTGATCTCTATTAGGCAAACAAATAACTTGTTCTTGATTTATTAAATATTGCAATTCTGATTACGCTCTTCGTTCCTTAAAGAATATTATTAAGGTACATGCTGGTATTTTATTCTGTAAATATTCGTAAATCTTAACTGTGTACGTAAAAATGAAATATAGAGGATCCATCTATCTCAGTATTTTAATATCTATCTATCTTTCTATTTATCGATACATGTGAATCTATCTATTCTATCGATCCAGCAATCTCTTCACATTTTTCCATATCTATCCACATTCTCATAATGTCCATCTATATTTTTTCAGTTCACATCTATATATAAAACTAGCAGTATAGCCCGGCGTTGCTCGGGTGTAAGGAAAGCTTTAAAACTAATCCATGGTCCTGGAGCTCAGACTCTTTGGACGTTGGCACGAAAGACTAAAAAGCAATAGTTGTTTCCAGTTAAAGCGAAACCGTAGACTGAAAGAAAAATGAATCGATGTAAGTCAAATTTTGAAGTTTGTTGAGAATCGGATAAAAATTGTGGATTTGTATAAAGGACATACAGACAGATAAACAAACACACACACACACACAAACATCTTGCCTTATATATATATTATCGATTTTCTGCACTATTGTAAGAACTGCAACCTTGAAATTTCTGAATATCGTTTCTTATGTATTTGTCTATGAGTGTATCAAATTTGATTAAAATCAGACCACTGCTTCTATAACCCGATTTTTCGATTATCGATTTTCGATATTTATCGGGAGTACCTCGGCACAAAACCTAGCTAAGAACAATCGCAGACGCTTATAGTACAACTGTGAAAATTTTCAAGAAAATCGGTTCAGCCGTTTCGGAGTCTATAGGTAACGGACTCACACACACACACACACACACACACACACACAAACAAACAATGTTCCATTTAAAAATAAGTTTAGGTTTAGACAGATATAGACATATATATATATATATATATATTTATATTTTAAATCTAAAAGGATGATCGGACAGGTAAATCCCACAAACCTGATTCTAATTAATATTAATTTCATTAATATTAAAATTGATCAAGGTGGAGGGTTCAATGCAAATATTATACTTTATTTACAGAGTAAAATATATAAAAATAAAACAAAAATTTCGATATTTAAACCGTTGAATAGCCATTTTTACGAGGAAATCCTCGCTTCTTCAGCAACGCTAAAATCGTTTCGCCGTTGCTGAAGAACGAGGATTTGCTCGTAGAAATGGCTGTTCAACGGATTTAGATATCAAAATTTTTGTTTTATTTTATATATATATATATCGACCTTCTTTTCATATCTATCTATCTATCCATCTATCTGTCTGTCTATCTATCTGTCTGTCTATCTATCTGTCTATCTATCTATCTATCTATCTATCTATCTATCTATCTATCCACGGTTTCTTCACATCTATCTATTTAAAAATCTTCGTACCTATTTGCCTATTTACTGCATTTTCCTCGACTAATGAATAATTCGAGCAACAAAATTAAGCAAATCTTAGCTTTTCTTTCACAGGCTTTTTTACTCCTTACTTAAGGTCTTCTTCCATTTCTCCCGTTATATATCTCATACATTTTTCTTTTTTTCTTTTCTCTTATTCTCTTCCCCGCCGCTTGACGCCATTTGAAAACCGCTACATTCATTGACTCCAAATCATGAAGTCACAAACCGTTGCAAACCAACAAAGCGGAAATCGTGTTAGTAATTCCTTACAAGTTAACTTGCCTTAACCGGATTAGTTCAATTAACCGCGAGGCCCCTTATGTTCTTGCTCACAATAATCACAACTGTTTGCTAATGGCAAAAAGGAGAAAATGTCGCTTATGTAAAGGAAAAAAAACGCTTACTGGGGATATGATTAAATATGCTTACAGCGGAAAGAAATATTTTAAAGAAATTAACACTTTTCGGCACCTCTTTTTTTTTTAAATAGTTATTCACGATTCGTAATTCAATTATAGCGTAGGATGGATTCGCTTTAATAGAATTAACAAATAAATACCAGTTCTTCGAATTATTGGCTTCTCTCTTGCGACGTAAAGTTCTAATATGGTCGTGTGGTTATATATTCACGAATCAGTAAACGCATGCCTGAACACATATCAAGTGAGTGAGAGAAACAGTAAGAGAGAAAGAAAAAAGAAATTAAGTCATTTAAAATGTAAAAGAAAAAAATAGATATATATATTTAGACAGCAAGTATTCATCCAAACAAACAAGATTAAAAATGCATCGAAAATGTCTCTCTGTTTCATTTTTTACTGTTTTTTTTTCCAATTCTTGAATAAGGTGCTGAATATTATATTCGAAATTCCTTATAGTTCATGTTTTTTATTGTCTTATTCAAGTACTTTCGTGACTTAGCAAAGAACAGGGATGTTTGGAGAGGACTGATAAGAGTTATTTACAATGTTTTTGAAGATGAAAAATATTCTGATTTGCAGTATACCTTCAAGTCAAAACAGCTCTGTTGATGATCTGCATTGTACTGAATGAATTTGAATTCAAGATTTTGTGGTTAAAACTACTACCAATATATATATATATATATATATATATATATATATATATATATATATATATATATTGGTAGTAGTTGTCTGCTCTATCACTGATACTAAGCGCTTTTAAATAAGTACCACGCATATGTAATATGCATATATATATATATATTGATATTTGTAATTATATACATACATTTTTCACACACACACACACACACACACACACACACACACATACACACATATATATATATGTATATATATATAAAGCTGAATAAACAATAGCTGTACATATGTTCTTGCTCACAATAATCACAACCGTTTGCTAGTGACGAAAAGGAGAAAAATGTCGCTTATGTAATATATATATATATATACACATATATATATATATATATATATATATATCTCCAAATGAAGAAGGAAGGAAGAAAATATTTACAACGTTCCAAACTTTGATGTAAAACAGTGCTCAATATAGAAACAGAGCAATGAATATTTATTATAAATGGTTACCATCATTACTAACTACCTGATTAGACATTGTTCCTTCAACGTCGAAACAATATATATATATATATATATATATATATATATATATATATATATATATATATATATATATATGAAGTGCATGGTGCCATTGAACTCAGGTTCAAAGGTGAAGTTTATTATGGGCGAAACGTGATTTACTTTGATGACAAGATCGGTTAGGGTTATGTCTTGTAGATATATTAGCAGAAAATCATCTGCGTATCCAAAATAAGCAGAATCTTGTAAAATATTTATGAAAGAACCGCTTTCCAGAACTTCACCGTCCTAGGTATGACGATAAACTACATCCGGCTGCAAAACCTCTGATCGGGAGGTAATGAAAAGCATAAAAAACTCTTACTTGCTGGTGTTCTCAGGTCTACCCTGACCCGTTGTGGTAGCACCTGTTAGGGTCCCTAGCTATGAGCAAATATTTAACCCCTAAAATGGGGTTAATACACAATGAAAGCATAAAAACAGTTTCATTATAGTAAAAATCCCAGCAATATATTTTTAAAATCACCAGCAATACATTTTGAGAAAAAATATTACCAGCAATACATTTGGCTCTTGACAAAACTTTCTTTACATAAATACGTCAATGAAACCTGATTTTCAAACTGATTTTTTACAAAGAATACATATTCCATTGATACGAACTAATCCTAAAAATCATGTTGGCATTAAATAACCCATTGAGGTGTTGATATGTCGTAAAACAAAATAAACCAAACTAAACGAAACCAGAAATTTCCAAAGTAGACAGATCCCCACCCCTGAAATAAATTTTTGTCTATAAACATTGTTATCGAATGTGAAAACCAATGATTGGTGATTAAATGGTACATTTTCTGATTTTATGTGCATGAATAGGTCATTTTGTTGTTGCTTTAATTGTGTCTTTAGTACATTTAAATATTTTAGCTTAAACATTTCTATATATGCTGTCTATTTTGTAATTAATTAATTCGACTGATTTAATTGCATTAAACGTTATTTTCAGTTGATATTTGTATTTGAGTAGACACTCCGTTTATTTGTTAAACAGTATATTTACTATGACGAGAGGAATGTCGCTTAAAGGCACGATTCAACTTTACTTGATCGACTAAATTCTTCGTAGATCAGTCGGTCTACAACACATTGGATATAGCATATATTTCTAGGAGACGCCGGTTCGAATCCTTTAATAATATTTTTAATAAGATTCCTTAAGTATTCAGGCGGGTAAACACAAACCAGTAAATGTAATGTTTAAAGAATAAACGGAAAGTCTATTCAAACACGAGTATCCACATAAATAAGACTTAAAGTGATATACATGTATGAATAAAATATATTTAAGCAGCAAGTATTCATCCAAAAAAATTTGATTAAAAAGTACTGACAAGGTCTGTCTTAAATTCTTCATTGTATTTCGAATAAAGTGTTGTGTTAAACAGTATATTTACTATGACGAGACGAATATCGCTTAAAAGCAAGATTAAACCTTATTTGATTAACTAAATTCTTCGTAAATCAGCTGCTCTAGAGAACGTCGGATATAGCTTATAATATAATATTCCTAGGGAGACGCCGATTCGAATCCTATAATAGAATTTGTTTAATAAGATTTTTGAGTATTCAGGCCTGTAGATAAAAAACCAGTAATTGTAATGTTTAAAGAATAAACGGAACGTCTATTCAGATACGAGTGTCCACATAAATAAGGCTTAAAACGATATATATGTATAAATAAAATATATTTAAGCAGCAAGTATTCATCAAAAAAAATTTGATTGAAAAGAACTGACAAGGTTTGTCTCAAATTCTTTATTGTATTTCGAATAAAATGTTGTGTATTGGGGAGCACAATAGTGGATTAGTATCCGTTTGTGCTTATATTATATTTAAGTACTTGTGAGTGTATCCGTAATTTTCAAGAATCAAGTGGTTGTTATGTGGTAAGCTGAATATTCTAGCCTGGTGTCATCTGTAATGGTTATTAGTGTTGACCATGTACCCCATAGTTTATGAATATAGAATACAGCGCAGTACGTAATCTGTTCAATGAAACAACATCAAAGATTAACACTCACGAGTCAGACACTCTACTGAATCGGATTATATCGCCAATACTCGGGAAAAGATTGTCGCCATTTATACCCGTCGCATTGAATATTTTGAGCCTTCTGATTGGTTAACCCTTCTATTGGTGAACTATAAAATGAGTCAGCCCATGGCTGGTTCATCGGTATACAACTGGTATCCAGCAATTAGCATATATATGAGTTCTTACGTGATGTCTGGAGAGAAATCATGGAACCTCGTTGAGAATGATGTTTGTTAAGACTATTTTTTTAATCATTTCGCCCCAAGCAAGGCAGTTTTACTGCCACTGATGCTCAGCGTGTTACATAAGAGAAGAGTGATGAGAAAGAGGGTCAAGTTATAGGGGATGTCAGGAAGTGGGTAAGAGAAGGATGAGAATACTGGTGTGATGAGAGTGTAGTGGACGGAGAAAAAAGTATGAAATAAAAGATGCTAGTCAGTGAGATAAGAGATGACTATTGACCTTACATTTGAATTCTTGGAGATTGTAGCTGTCGGGGAAGCAAGTATACGGAAGGGAATTCCACAGGCGGGAAATGCGAGAAAAGAAGCTGGTAGAGTAGAAGTTGCGGTTACATTTTATTGGTTTCACTGTAAAAGGGTGGAATCTAGTTTCCAAATCTAGTAACTCGAGTAAATTTATACATAGAAGGATACCAGTGATTGAGAAAAATCATGGTTTCACTGACGATCATGGAACAATATAAACTTGGCTTTTGTGATATTGAAACTTACAAGCTAGTTTTTCACCACTGAATTATTAGTTGATTTTCTAAGCGTCGCTAAGATGTGGCACTAAGCTGAAAGTATGGGGTACCCAGTGAGGATCAAACTCATTAATCAGTTGTGATAGGTTTTAGTGAGATTAGTTTTCTAAACATTGCACTACGTCGAGTTGCCATTTTCGTTGAATTGTTACAGATATTTGTCTTTCATATTCTAGCAAAACCGTTCTTATTTCATCAGATATAGAGACTCCAAGAACTCGATTATCTATCTATCTATCTCAGTCTGTTCATATCTATCTATCTATCTATCTATCTATCTATCTATCTATCTATATCAGCCTGTTCATATCTCTCTATCTATCTATCTATTTATCTATCTATCTATCTATCTATCTATCTATCTATCTATCTATCTATCTCAGCCTGTTCATATCTATCTATCTATCTATCTATCTATCTATCTATCTATCTCAGCCTGTTCATATCTATCTATCTATCTATCTATCTATCTATCTATCTATCTATCTCAGTCTGTTCATATCTATCTATCTATCTATCTATCTATCTATCTATCTATCTATCTATCTATCTATCTCAGTCTGTTCATATCTATCTATCTATCTATCTATCTATCTATCTATTGTAATAAATATATATGTTATACATATTACTCTACGTTTTCGGAGTTTCATGCATTAAGCAGTCGTAAGGTGCATATCATGAATGTTCAGATAATAATACGCACTTCATGATCGCTTAATGCATGAAACGTGCCTAAAACGTAGGTTAATATGCATATTTATTAATATATACGTTTTGCTGTTCTATTATCACTTGATAAATATTTATATACTGATGTGTATCTGCGTGTATACATATACTTTGTGGTAGATATGAAATTAAGGATTAAAAGCAACTTTCTTCTTCACTTCTACAAAAATTCACAATGACGTGTGAGATCCTGGTTTTTGCTAAATAGAAAAAGGATTGACCATGTGCTTAAAGAAATGTCGAAACTGGATTGCACGAGTAGATATTAAATTGATTTTCTGACCAATGGAAGCAATTTACAAGACTGAGAGGAGTTACCAATCCAGTAAGAAAAGAACTAAATCGTTATGAAAGGAGAATGGAAGGTCAGCTAGACAGTCACATGGAAGCAGAAGAGACAACAAGCTAAAATGTAACTTCAAGTCCACCCGGACGGTCGTTCTCTTCTCCTTCCTTCTCGTGTGCTGATTCCTTTTACTTCTTCTTCTTCTCGATTCTCAACATTCCTACTCAACGATAACATACATACACACATGCTACTATGGACTCTTGATACTCTTAACTTTCTAACTGAACATTAATTTCCAGGAATTCTTGTTATTCTTTTCTTTTAATAAATTTCTATTCAAACATACAAAATGGATACTTTCATTCTTTCACGCATTTCAACCTGCTGACAATCTTCTGATGATTACAAACAAATCTGTAAGTTTTAGGGAGTTCGGTTATGTATGACACAAGGCCGAATTAATGAAGATTAACCATTTCTTTGTAACTTCAGATGTAGCTATTGATTCTATGTATAAGCTAAAATGTAACAATGGAGAAACTTCAAGTCAACCCGGACGGTCGTTTTCTTCTTCTTTTTCTTGTGCTGATTCCTTTTACTTCTTCTTCTCCATTCTCAACATTTCTAATCAACGATAACATACATACACACATGCTACTATGGACTCTTGATACATTTAACTTTCTCATTGAACATTACCTCTACAATTTATGCTATCTATTTCTATCAATAAATGTCTATTTCAACATGTAAAATGTGTACTTTTATTCTTCCACAAATCTACACATTCCAACCTGCAGCCAACTTTCTTTGATGATGAATAAATATGTAAATTGTAGGGAGTTTGGTTATGAATGACACAAGGCTGAATCAATAAACATTAACCATCTCCCTATAGCTTCAACATCACAGAATAAATCAACGTCATACCATTTTCTATGTCGTTTCTTTTATAGTCGCTTTATAAATAGGAAATGTGGTGAGTGCAAAATAAAGAGAAATTTCTTTCTTTCACTATTTTCAAATTCGAGAGCCAGTGCGAAATCTTACTTTTTACTTATCGGTAAAATGATTGCAACCGTGCTGAGAAAAAGGCTAAGGCATATTTCGCGAGCAAGTTTGAAAATATTTATTAACCAATGGAAGAAGAGCGATTTGCAGAAAACAAGAAATTGAACTTTCAATGTTTCTTCTCGCCCAAAAATGAGTTTGCGTTGGACGCTAACCACGTGATTATGAGTCAGCTATTTGACATGTTTCCCGGCCGATGTTAGCAGAAAACGAGGAAGCATCAAACAATCAATGCCGAACACAATGTAGCAAGAAAATAATCAGGCCGCTCTCTGTTAATTACATTCCCACCCTCCTATTGTCTCTCTCGTGTTGCTTTCTTTATTTCTCCTCATTCCTTTTTCACCTACTCGACGTACACAAAAAGAGAGGAACAAGACATTACTACAATCCTTTGAGACATCACATCGAAAACATGGACTTATTATCTGCACAAATCACATTTCGCTAAAACAAGCGTAAATTATTTATACTCTTTAACGGAACAAGACATTATTACTACTTTGTTGATGCACACAAGGAAAACATGGCCTTATCCTTTTTTATGCAAATCACATTTCGCTAAAACAAATGAACTTTTTATTCTGGAAATTCCTTACTACACTTTCTCTATGAACATTTCCAAAGATTATAAGTTCATATATCCAATTTGATGCTATGTTGTGTGATAAATAATTTTTTCTTTATCTATACAAACGAAACAGTTTCATTCTTCCAACCTTCTGATGATAATGATGAGACAATGGCACGCGACGTCATCTGGATGGAATCTTCGAAATAAAATAAGCAGAATAGATTCCTAAAGATTACATGACTTTAGAGAACCTATTCCTGGAAAATCAAGATATTGGTAAACGGGCATATTGCTTGAGCGATCACGTCTCAAAAGAGACATGACTGATAGGGTAGAAGATTTTCCCGCAGTAGGTCGCCATTACATTTTGCGGTAGACTGGTTGCCAGCCAAGGCTACAGAACCCAATCTGTCCCGTTATTTAACCTATAACTGGAGAGAAAAGACGGATTAATACTTTTCCCAGGGGTATTTGCGCGTAAGTGAATGCAAGGAATTCAACTGGAATACTGGCAGAAATAATCGGCAAAACACTATTCGAGCTTTGATCATTAGTCGAACGTGGTCTAAGGGTTAAAATACGTCAGATCTAACGATGTTTTTCCCCAAGTGGATGCAGGTTCAAATTCTCTCGGAGGACGCATATTTTCCCGACAAGATTTCACGATTATTCAGATGTAAAAGTAATATACTATTTAATTATCAAATAAACAGAGCATGTACCCAGATACGAGTATTCCATAAAAATAATGTTGAAACAAATAAATTAATATATATATATATAAAGGTTTAATTACTCAGTGTTTGGTCACAATAAAAATCAGACCAGGAAACATTTGTATTAAAACGTGTTCAATAAAATTATATTGTAGAACTTTTGAATATTCTTAATTTGTAAACAAGTTATTAGCGTGAAAACTCGTTTAGTATGAAGAATATATATATATATATATCTATATATATATATTTGTAAACGAGTTATATATATATATATATATTAATAAACGAACTATACACACACACACACACACACATATATATATATATATATATATATATATATATTTGTAAGCGTATTATTACGCTACTAACTCGTTTACAAATAAAGAATATATATATATTACAAACGTGGTTATAGTGGATACTCATATTTGAAATAGACGCTCATTTTTATTTGAAACAGTATTACATCCACGTGGAATGATAATAAAAAAATTCGCTTTTCAGACGGGATCGCATCTGCCCTCCCCTTCATAGGAGAAACCACTAATTGATCAGTATGACCTTCTTATCCAGAGAAATTCAGTCAAAAATAATATATATATATATACATACATATAAATTCAAAATTGGACAAGGAGATCAACACCCAGTGGAGACAGTCTGTTTCATGTTTGAACGCAATCCAGGAATTGATGATTGCACTTAAACATGGAACAGACTGTCGCTGCTCGGTGTTTATCTCAATGGCCATATTTATATTTACATACACTCTATCACTAATATTGAGCAAGAACTCGGAATTCTAAACCTGTTGGTTCTCTTCATCTAGATATATATTTATATATATATATATATATATATATATACACTACTGGCCATAATTATTAGGCCCCAGTTTTTTTTAAAAGAAATTATGTATTTCATACTATTTTTAATAGATAGATAGATAGATAGACAGACAGACAGACAGACAGACATCGGTTCTGTTGATATGTTAACGAAAGTAAAGTGTGGAGCTGTTCAGCACAAATTAACAGTGGACTCTGCATCTATGCTCACTCAGTAATAAAGTCTTTGCTTATGTTCATTCTTTATAATGGTGCGTTAAAGGACAGTAGAGTGTGGTCGCATCACTACACCACAGAGGTTCCATCAATAACCACTGCAAGATCGAATTTTGACAAAAGCTTGGTAATATTTTATTAAACCTCGTATATATAAAATGTACATAACCTTCATTTCTAAGTTCTTTTGTTTTATGTTGTTTTCTAATAAATATCTACAGCGCATGCGTTTAACACATATCTATCCAGTATAAGGCTGGCGGTTGAAATAAGCGAGGTATTGTCCGTTAGTATTAATTAAATCAACAATTCATTATAAGTAAAAGAATTGCAAGTTTCGAGGGTGAAATTTCAAAGTAAGGAGCGAATTTAAACCGTTCATAATTACTGTCTCTTCAAATAAATCAGCCGGTATTATGATGTGTCTTTAATTGATACGAACTTAAAAATATGGTAAATTGGGGCGTTCATGTTCGTCTTTTCTTTTATTTATTTTATTATGCGTATGTTGCCGATTTAGATTAAGATACTGGGAATTCTAAGGATAGATAGATAGATAGATAGATAGATAGATAGATAGATAGATAGATAGATAGAAGCAGAATTAAATAATTAGATAGATAGATATAGAATTAAATTATTAGGTAGGTAGGTAGGTAGATAGATAGATAGATAGATAGATAGATAGATAGATAGATGTAGAAGCTGAATTAAATTGTTAGATAGATAGATTGATAGATAGATAGATAGATAGATAGATAGATAGATAGATAGATAGATAGAAGCAGAATTAAATAATTAGATAGATATAAACAGTATTAATTTATTAGATAGATAGATAGATAGATAGAAACAGAATTAAATAATTAGATATATATAAACAGTATTAATTTATTAGATAGATAGATAGATAGATAGATAGATAGATAGATAGATAGATAGATAGAAACCCAGAAATATAGATACATACATACATACATCGATCGATAAATAGATAGATAAATAGATAGATCTTATTTCCGACTCACTGTAATTCTTCCTTCGGTGAAACAAAAAGCCAGGAAAAAAGATTTTTACTCGAAAAAATGTACGAAAATTGTTTTCCGCCAGTCATTATGTCGATAAATCTTGAAGGCTTTCACCGAAAGACATCGAACCGGCAACAGCACTCTGTGATCCAGTTTTCAAGGCCATTCCACACAGTGGCATCATTTTCTTTTTGCAATGTTTCACCGGTTCTAAACCACAAAAAATCGTTCGGCAGAGTCTTTTGCCAAAGCATAAAGAATATTTCCACCGAAACGCCCCAGGCAGCCTGCGGAACGTTCAAGAAAGTAAACAAGAGAAGTGTGAAAATACATGAAGTGTGTGGGTGGACTTCGCAGTCTCACAAGATGTATGTCACGCGTTCGATGTTGGTTGGACTGTATTTCATGATCTGTTGGTATATTTGTATGTGATGGAGCAGGAAGGAAGGAAAGGACAAAGGTCTTAAATATAAGGACGGAAGGAAAAGATCAAGGTCGTAAAAGAAAAAATGAAGGAAGGAAGGTAAAGACCACGAACGTAAACGGGAAAGGCAAAAAAAAGCATGAAGTAAAAGACCAAGGTCGTAAACGTAAAAGGAAGAAAGGAAGGAAAACATTACATTGCTTGATGTTTTGGTATTTTTGTATGAGATGGAACAGGAAGAGAGGAAGACAAGGATCAACATAGTAAACGGTAAAGAAAAAAATGAAGGAAAAGACCAGAATAGTAAACGAAAAAGGAAAAAAAAAGGAAAGGAAGGAAAAACAAGGTCGTAATAGAGGAAGGAAGAAAGGAAGGAAGGAAGGAAGGAAGGAAGGAAGGAAGGAAAAACACGGTCGTAATAGAGGAAGGAAGGAAGGAAGGAAGGAAGGAAGGAAGGAAGGAAAAACAAGGTCGTAATAGAGGAAGGAAGGAAGGAAGGAAGGAAGGAAGGAAGGAAAAACAAGATCGTAATAGAGGAAGGAAGGAAGGAAGGAAGGAAGGAAGGAAGGAAGGAAGGAAGGAAGGAAAAACAAGGTCATAATAGAGGAAGGAAGGAAGGAAGGAAGGAATTAAGGAAGGAAGGAAGGAAGGAAGAAAGGAAGGAAGGAAGGAAGGAAGGAAGGAAAAACAAGGTCGTAAGGAAGGAAGGAAGGAAAAACAAGGTCGTAATAGAGGAAGGAAGGAAGGAAGGAAGGAAGGAAGGAAGGAAGGAAGGAAGGAAGGAAAACCCAAGGTCATAAAAGAAAAATAAGGATAAAAAAACACGTTCATAATTATTAGGCCACCCCAGTTTTAGAAACAAAATTATTTCATACTATTTTTAGTATTTATTACCAAGTGGATAATTCTAAATAAAAATAGAATGGTTCTTTTGTTAATACTGCACAATAACATGTGCATCAAATAAACTCTTCTGGTGTCCAGTTTTTGTGCTCTTTTCCCTATGCTAGTCTCTTAGTATTATTGGCTGGCCGAAGAAAAGTCTTCCTGGCTGCTTTACAAAAGTAACAATAACAAAAGAACCATTCTGTTTTCATTTAGAATTATTCACTTGGTAATATGTACAAAAAAAGTAAGAAATATATCATTTTTATAAAACTGGAGTGGCCTAATAATTATGAAAGGTATTGTATGTTTCTCTCTCTCTCTCTCTCTCTCTCTCTTTCTTTATATATATATATATATATATATATATATATATATATATACACTACTGGCCATAATTATTAGACCACCCCAGTGTTTTAAAAAAATGATGTATTTCATACTATTTTTTAGTATTTATTGCCAAGTGAATAATTGTAAAGGAAAATAAAATTGTTCTTTTGTTAATTCTACATAATAACATGTACATCAAATGAATTTATAAATATTTAATAATTACCTATATTGCAGTTTCATCAATGAAAGAATGAAAAAACTTTAGGGTGATTCAGACGAGTTCATCTTTGCTTCCTTTGCCTTGTAAAATTTTGCAAAGTAATAATAACAAAAGAACCATTTTGCATTAAATACTAAAGATAGTATGAAATGCATCATTTTTGTAAAACACTGTGGTGGCCTAATAATCATGGCCGGCAGTGTAGCTCGGAAAAGAAAACGGTAGAAAGGATGGAAATGTAGCAAGGTCGTAATAGAAAAGAAAAGAAGGAAACCACTAAATTTCATAATCTTTTGATGGGTCTATAGTGGGTATCTTATCTATTCCTTTTCTAGTTGTAGTGGGAGTCCGTTCTAGAGAAGGGTAGTTGAACACTGTTGCATAGTTAACGGAATTTCGTCTTGTGGTAGATAGCCCACTATAAGTCATAAAATGATTATAAAATCAAGAAAAGCAATTTGAGTAGAAAAATAACATTTTTATATATACACATATCAATTAATGTTTTTACAATTAAAGTAATACTTGAAGTATAGGTCCAACGGAGGTTAAATGTTCGTGGCAAATAATAATGCTGAAAGAGAATCAAAGCTTAGTAATGTGGGAGCGTCGTGAGTAAGGAATGTCTTTGATGTAGTCGCTCCTTCGGTCAATAAGTAGATTTGAGACAGGAAAGATGGTAAGTAGAGGTGAAGGGAGGCGAACAGTAGCCGCTTGACTTAAGTTAACGGAGGTACTAATCACGCTCGTCTGTCCGTCGGTCTGTCTGCTGGGTGCTTTCTGTCTCGGTTTTTTATATCTACTTTTTGGATCAAAGCAGCCCGTTTTGGGATTTCACATTTGTATTTAATTCTGGGCTTCCCATTGGCTGGTAGATAAAATTCGCTTAGGCTCTCGAAATGGAAATTTAATGTTTGAATAATTTTTATTTTTCAACCTGAACATCTGCGCGGATCTACCTGCGTAGAGACGACTTTTGTTCATTTGCTTTTTGGTCGGTATAGAGCAAAAATCTGGTCCATCGCTTTTGCTCGGTATCACCACAGGTTTGTCGCTGATGAAACAAGAAATAAGAAATGAAGAACGGAAGTACAGGATGTGAACAGAATAGAAAGGAAGGAAAAAAATAAGTTCGTAAACGAAAAAAGAAGGAAGGAATAAAAATCGGAAGTAAAAAAAGACCAAGGTCATAAACAAAATAGGAAGGAAAGAAAACAGGAAGAAAAGAAACACCGTATTTCATGACATTTTGGTATTATTTTCAGTGATGGAATAAGTCAGTGAGTCATTTAAGTGCCATACGTGATACACGCTTCGGTGATCATGTCTCACAAGAGACATGACTGATTAGACAGAACATTATCATGCATTTAGTTGCCATTATTTTCTGCGGTAGACTGGTTGCCAACCAAGGCTATAGAATCCAACCTGTCCTGTTATTTAACCCATAGCTGGAGGGAAGTGACAGTTTAATACATTTCCCAAGGGCATTTGCGCGTAAGTGAATGCAAAGAACTCAACTGGAATTCGAACTTCGCTCCCCGATTTCTCGTTCCGTGAAAGAAAGAAATTAAAGAAAGGAACGAAAGGATGTAAACGGAACAGGAAGGATGGAAAAAATGGAAATGAGAAAAAAAAACAAGGTTATAAATGAAAAAGGAAGGAAGGAAAAGACAATGGTTGTAAACGAAAAAAAGGCAGCAGGAAGTGAATCACTAATGATGAAATTAAATGAAGGAATGAAGGAGGGAAGTATCAAGAAAGGAAGGAAGGAAGGAACTAAGGAAAACACTGTGGTCGTAAACGAAACAGAAAGGAAGGAAAAGTGGAAGGAAGGAAACACCACATTTCATGATATTTTGGTTTGTTTGTCTGTGATGGAGTAAGGAGGAAGAAATTAAAGAAATGGAGGAAAAGTCCATGATCGTAGATGGAATAGAAAGAAAAAAAAAAGACCAAGGTTCTAAACGAGAAAAGAAAGAAAGAAAGAGAAAAGGAAAGAAAGAGAAAAGGAAAGAAAGAGAAAAGGAAAGAAAACAATGAGCTTGTAAACGATAAATGAAGAAAAGAAAAGACCAAGGTTGTAAACGAGAAAAGAAAGAAAGAAAGAGAAAAGGAAAGAAAGAGAAAAGGAAAGAAAACCATGAGCTTGTAAACGATAAATGAAGAAAAGAAAAGGCCAAGGTTGTAAACGAGAAAAGAAAGAAAGAAAGAGAAAAGGAAAGAAAACCATGAGTTTGTAAACGATAAATGAAGCAAAGAAAAGACCAATGTTGTAAACGAGAAAAGAAAGAAAGAAAGAAAGAGAAAAGGAAAGAAAGAGAAAAGGAAAGAAAACAATGAGATTGTAAACGATAAATGAAGCAAAGAAAAGACCAAGGTTGTAAACGAGAAAAGAAAGAAAGACAGAAAGAAAGAAAGAAAGAAAAAAAGAAAGAGAAAAGGAAAGAAAACAATGAGCTTGTAAACGATAAATGAAGAAAAGAAAAGACCAAGGTTGTAAACGAGAAAAGAAAGAAAGAAAGAGAAAAGGAAAGAAAAGAAAAGGAAAGAAAACAATGAGCTTGTAAACGATAAATGAAGAAAAGAAAAGGCCAAGCTTGTAAACAAGAAAAGAAAGAAAGAAAGAAAGAGAAAAGGAAAGAAAACCATGAGCTTCTAAACGATAAATGAAGCAAAGAAAAGACCAATGTTGTAAACGAGAAAAGAAAGAAAGAAAGAGAAAAGGAAAGAAAGAGAAAAGCAAAGAAAACAATGAGCTTGTAAACGATAAATGAAGCAAAGAAAAGACCAAGGTTGTAAACGAGAAAAGAAAGAAAGAAAGAAAGAAAGAAAAAAAAGAAAGAAAAAAGGAAAGAAAACAATGAGCTTGTAAACGATAAATGAAGAAAAGAAAAGACCAAGGTTGTAAACGAGAAAAGAAAGAAAGAAAGAAAGAGAAAAGGAAAGAAAACAATGAGCTTGTAAACGATAAATGAAGCAAAAAAAAAAAAAAACAAGGTCGTAAACCAAAAGAAAAAAAAAAGAAAAAGAAAAAGAAAAGAATATCTAACAATGAGCTCGTAAACGTAAATGAAGAAAAGAAAAGACCAAGGTCGTAAATGAAAATGGAAAGAAAGAAAGAGAAAAAGAATGAAAACTATTAGTTTGTAAACAATAAATGAAGAAAAGACAAAACCAAGGTCGTAAACGAAAAAGGAAAAGTAGAAAGAGAAAAAAGAACAAATTAATGAGCCCCTAATCGATAAATGAAGAAGAGAAATGTCCAAGGTCGTAAACGAAAAAGGAAAACAGTAGGAATAAATCAAGAATCTGGAAGGAATTTAAGAATAGAAAGAAGGGAAAAGGGGATGAAAGTAAGGAAAATAACGAGGTCGTAACGGAAAGGCAAAGAAAGAAGGAATTTTCCAAAAATAGCGTAGTAAACAAAAAAAAGAATGAAAGGAGGGATGAAACAAGGAAGAAAATTAAAAAAAAAAGGGGGAAAAAAAGGGGGACAAAAAAACAGGGGGTAAGCGAATAAAAAGAAGGGAAAGTAAAAAGACCAACAACGTAAAACAAATATAGAAAGGGAGAATGGAAGGAAATAAAACACTTCATTAAAATTTTTTATGTTTGAGATAAAATAAGAAGAAATGAAGGAAGGGTGAAATGGATGAAAGAAGAGACCAATCTCGTAAACGAATATGAAAGAAAGGACAATACTGGAAAGAACAAAATGGTTCGTAAACGAAAATAGCAGCAGGAATGAAATCGGGAGGGTAGAAATGAAGGAAAGCGTGAAGAAAATCATGAAAGAAAGATGAAAAGGAAGGAAGTAAGAAAGTAAGGGAAAGACTAAGGTCGTAAATGAAAAAGAAAAGAAGGAATGATGGCATGAAGGAAGGAAACAAGTAAGAAAAAGTGCGAGGCTGTAAACGAGAAGAAAGAAAGGAAAAAAAAGATCAAGGCCGTAAAAGAAAAAAAAGAAGCATGCATGTAAGATAGTGAGGAAAAGAGCCAAGGTCGTAAAGGAAGTTTGAAGGAAGTCAGGAAGGAATAAGGCAAAGAAAAGACCAAGGTCGTGAACGAAAATGAAGGAAGGGATAAAGAAAAAGGGAGGGAATAAGAAACGAAAAAACGGGAACGTAAACTAAAATGGAAAAAAGAAAAAGACCAAGGTCGTAAATAAGAAAGACAGGCATACAGGAAGGAAACCGAGAAGGTCAAAATAAAAGAAAGATTGAAGAAATAAATAAAAGAAGGATCAAAAGTTAAGAAATTAGAAAGTAAAAAAAAGACTGTAGTGGATAAGAAATTAAGAACTAAAAACATTTTGTTAAAATCCAGGCCTCGACTAAAAGCATTTGGAAAAAACCCAAAGTAAAATTGCCCACCCGCAAAAGTGGATTCAAATGACTATTCACAAGTCAGTGCGAAAAGTAAAATCCTGAATCCTGATTGGATTAAAAACAGCAAATTCATATATGACGTATTTTCACATCTAGATGCGAAAAGGCTCGCCGGAGCCGGCATCATGAGAAGTTTCACTATTTAAACCACGTCGCTAATATGTCAAAGGCAGTCCGACATGGAAGCGGTTAGCTGAGGATCTCGTGGCAATGCAACAAAAGAAAATTCAAGAAGCTGACCCGGATGAAGGGCACGTCACAATTTTATTCGACCTCGTCTTCTAATTTTCTTTTCTTCTTTTTTCACTCCACGCAGCCAGAGAGAACAAATGGACGCGTTAAGTACAGTTTCTTTATTTGTTGATGTCTGTTTTTTTGTTTGTGCTCTCTCTTTCTCTCTCTCTCTCTCTCTCTCTCTCTCTCTCTCTCTCTCTCTCTCTCAAGAGAAAGGAGAAAAGACTTTAAATTCTGCTACTACACAAACATGAACTCTAAACTTCTGCGGACATTTTGAATACCTACATTACTACTACGAACATTTTCTACAAACACTTGATACCCTAAACTTACTAATTGCACATTAATTTCTACAACTTGTGTTATTCTTTCATTTTTATAAATTTGTTTTAAAATGGAAAATATATTTTTTATTCTTACACAATTCCACGTATTCCAACCTGCCTACAAACAACTTCCTGATAATGATGAAAACCTTCTGATAATTCTGCATAAAACTTGTAAGCTGTGAGGAGTTCGGTTATGTCTGACACAAGGCTGAATCAAAGAAACCTTAACCAGCTTCTAACGGCTTTACGACCAAGGTCATAAAAGAATAAGGAACAAAGAAAAAAAGAAAAAATAAGGCCCAAAAAGAAAAAAAAACAAGCAAGAAAGTATGAAAAAAAAAAACAAGGTCGGGAACAAAAAAAAAAAGGAAAAACAGATGAAAGGGATGAGGAAAAAAAACAACAGAATTAAAGAAAAAGTCGAGGCCGTAAAGGTAAAGGAAAGGGAAGAAGGAAAAGGCAGAGGCCGTAAAGGTAAAGGAAAGGGAAGAATGAAAAGGCAGAGGCCGTAAAGGTAAAGGAAAGGTTAGAAGGAAAAGGCCGAGGCCGTAAAAGTAAAGGAAACGGAAGAAGGAAAAGGCCGAGGCCGTAAAAGTAAAGGAAACGGAAGAAGGAAAAGGCCGAGGCCGTAAAAGTAAAGGAAACGGAAGAAGGAAAAGGCCAAGGCCGTAAAAGTAAAGGAAACGGAAGAAGGAAAAGGCCGAGGCCGTAAAGGTAAAGGAAAGGGTAGAAGAAAAACGCAGAGGCCGTAAAGGTAAAGGAAAGGGTAGAAGGAAAAGGCCGAGGTCCTAAAGGTAAAGGAAAGAGAAGGAAAAGACCGAGGCCGTAAAGGTAAAGGTAAGGGTAGAAGGAAAAGGCCGCGGCCGTAAATGTAAAGGTAAGGGAAGAAGGAAAAGGCCAAGGCCGTAAAGGTAAAGGAAAGGGAAGAAGGAAAAGGCCGCGGCCGTAAAGGTAAAGGTAAGGGAAGAAGGAAAAGGCCGAGGCCGTAAAGGTAAAGGAAAGGGAAGAAGGAAAAGGCCGAGGCCGTAAAGGTAAAGGAAAGGGTAGAATGAAAAGGCAGAGGCCGTAAAGGTAAAGGAAAGGGAAGAAGGAAAAGGCCGAAGTCGTAAATGTAAAGGAAAGGGAAGAAGGAAAAGGCCGAGGCCGTAAAGGTAAAGGTAAGAGAAGAAGGAAAAGGCCGAGGCCGTAAAGGTAAAGGAAAGGGTAGAATGAAAAGGCAGAGGCCGTAAAGGTAAAGGAAAGGTTAGAAGGAAAAGACCGAGGCCGTAAATGTAAAGGAAAGGGAAGAAGGAAAAGGCCGAGGCCGTAAAGGTAAAGGAAAGGGAAGAAGGAAAAGGCCGCGGCCGTGAAGGTAAAGGTAAGGGAAGAAAGAAAAGACCAAGGACGTAAAGGTAAAGGAAAGGGAAGAAGGAAAAGACCGAGGCCGTAAAGGTAAAGGTAAGGGAAGAAAGAAAAGACCGAGGACGTAAAGGTAAAGGAAAGGGAAAAAGGAAAAGACCGAGGCCGTAAAGGTAAAGGAAAGGCAAGAAGGAAAAGACCAAAACCGTAAATGAAAATGGAAGAAACGAAAAAAAGATTGAAGGCAGAAAAAAACAAAACAAAAAAAAAACAATGTCGTAAACGAAAAAGGAATGACGGAAAGAAAGAAAACATTAACGTCGTAAACGAAAATGAAGGAAGGAAGGAAAAGACCAAGGTCATAAAACGAATAAAAAGGAATGTAGTAACAAAGCTGGTAAACGAAAAGGAGAACCCGAAGCAGAAGACGAAAGAAAAGGAATATAAAAAGAAAATGGAATTCTTGATACGAATGGCAAAGAAGATTTATAAAAAAGTTGATGATTATCAAATTAAGAATTGATGCAATAATGGGGATTAAGCCATTGGTTTTAGTAACAATGACTTTTGTTTTTCTATTTGTTTTCTTAATTGATGAAGAAGATCAAAGAGTTCGGGATAGTGTGATTAAGAACCAAATTTTGCGAGTGAGTGTAAAAGTGAAGAGTCAGATGAATTGTGTAATCATGGAGGCTGATGAAGGTGATGGCAGCAGCTAGACAAGTGAGTAAACGATGATGATGATCATCATCATAATGCTATTGGAGGCGAGGGTGTATAAAAAATGAAAGCGCATTGAGAAAGAAGAGAAAGAAAAGAAAAACAAGAAAAAGAAAAAGCTATGAAGGAAAAGCCGGAAAAATGAAGATATAAATTTGCAGTAGATAAAAAGGAACAAATAAGGAAACAAACAAACGACACGTAGAAAGAAAAAAAACAAGAAGGGAAGTAACAAAAGTAAGAAGAAGGGAAGGAGGAGGTGGAGGAAGAAACAAGAAAAAGCGGAGTAAGAGAAAAAAGAGGGGGGAGGAGGAAGTAAAAGAAAAAACAGGAAGAAGAGTAAGAAGAAGAAGGAGAAGGTGGAAGAAAAAGAAGAAACAAGAAAAAGAGTAAAAAGAAAAGGGAAGGATGAGGAATAAAAAGAAGAAACAAGGAATAGGAAGAGTAAGAATAAAAAAGGAAGAAGGAGGAAGAAAAAGTAGCAAAAAGCAGGAGGAAGAACAGTAAGAAAATGAGGGAAGAAAGAGGAAGAAAACGAAGAAGAAGCAGAAGAGGAGTAAGAAGAGTAAGAAGATTAAGAAGAACTGGCAGGTGGAAGAAGAAAAAGAAAAACCAAGAAGAAGAGTATGAAGTAGATGGGAGAAGGAAGAAGAACAAGAAGAAACATTCAAGAGTAAGAAGAAGAGGGAAAGAAGAGGAAGAAAAAAGCAAGCGTAAGAAGAGTAAGAAAAGTAAGAACAAAGAAGGAGGAAAAAACGTAAGAAACAAGCAGGAGTAAGAAGAGTAAAAAATAGAAGAGGAGATTATGAAGTAGATGGGAGAAAGAAGAAGAAAAAGAAGAAACAAGCAAGAGAAAGAAGAAGAAGGAAGAGGAAGAAAAAAAACAAGCAGGAGTAAGGAGAGTGAGAAAAGTAAGAACAAAGAAAGAAAAAGAAAAAGAAGAAACAATCATGAGTAAGAAGAAGGAAGAAGAAAAAAGCAGGGGTAAGAAGAGTAAGAAAAGTAAGAACAAAGAAGAAGAAAAAAACGTAAGAAACAGGCAGGAGTAAGAGGAGTAAAAAGGAGACGAGGAGTGTATGAGTAGATGGAAGAAGGAAGAAGAAAAGGAAGAAACAAGCAAGAGTAAGAAGAAGAAGGAAGGAAGAGGAAGAAAAACAAGCAGGAGTAAGGAAAGTGAGAAAAGTAAGAACAAAGAAAGAAAAAGAAAAAGAAGAAACAAGCAAGAGTAAGAAGAAGAAGGACGGAAGAGGAAGAAAAAAACAAAGCAGGAGTAATGAGAGTGAAAAAAGTAAGAACAAAGAAAGAAAAAGAAAAAGAAGAAACAACCAAGAGTAAGAAGAAGAAGAAGAAGGAAAAGGAAGAAAAAAACAAGCAGGAGTAACGAGAGTGAGAAAAGTAAGGGCAAAGAAAGAAAAAGAAAAAAAAGAAACAATCAAGAGTAAGAAGAAGAGGGAAGAAGGAAGAAGAAAAAAAGCAGGCGTAAGAAGAGTAAGAAAAGTAAGAACAAAGAAGGAGGAAAAACGTAGGAAACAAGCAGGAATAAGAAGAGGAAAAAGGAGAAGAGGAGAGGAGGAAGTAGAAAAAGAAACAACAAGAAGAGTGAGAAGAGTAAGAGGAAGAAGAGTGAAGGAGGAGGAAGAAGCAGGAAAAACATGAAGTGGAAGTGTAAGAAGAGTAAGAAGAAAAGAGGAAGAAAAAGAAGAAACAAGCCGAAGAGGACTAAGAAAAGTAAAAAAAAAAATAAAGAGGAAGACGGAGATAGAGGAAGAAAAAGAAGAAACAAGAAGAAGAGTAAAAAGAAAAGGAACCTGGGAGGAATAAAAAGAAGAAACAAAGAGTATATAGAGTAAGAATAAAAAAGGAAGAAAAAGTAGAAAGAAGCAGGAGGAAGATGAGTAAGAAGAAGAGGGAAGAAGGATGAAGAAAAAGAAGAAGAGTAAGAAAAGTAAAAAAAAATAAAGAGGAAGACGGAGGTACAGGAAGAAAAAGAAAAAACGAAGAGTAAGAAGATTAAGAAGAATATGGAAGGCAGCGGAAAAAAGAAACAAAAAGAAACAAAATTTACAACTGGGTTTGATATAAATAGTAGGGTAGACTGGGATTTATACATTTGATAGGGCAATGCATTTTGGAAAATTGATTGATTGTTTGGTTTTCTACGGCTTATCAACCCGTTGCAGGTTAATTAAGGCCTGAAAATATATTTGAATTGTAACATTTTCTTTTAGTTAATAATGGATTCGTAATACAAGTTAATGCTTTAGTAACATATGTGACAGGTACCGACTTGGCGGCCCGACTACAGCCACTTCCCCACCGACGAGATATGGCCTATAAATACTTTCATGGCTTCTGCTCCAACGAACTTAAGTCACTGGTGCCTCTCTAGAAGGTGTTTCTCGTGCAACCAGATTGGCAACTGGGTCCCACCCATTCACAGTTAGATTAACCAAATGCAGACGACAATTCTACTCCTGCAGCTTCTTCTCTCGCACTTCCCGCCTGTAGAACTCGCTTCCATATTTTTGCTTTCCTGACAGCTACAACCTCCAGGAATTTAAATGCAATGTCAATACGCATCTATTAAACACTTGACTCTGGTTCTTTCCCCACCCCGTATACCCTCTCCTTTCTCTCCACCCTTGCAACTGTCATCAAACCTGTATTCCCATCCTTCTCTTGCTCCTTTCTAACTGGTTCGTCTTCCACTTCACTCTCTTCTAATTAATCTTTTTACTCTTTTGTAGCCCCCTGCACATCAGTGGCATTACCGCTTTGCTCGGGGTGATACGATTTAAAAAAATGTCTCAGTAATCCTAGCTGGCCAAAAGAAAAGAAATGGTTGTATTCATACCCAATCGAAATTTTATCAACAAACAAGAAATTATGTGGTTATAAAGACGGGGATCAATTCTACATTATAATCAACATATAAATTGATTCCTGATTTGTGACCACGATAGTTTATGTAACCTTTACCAGGGAAAGTTAAAATTTTTCCTCAGTATTATCAATAATTCCAAATAGTACGAAAGTGCGGATAATTTCTTACCTACCCTCGTATATACAAGAAAATGTAATTAAATCCAAAAACACAAGTATGTTAATGAATATTTGATTGATTGATTGATTGATTGATTGACTAATTTTTACAGCTTTATCAACACTTTGCAGGTTATTTAAAGCCAGAACTTTTTTTAGATTTCAAGCATCCTTTCTTTTAGAAAACAATAATAGCTTAGTGATACTAATTCCTACTAATTAACCCATAGCTTAGGGGAGAAGAGGTGTATTCATACAGGAACATGGTATGTCCGTTAGCCAGTTTAGAAAAAGAATACCTTTGAAAATGTGTGGGCTCTATTAGCCTATATTGTGGGTCCTCTACAATTCTAACGGATTACAGGGTTTAAAAAATAATTTTTTGAACAGGTCAGTCAGTCAGTTAAGTTCCATACGTGATAGATGCTTTGGGTGATCATGTCTCAAAAGAGAAATGACTGACTGGGCAGAAGATTTTCCCGCAGTAGGTTGCCAACCAAGGCAATTTTCAACAAAGTCCCACAAATTTACAGTTAGATCAACCAAATGCAGGCGACAATTCTACTTCATCAGCTTCTTTTCTTGCACTTCCCGCCTGTGGAACTCCCTTCCGTATAGAACCCAATTTGTCCTATTATTTAACCTATAACTGAAGTAAAGAGACGGATTAATACTTTTCCCATGGTATTAATCCGTCTTTCAACTGGAATTCGAACTCTGTCGTTTGTCGTTTTGAGTCTGCATCCACTACACCACAATGCCAAGCATAAATACCAAATTATAGCGGTTCGATACTCATTGCTATGCTTACAGTAAAATGATCCAATTTCAAATGTAATTTTTTTGTTCATTTAATATACAACGTTTATTAGAAAGTGGATGGATAGCTGACCAATCGTATCAGAGAACGTTCGTCTAGTAAGACGGTTAGCTAATCTGTTGCAGACGCCTGCTCAGGCAGAGTTATGTTGTTCAACACCCACAGAGCTCACTATACTGAGCGGTACAGTTTGTTTGCCTTATGGTTTATGGGTATTTTTCAGAGCGCCGCACGCTGAGATCGCTTCCTCCGGACCGCTTTCTGACCATAATATCAAAAAGTCATCTTCCTGACAATTCGGCCATGCTAAGATTCGAACTCGGGTTTCATGGTCAGAAAGCGAGCGTTCTAATCGCTCCTGTGTATTAGAGAGTAAATTAAGTTTATATTTTCCCCGTGACTCATTTCAGTTGTAGGGGCCCAATGTATGTTGCAGCTGCTGTATAAATGGGGTTTCTTTGGGCATGACAGCCTCATGGAGCCAAACCCTTTCCAGGATGGTTTGAATTTAGAGTTTTTCTTCTAGACCAATTGCCATCCAAGGCTACATAATCTAGTCTGTCCTACTATTTAGACATATTTAGGAGGAGAAAAGATTGTAATTTCGTAAGCGAATGTAATGGATTCGACTGGGATTCGAACTTGGCTCTCCGATTTCCCAATCCGCTATCCATAGCTCCAACGTGACATTTTACTAATATTTTTTATTAAGCATATACACATGTATTAGTTTAGTACAACTTTTACTTAATTTTATGTTAATATTCATAATATTAAAAAAAACATCTTTTTATTCCGTCTTCAGAATACGTATGGTAAGCTAATATATGGAAAAGTTAGGAAGATATATATTTGGAAAAAGTGAATGTTTTATTAAACTGCTTGCGAAAATCACTAAGAATTTTTGGCCATGAGCCTTTGGTGTCATTAAATCCAGGCCCAGATCCAGACATCCCGTGACTCTAATGAGTCGTTAGGGCACCACATGTACTGCAGTCGCAGTAGAAGTGGTGTTTCTTTGGGCACAACAGCCTGACGGAGCTCAATCTTCTGCTGATTAACCCGAGACCCAAGGCTATCTCTCCGGCTAAGGGGAGAAGAGATGTATTCATACCTTTCCCTTTCATGTAATGGCTTCGATTGAAATTTGAACTTGGCTCTCTGATTCCTCAGTCAGAGCCGCTATTCATTATTTCACCTTGCTTCCAAGTTTATATACAGAAGTCATAAAAATGACTTCAAAGGGACTAACTTTTGGTTCTTTTCCTATTATCCAAGGTTTGTTGTCAGAAGAGAAATTACCCATTATAACACAGTTTAATCTTCAATCAAATTGTGTTTGTATATACGACATATTTTAATTCAATGACAAAACAAAAATGAGCCTTTGGTGTCATTAAATTCAGACCCAGATCCAGATATCCAATGACTCATTAAAGCCGTAGGGGGGCATCAAATAAGGGGGGCATCACATAAGGGGGGAATCACATAAGGGGGGCATCACATAAGGAGTGGTGTTTTTTTGGACAGAACAGCTTGACAGAGCCTAACCCTCTCCAGGCTAGTTTGAATTCAGAGTTTTTTTTTCTTCTCCCAGGTTGATTAACCCGAGACCCTAGGCTATCTCTCCGGCTAAGGGGAGAAGAGATGTATTCATACCTTTCCCTTTCATGTAATGGCTTCGATTGAAATTTAAACTCGGCTCTCTGATTCCTCAGTCAGAGCCGCTATTCATTATTTCACCTTGCTTCCAAGTTTATATACAGAAGTCGTAAAAATGACTTCAAAGGGACTAACTTTTGACTCTTTTCCTATTATCCAAGGTTTTTTGTCAGAGGAGAAATTACCCATTATAACACAGTTAAATCTTCATTCAAATTGTGTTTGTATATACGACTTTACATGTATATTTTAATTCAATGACAGAACAAAAAATATTTCGTTAAATTAAAATAACATAATTCAAATTTTAAACGAAACTATTTCTATTTAGGCCTGAGTAACTTCCGTAAAGATTTAAATGTTAATTTTTCATGATGAAGTTTCTGCAAGGGTACATAAACTTTAATTTAAACGCAGTGCTAAAGGTCTCATGTTACAGTTGAAATGGCTAGATGTAACCGTAAATTATATGATAACAGTTTCTTTTATCGCACTTCTCGCTTGTGGAACTCTCTTCCGGCTTTTTGCGTTGCCGTCAAGTTTCAAAATTTTAAAATCAATCTAAATCATTATATATATATATATATATATATATATATATATATTTTATCCATTAAACCATGTGTCTTTAGAGACATTAAACTATTCACTCACTGATGTCCCCGAGAGCGCATAGCCCAGTGGATGAAAGCGTTGGTTGAAGCAATCAAAAAGTGACTTGACCCAAAGCGTTGTGAGTTCTGACTACAGCACGAGTGAACAAAAACGGGGAAAGTTGAGCTATTGATGAAAATTGACAGAAACTGAGATTACTCGTGCAAACAAACTGGCAACAAAGTCCCACAAATTTACAGTTAGATCAACCAAATGCAGGCGACAGTTCTACTTCATCAGCTTCTTTTCTTGCACTTCCCGCCTGTGGAACTCCCTTCCGTATACGTGCTTTACTTACGGCTACAACCTCCAGGAATTTAAATGCAATATTAATACCCATCTCTTATCCTTTCTACATCACTCTGAATATCTTGCTCTTTTCCTTTCTTTCCCTCTACCTTCGCAACTGTCTTCCCACCTGTGTTCCCATCCTTCTCTTGGCCTTTCTCTGACAGCCCCTGTAACTGGTTTGTATTTCTCTCCACCTGCCTAAACTTTTACTTTCTTATGTAGCCCCCTGCACATCAGTGGCGGTACCACCTTGCTTGGGGTGAAACGATTTTTTAAAAAAATATCCTGTATTAGTATGTCACGGAAACTAGAACAATCTAAACTCCATGAATTTGGTTCGAAAATCTAATGTATATCGTCTGGGAAAAACAGAAATGTAAATATCAAAAGATTAGGACAACCGTTCTAATAATGTAAAATGTGTAATTATCTGATTTTTTCTGCCTAACTTTGTTGTTAATTGTACAGCCCAGAGATAGGATTGTCCAGACTGAGTTGGCGGGGAATGTATTATTCTAATGTCCTATTTCGACCCTAGTTTTGTGTGTTAGCTTATCATTGCGTGTATTTTAAATAGCACCAGCACAGACTAAGTAACTATTTCTTGTCTGAATGTCAAAATGAGCCACGAAGAGAGATGATGTAATTGGTCTTCACTGCTTCAACCACTCGAATTGGGCTGGTTTTACTAAAATACCACTTTTGCACAAGACACCCATATACAGGTACCATAACAACACATTTAATTTATGAAATCCTACTGAATAATAAACACACACACACATATATATATATATATATATATACACACACACACAAATAATGATCTGTAGCCACAGAATAAGTTAGTAACCTTAAACAAAACAGACGTCATAATTCTCTCGACGAACCTTTCGGCCAACACGTGTCAAGGGGTACGTTGGCTTTATTACTAAGGGGTCAAAATAGAGGACAGAAAAACAATGGGAAAACTTACAATACTGGGAGAAGATGGAATTCGATTAAAATAAACTTTATTCAATTGGTATTAAAATGTAAGGGGGGTTCAAACGTGCAATTCCACAAGAGTGAAATAAAAAAAGAAAATGGATTAGGTTTACTGGAGGGATTGTGAGTAACATTTTTTCTTTTTTTATTTCACTCTTGTTTAATTGCATGTTTACATCCCCCTTATATTTTAATATCTTCTGGAATGCATCTTTGGCCATGTTCATTTGCCATCGGATCTCAGTGTTGCACTTTCCGTCTTCAGTTAGAACACTTTCCCGGTATTCAAATTTCTGTACCTGCTCACGAATCTGAAAACAAATACGTAAATCATTCTCACAAAACAAGTTCACCCCGTATTTACCCAGTCTTAGGTGTGACGATAAAGCAGATACGGTAGTAAAGCCTCCGATCAGGAGGTTTTGAGAATAGGGGCACTACCTCTTAGGTGCTGTTGTTCAGAGATTCACTCTGACCAAATATGGTAGCACCTGTTAGGTTCTCACCTACGGCAAAATAGGTAATCCTAAAATTGGGGCCCAAAACAGTATGACAGAATAAAAACAATTTTTAATATTTAAAATAAATACATTTTTGAGAAAAAAAAAATTAACAGAAATACATTTAACTATCGATAAAACGAGCTTTAGAAAACTACGTCAATGAAACTCGATCTACAAACTGATTTTTTTTTTTACAAAGAATATATCTTTATATATATATAAAGATCATATGCTTTAAAAAATTGTCGGCATTAAATAAACCGTTGAGATTGCTCTGCTGTAAAACAAAGAGCCAAACCCGTTTTTACCAGAGAAGAGAAATTCATCACCAAATTAGGAGGGTAGGAGTAGTTAAAATAAAACAGAAGAAGGTAGACACCTCGGCATGGGGTGATGGTTAGCAAGCTTTCTTGCAAGAATCTATTACAACTGAGCAGTGAGTTCGATTCTCACTAGGTGTCCCATGCTTTCGACTTTGTGCCGCATTTAAGCGGCGCTTAGAAAAATCAACTAGGACCAAAACAAATAGGAAATAAATGAGTTTTCTTTCGCTACCTTAGTTAAAACTTAAAGTTTAATTAAATGAGAAGCACATGTAAGTCACTCACACAGGTATACGCATATATTCTACCTAGGCGCTTGTAATGTCACACGCAAACAGTGCATTAAGTCTTATTTAAATATAGTGAATGGAGCACTGAGTGAGAAACGGATTTACTGATAATTGATCTCCTTTGTTAATAATTAATCTACATTAAAGTACATGCGATTTAATCTGTGTATCTTAGGATCGAACTCAATTAGTTAAGTGCCATACGTGAAACACGCTTGGGCGATCATGTCTCAAAAGAGACATGACTGACTGGGCAGAAGATTATCCCGCAGTATTGTTGCCATTGCTTTCTGCGGTAGACCGATTGCCAGCCAAGGCTATAGAACTCAATCTGTCCTGTTTTTTTCACCCATAACTGGAAGGAAGAGACGGATTAATACCTTTCCCAAGGGTATTTGCGCGTAAATGAATGCAATGAATTCAACTAGAATTCGAACTCAGCTCTCCGATTTCTTGTTACGAGCCGATATCCACTGGACCACCACGCACATCCATCGGACTTAATACTCAGCCGTAATTAGTCAAAGTAAAGAGTGCGGACAAAATATTTTCAATATAGACGTCCCAGTTATATCCGTTGTCCTGGGTATGACAAACTGCATCCTGCAAACAAGGTTTCGGTTCGGGTGGTTTTAGGAAGAATCGAACTATCTTTTAATTGCTGATGTTTTCAGAATCATCCTGAAACAGTTTGGTAGCATCTGTTAGGGTTAACCCCCCGAACTGGAGTCAAAACACTATAAAAAGTATAAAAATATATTTTTATAATAAAAATTCCAGAAATACTTATTTGAAGAAGAAAATATTACCAGCAAACATTTACGAAAAAAAAAAAGAAATATTACCAGCAATATATTAAAACAATTACATTTTGGAAACAGATACACACATACATATAATAAAAATATATATATATATATATATATATATATATATATATATATATATATATACACCAATAATGCATCTGTCGCGACAAAACCATTTTTGCAAAAAAAAAAAAGTACGTTAATGAAACCTGATCTACAATCAATTTCTTACGAAGAATACATATTCTAATCATACGAATCTATAGTAAAAATCTTATTAGCATTAAATAACCAATTGAAGTTGTTATACTATAAAATAAACCAAACCAAAAATAGCCGTGAACATTGTGTGGATAATATATATATATTTTTTTTTAATCGTATCACCCCGAGCAAGGCGGTAACGCCACTGATGTGCAGGGGGCTACGTAATAGTAAAAAGATTGGAAAAGAGAAAGCCTGAAACCACATCCTAAACAGGGAACAAGGGATGAGCCTCTTAACCTGTTCAATAAGCGTGGGTGGAGTGTGAACCTGGCATAGGAGGTGATCTGACGCACCAGCCCTTGTACCCACTATATTTATAAGAGATTGTTGGTTGGCGTGTCCAGTATATTGAAAGAGTAATTGACTCAAACCAAATAACCTGTCTGATTATTTAGTAATGTTGTCATATTGCCATTCAAGAAGACTTCGTTGACTTAACGGGCGCTTTATAGGAGGAAATCAAAAAAAAAAATTAAGAAAAACAAAATGGTACATCAAACTGATATTTAGAAGCATTGCTTCTGGGTCTTCTAACAGGAAATGGAAAGTGCGACACGGTGATCCGAAGGCGAATTGGCATGGCAAAGGACGCGTTCCAGAAGATGAGCAAAATACTAACACACAGGAAAATCTCAATAGAAACGAAGAAAAGAGTGCTAGACTGCTACGTGATGTCAGTTCTTCAATACGGCAGTGAATGCTGGACAATATCATCGAAAATGCAGGACAAAACTGGAAGCAGACAAAATGTGGTTCTACAGAAGCATGCTGGATATAAAGTGGGGGATCAGTTCCATATTACAATCAATATATAAACTCTCCCCTCACTTTGTGGTCACAGCAGTTTCTATACATTTATATTCCTGAGATCCAAAAGCACAAGAATACATTCCAGAAGCTGAGCAGAGAAAGACAGGACAATTTCACTAGAAACAAAGAAAAGAGTGCTAGAGTGCTACGTGATGTCAGTTCTTCAATATGGCAGTGAATGCTGGACAATATCATCGAAAATGAGGACAAAACTGGAAGCGGCCGAAATGTGGTTCTACAGAAGGATGCTACGGATATCGTGGACTGAGCATGCAAACAACGATGAAGTGTTGGAAAGAATGGCAACAAAAAAGAAATTGATGCTAAGCATCAGGAAGAAACAACTGAAGTTCCTGGGACATGCAATGAGGAAGGAGAGCCTGGAGAACCTGATACTGACTGGTCAGATAGAAGGAAAGAGAGACAGAGGAAAGCAGCGGATAACATATTTGCAGGGTCTGATCAGGTAGATGACTGAACGGGGGTTGCCAGGAGCAACAGGAGCAAACATACTAAGAGCCACAAGGGATAGGGAGACGTGGAGAACCATGATCGCCTACGTCCTAAAGGGACAGGACACATAGAAGAAGAAATAGCAAGGGGAATATGTTACGCTTTTGCTAATTGATTTCTTAAACGAATAATTCTTAAGTTAAAAGATTAAATAAAGTTGAATAAAAGCGTAGAACTATAAAATACGTGAAAATTCTCGTATTAAATCAAAAAATATCTGAGTATGACAACCTTAAAATATTTCAGTAATAGTTACAAGTATAAATGCAGGTTATGATATAAAGTAACCATAAGCCTGTCGTGTGCGTTAGGTCTCGTCCGTCTAGCCCTGGCGCACTGTCACATGTCGCTGCCATTTCCGAAGCCAGGTGACAACGACTGCGACGTCGCTACGAAGCAGAGTCGAAAAGAGGATATGCGTTGTGGTGCATTGGATATCGGCTCGGAACGAGAAATCGGGGAGCCGAGTTTGAATTCCAGTTGAATTTATTTCATTCACTTACGCGTTAATACCGTTGGGAAAGGTATTAATTCGGCTCTTCTCTCCAGTTATGGGTTAAATAACAGAACAGACTGGGTTCTATAGCCTTAGCTGGCAACCAGTCTACCGCAGAAAGCAATGGCAACCTACTGCGGGATCACCATTCGCCAGGTCAGTCATGTCCCTTTCAAGACATCATCGCCTAAGCGTGTATCACGTAGGGCAGTTAACTGACTGAACAGGGTACAAATGAAAATATTCAAAATTGACAGGGTTTTCTATTTCACTAAATGAAACAAAAAGGAAAGCTATCACCTGTCTTTGATTTTTCTCACTAAAGACACTCTTATGCCGTTGTTGTCTTTACTCTCAAAACAGCGTCTGGTATGTCGCGATCAAGACGAAATAGTCCACTATAGGAGATAATGGCAAGGATTAACTGACGTAGTAATTAACTCCTAAACGAAATAATTAGCAGAAGTAGGATTGTTTTTAATATATTTTCCACTTGAACAATGGGATTTTATTGTCAAGAAAGTTTCAGAAAAATTACTTTTGCTTAATTTTGCAGTTAATTTGCGAAATTTCTCTTAACAGGATACAGTAGTAGAAAAACGATTGTTAATAATAATAATAGTTCAATTGGTTACATAGGAATTAATCAAAAAAATTATTTTTCAACAATTACTAGAAAATCCGTCGATGTTTAGTAAAACAAGAACCACTTTAATTTAAAACAAACAAACACGAAAGAGCTTAAAATCATTCAGGAAAAACATTCTTAAAGTCTCGTTTTAAATATAAGTAATGCTGGCCATTCTGTGAACTGGGATATTGCTAAATGTCCAAATTCATCGATGCATATAGCTTTGGGACGTAAGAGACCATCGTGTGCTGTAAGTATGACGCCGTTAAACGCCCCGTCATGAGAAAGCCTCAGAATTCTGTTGTTACCTATGTCAGATAAGTAAATATATTGTCCGTCAGCGGTCGCATCGGCCGGGCATTTGAGTAAACCATCCTTGTTACCAGGGAAGTCGAAAATAAGTTTTCCTTCCAGATTAAAGCAAATAACACGACTTCCAAAGCAGTCGGCAACAACAATGCTAGATTTGGGGGTGAAACAGATATTACAAACAACACCCCATATTTCAAGTTTTGGAGGGGAGACGGTTTTGAGAACAACCAGACTTGACAATGTTGGATCGTACTTTAGAATATCGACAGAGGAAGAGCGAGAAGCTGCACCGAACAAACAGGCAGTATGTTCGATCTCACCAGCTGCCAACCCCCAATACGGCTTCTTCGTCGACACGATCGTTTGAACGGAAAGACCGTTTTCACAGTTGAGGAAATATATCTTTTTGAGAAGTGATATAGTTACTGCAGCCACGTTCGGCTTCCATAAACATAGACCATTTGGAGAGGATTCGAAACAGACTTCCCCAAGTCTCTGTCCTTGAAACGAAACCATTTTCACTTTCTTATTGGACGGATCACTAAGTATAGCGGATTTATTAGTAATCAAAACGATGCTGTCAACTGCGTCATGGTGCGCAGTTTCGTCGCCTTTAATGGTCCCGAACACGCACAACTTCAGAGGGAGTGACGGTAAACATTTCTCTAGAATGTTCTCCATTTTGTGACTCAGCTTTTGGCCGGCCAGTTGACTTCCGGTAGCAATCTTCATCTCGACCCCGGCTGAGCCGACAGGGCACTCTAGCTGAACGGTCCCTAACATATGATTCTGAAGTTCCAGAAACGTCCTCACAACAAAGGCATTCGGCTGAAGAACCGGGCGAAGCAAGCAGATGGCATTTAGCTCGGCGCTTGTCGGCATATGCAGTGACGGAACGTCGCTTTTTAGGAACGGCTGGACTAAGCAGTTATCCGGAGAGGACCATCTCAGCTCCTGTAGGTAGACAGACAGTCTATCCTCCAGCTCAGCACATTCCGAGTAACTATCTTGCATTTTCCGGACTTGGGACGATTCTCGAATATTGTCGATTTCCTTGAAGATCGAAGTACGTTTTGCTTGAAGCATTTCCGTCATATAGGAGATGATTTCATCTACCTGTCGGCTAACTCTAGTTATCTCTCCTTCAAACATAGACACCCAGGATTCGAGCTGAGCTTTCAGCATCTTGGCCTGAAAGAGCTTTTCTTGAAGGTACTGTGCAAGATTGCATGTTGCTTCTTTTGACATCTGGATGGTGCAGTGTTGGTGCCGGTCAAAGAAGCAGACATTGCACATTTGCAATTGGCAGGAAGTGCAGTACAAAGAAGCAACTTGTTCAAAGTGCGACTTACAGCAGGAAACAATTTGGCGTTTTCCGGTAAACTGCTGCCGGCTAGAATTCAAAATTTTTACAGAACCAATAAAATTTCCTTTGGCATATCTTGAATTTTTACTGAATGTAGAAACTGAATTAATTCCCTTGTGACTCGATTTTGGTATGCGCAGAACACCATTTGAGTTCTGGCTACTAACAGTAATAGGAATTTCTGAAAAAAAATGTTCTTCTAGAGAGGTTCTGAGGATTTTATTGCTTTGCTGTTCCGAATTTAGACTCAGGGATTGAATACTACTACTCACAGATTTGACGTCATTATTAGATAGAGGGGAAGTGCTATTTGAACTGCCGTCTTCTTTTGCACCGATTTTATTAGACTTCATCTCGTCTTCGTGACGATTCTGGGTAGGATACGATTCTCCACGAAGAGAATCCGGTTGCAGGAATTGAATCTCAGCCAGTTCTAAACTATTTAAGAATTGCTGCTCACGAAAATTGGTTTCGTCTTGGGCGCGTTTCATTCGGTCAGCAGTGTCGATGTCTTGGCGAGAAAAGAAACTCTCTGACGATTCTTTGTAAAGTTTTGTCGGTACCGGAATAGCGCCGTCTTTTCGCGAGGAGAGAGCCCAGCCGATTGGCAAATGCTCGGCATTCATTCCCAGAAGTTTAATAGCATTGGAAGGGTCCACATCGCTGTCGAACCAGTTCTCTACTTTCGTTTCCGACACGATAGTTTCTTTCTGCTCTTTAGCATCTTCCGTTCGTTTCGATAAAGTTTTCATAGCTGTAGAGCTGATCTCCAAAATCTCATCCCTTTTGTCCGCGTATAGATAACAAAGCGGACACTCTAAGACGCACCTAACTTCTATATTAAACGACCGCTGAGCCAATGAAACAATAACGTTATGTAGACACCGACAGCAAAAAATATGTCCACAACTCAGTTTCTGGGGGTTCTTATAGTCTTTCCAACAAATATAACATTGCTTAAGCGGATGTTCCGCCAACTGCTGAGCCATTTTTAACAAAAGAACTAATCCGATTTTTCTTAGCCAATTAAAAAGAAATGTTACATCCCTAATGGGCAGAATCATTTGAAAGCTGAGGGGCGTAAAGATAAATTAATTTTCATCATCGTCGCCCAAATTAACGTTTTTACCGCTAATATTATTTTTTTTGCTTCTTTTTTTTTATTTTAATATTTTTCCAGTAATAACCAAATGTTAGTTCTTAAACAGTAGGAAATATTAATTCGTGCTATTGTGCCTTCCAGACGAGTTAAAAAACGATAAAAAATTTTAACACGTTGACTTCCAACGACGAGATACTTCTGGAATGGGTACTTTTATTATGAGGCCGACTATTGAAAAGCAACAAATGTGCAGTATCCAATCATTAGAGTTTTAAAATTGTTTTTTATTCCCCTTCCCTCATAGACAAATATTGTACATATGGAGACAAATTAAGACTTCCTGGTGATTCTGAGTTATTATGGGAATGTCGTAAGAACGGTAAGTGCGAATGTACGTTTTGATGTTAGTTGGTTGTTTTATTTTTATGGCATATCAACCTCGGCGGGTCATTTATTGCCAACTAATTTTTTTATTTATTGCTGGTAATATCTTTTACTTTCAACAATTTATTGTTTTTTATATAAGTTTTGTGTCTAGTAATACATTTTTCTTTTCGAATATCAAGATTCATGATGAATTGTTTTTAAGGGCAGGGTTCCCGAGTCCTACCCTGTTATTTAACCCATAACTGGAGGGAAGGGACGGATTAATACCTTGCCCAAGAGTACCAGTGTTTAAGTGACTGCAGGGTATTCAACTGGAATTCGAACTCGGATCACCTATTTCTCTTTCTGAGCCGTATCCACTGCACCACAACGCACAGCCGTCACTATAGGCTTACAGCAACCGGTATTCCCAAACGGTCACCTATCTAAGTACTGACCAGCCTCAACGTTGCTTAAGTTTGGTGATCGAGCGAGAACCGGTGTATTCAACGTGATATGGCTGTAAGCCCCGTTTTGATGTAACGAAATATGCGGCATATTTGAGTCGGTGGGTGTGTCTTGCTAAGTTTAATTATGACAGATGGATGCCATCCCTCCCCCCAGCCCCTCTTTGGCTTTATATTTATTTTGTTAAATAAATACAAAAATGTGGCACATGGCCGAAAGTGGGGATGGGTTAAGGTCGGTCGTCATTATCTATCCTATACCTAGCTAATCAGTTTCACAACCCAATTCATTACAATTGGCACATTAACCACAAAAACTCGTCCGTCATCTAACAATCCTGAATATACGATAATACCAGATATTCACAGGGAAAAACCTAAAATTAAAATTTCATTTATATAAAATATAATACAAAAATATATTTAAAAAATTTAATGATATGACAATGAGAGCGGGGGATGAAAAACCCAGATGACAACCTAAAAATGAAACAAAATATTAAAAGTAAAATAAACATATATTAGTAAATCCCGTACACCACACAAAAATTTAGAGTGGCCACTGTATTCCGCCAAAGAGCGAAGTCAAGTAGCACATCCTTAAAGGAGAATAAAATAAATAGTGACATGGGAAAAATCAAAAGATGATATTTATTTGTAAAATTCACAAAATATGGCACGTGGCCGTAAAAAGGGAGTGGGGATGAGGTTGGTCAACACTGTCGATCCTATATCTAGCTAAACACACCCACGACCCAAGTACTCATTAACAATTTGCACATACACTACAAGAACCCATCCATCACCTCCCAATCCTTCACACACCACAATACCACTTATTTACAAAGGTCACCTAAAAAAGGGAAATGGCATAAAAATTTCTATTATGTACAGTAATAAAATATATTTAAAAGATTTAAGGATAATGAAATTAGGGGAGGGAGATGAACTACCGAAAGGAACTAAAATATACCAGAATTTTCAAACTGATATAAACAAATGTTACTAAGATCTGTCAATCTCACAAAATAGGGAGTGACTTCTGTATTCCGCCGAACGGCGAAATCAAGTTGCACACCGGTTAAAGGAGAATAAAATAAATAGTGGAAAATCAAAAGACTTATCCAGTCAAGATGAAAATGGGACCAACCCCCTGTTTGGCCTTGTACTACATTCTCATAAATTAATAGCTTAAATAATAGTGTTTATTAACCAAACTAGGTGCTTGAATAATGGTGGTTTGTCTTCACAACCGGCAGAAAAAAAAACCGTGCTTCTTGGCGTACATTTGTTTTTGCCACATCTAAGCTACGCTGAGAAAAATCACCATTCTCGGATATTTTGTGTTACAAATAAACCATGGACACACAGTGTTTGTGTTATATATATATATATATATATATATATATATATATATATATATATAAGTGATGAGGGTGGACGTTGTATAAGTATTTGTTTGATAGATTCGACTTAGCGTCTGCATTTTGCGGTATAGATCGACGGGAGTTGCGCTCAGATGTAGATCAAAATTTTAGAACACTAACGACACCTTGAAATTTTTCAGAAAGCCAAAATTAGGGGTGGAGAAATATATATTATCACCTCACAAATTCAGGGATCTGTTTATGTATTGATTATAACATAGAATCGACCACCCCAGTTTATATCATATATATATATATATATATATATATATGTGTGTGTGTTGCCCCTTCCCCTCCCACCCTAATCCAATAGAGACATTCTACATTGTTATCTATATCTACAAAAGTAACGAAAGTGGACGTTGTGTAAGTATTTGCTATGTAAATTCATCATGATTTTTATTCTTATTATTCTTTAAACTACCCGAGTGAAGCTGGGCTAAACTGCTAATATATATATGTATATAAGGTGCGTTGAGAAAAAAAATCGCCTTTTTGGGATATTTGGTGTCATAAATGAGTTATGAACACACAGTGTTATATATATATATATATATATATATATATATATATATAAAACACTGTGTGTGCAACGCAGCGTCGATGTGGTACAATATCAATAATATTGAGTACTCAAAAAACAACACATACGCATAGTCATCCGCAGATAGATCTGTTTCGCTGTATCACAGCTCATCACTACGATTTGACATCCGATTGCTTCTATCCAGGATTGAACCCGACCGTTTTGACATCACACGGCGATTTTAGCTCTGAGCTATGGGCGGTCGGTAAAAAGAAAACGGTATATATATATATATATATATTGATTATTTATTTACTTAGTTTTTGGTTATAATAAAATTAAACCAGCACACATTTGTATTAAAAAGTGTTCAATACAATTATATTGTAGAACATTTGAATATTCTTTATTTGTAAACGAGCTATGACGCGACCTCAGTTTCTACCATGTTTCTACCGGTAATATCAGTTATTGCAAATCGTTTGAAGACACCACATGGTAGAAACGTAGGTTACGTAATTAATCGTTTACAAATGAAGAATATATATAAGGAACAGTTTTCTGAAAGTATATCGAAGTGTGGAAATGAAAGATGTGTGAAAGTCAGGCTGAGAAATAGGGTGATACCGAAAAAACCCATCGCCCTAAAACCAACCGAGATGAGTGATGAGGGTGATACCGAGAGAACTATAACCTTAAACCTTTCCAAGATGACGACGAGATTGAGTCAGAGGAACAAACATTTTTTCGAATTAACACTTAAACGACGGCAAACATCAGTTGATGCTTCTTTAGAAAAAGAATATTTAAAACCGTTACCTATTAATTACAGAAACTATTATTTATTATTAAACTAGCAGTATCGCCCGGCGTTGCACGGATGTAATGACAGCTTTAAAACTAATCCATGGTCCTGGAGCTCAGACTCTTTGGACGTTGGCACGAAAGACTAAAAAGCAATAGATGTTTCCAGTTAAAGCGAAACCGTAGACTGAAAGAAAAAATGAATAGATGTAAGTCAAATTTTGATTTCCTGGTATCGATATCAAATAAGTTTTTTTCGTCGTAAACTGAATTTTGAAGGCTAAATAAGTCCTCCGAGTAAATGGTATCATGGCTGAGACTAAGACCTACAATTATACCTACTTAGAGCCAAACCCGAAGCAAAAACTAAAATAAAAGGGATGAAAAAATACAGACATACAGGCAGATAAACAGACACACACACACAAAAACATCTTGCCTTTTATATATATATATAATCGATTTTCTGCCCTTTCTATAAACCGATTTTTCGATTATCGATATATATCGGGGGGTACCTCGACACAAAACCTAGCTAAGAACACTCGCAGACGGTTATAGTACACCTGTATAAATTTTCAAGAAAATCGGTTTCAACGGTTTTTGTTTTATGTTTAACCGAAACATCGGAAGTTTATTTTTGGTGACATTGCAGTAAACATTTCTTTTTTCTAACAATAACCTCTATATATATTTTTTTTTTTTGCTTTTCTTTTACTCCGTTAATATAATTGATTGCTAGTGAAGAAATAACATATGGTTTGAAGTTTTTCTCATGACGCCAACTATTAATCATCTCGTTTGTATGGTCTTACCATCAGAATTACAACCACGAGTTTTCTTTATTGTTTTTTAACTCGTATAACTGGCAACTGGCGAGAAGGGCAACGGTAATCGTAATATTAGCTCTTTCCTTATAAAGAAGAAAACATCCGGTATTCTTTGACCGAGCAGTCAGTACAGATGTCGCTTGAAATTTACAAAATCTTTTTTTTTCTTTTTCTTTTTTTTAATTGTTTCACCCCAAACAAGGCGATAAAGCCACTCATGCGTAGGGAACTACATAAGAGTAAAGATTTAGACAAGTGAAGAGAAAGACTGACCCGTTACAGTGGGTGTCAGAGAGATGTCGCTTGAAATTTACAAAATCTTTTTTTTTCTTTTTTTTTTTTTTAATCGTTTCACCCCAAACAAGGCGATAAAGCCACTCATGCGTAGGGAACTACATAAGAGTAAAGATTTAGACAAGTGAAGAGAAAGACAAACCAGTTACAGTGGGTGTCAGAGAAAGGGCAAGAGAAGGATGGAAACACAGGTGTGAAGACATTTGCGAAGGTAGAGAGGAAGGAAAAGAACAAAATATACAGATTGATAAAGAAAGAACTGGAGTCAAATGACAAAGAGATGGGTATTAACTTCGCATTTAAATTCCTGGAGGTTGTAGCCGTCAGGAAAGCAAGTCTATGGAAGAGAGTTCCACAGGCGGGAAGTGTGAGAAAAGAAGTTGATGGTGTAGAATTGTCGGCTGCATTTGGTTGATCTAACTGTAAATGGATCGGACCTTGTTGCCAGTCTGGTTGCACAATTAAATTCTTGTGGCGGAGGCGCCTGTGACTTAAGTTAGTAGGATCAGAAGCCATGAAAATATCTGTAGACAGAGGGAAGACACATCCCGCCGATGAGAAAGTGGCTGAAGTTGAGACCTATCACATTATAGATTTTCTTTTATTCTTTTTAAAAAATAGCTTTCTAAAATCTAAGATCTTATCGTTCTTCCAATATGGATGAAGTTTTCCTTCCTAACCTTTTGTTTGAAGTAATGTAGAATGTCAACATCATGATTATATCATTTTCTTTTCGATTCTTTCTTCGATTTGTCTGTGCTTTGGGACCCTACCCTTTAAAAACTCCTCAAATCATGTAGTTTCTGTTTTTTATGATTTTGTAGCGCCAATTCACAAAAAAGATGATCATGCTTCACATCAAATCGGGTTTGGTATGTTCTTTTATACGCAAATACGTTTCGGAAGGGACTTACGGCCATATCACGTTGAATACACCGGTTCTCGCTCGATCGCAGAAGTTAAGCAACGTTGAGCCTGGTCAGTACTTAGATGGGTAACCGCTTAGGAATACCAGGTGCTGTAAGCGTATAGTGATGGATGTGCGTTATGGTGCAGTGGATATCGGCTCGGAAAGAAAAATCGGTGAGCTGAGTTCGAATTCCCGTTGAATACCTTGCATTCACTTAAGCACTGGTACCCTTGGGAAATGTATTAACCCGTCCCTTCCCTCCAGTTATGGGTTAAATAACAGAGTAGGACTTTGGGACCCTACCCTTTAAAAACAAATCCCAATGAATCTTGATATTCGAAAAGAAAAAAGTATTACTAGACACAAAGACTTATATAAAAAAACAACAAAAAATTGTTGAAAGAAAAAGGTATTACCAGCAATAAATAAATAAAATTTAGTTGACAATAAATGACCCGCCGAGATTGATCTAAACTTGTTTATAAATGGAACTGTGTGTGTGTGTGTGTGTCCGTGTCCATTACCATTACCTATAGACACCAAAACGGTTGAACCGATTTTCTTGAAAATTTATACAGGTGTACTATAACCGTCTGCGAATGTTCTTAGCTAGGTTTTGTGTCGAGGTACCCCCCCGATATATATCGATAATCGAAAAATCGGTTTATAGAAAGGGCAGAAAATCGATTATATATATATATATATATATATATATATATAAGGCAAGATGTTTTTGTGTGTGTGTGTCTGTTTATCTGCCTGTATGTCTGTATTTTTTCATCCCTTTTATTTTAGTTTTTGCTTCGGGTTTGGCTCTAAGTAGGTATAATTGTAGTTCTTAGTCTCAGCCATGATACCATTTACTCGGAGGACTTATTTAGCCTTCAAAATTCAGTTTACTACGAAAAAACTTATTTGATATCGATACCAGGAAATCAAAATTTGACTTACATCTATTCATTTTTTCTTTCAGTCTACGGTTTCGCTTTAACTGGAAACATCTATTGCTTTTTAGTCTTTCGTGCCAACGTCCAAAGAGTCTGAGCTCCAGGACCATGGATTAGTTTTAAAGCTTTCATTACATCCGAGCAACGCCGGGCGATACTGCTAGTTTAATAATAAATAATAGTTTCTATAATTAATAGGTAACGGTTTTAAATATTCTTTTTCTAAAGAAGCATCAACTGATGTTTGCCGTCGTTTAAGTGTTAATTCGAAAAAATGTTTGTTCCTCTGACACAATCTCGTCGTCATCTTGGAAAGGTTTAAGGTTATAGTTCTTTCGGTATCACCCTCATCACTCATCTCGGTTGGTTTTAGGGCGATGGGTTTTTTCGGTATCACCCTATTTCTCAGCCTGACTTTCACACATCTTTCATTTCCACACTTCGATATATACTTTCAGAAAACTGTTTTGTCGGCCTAAACGAAAGCTTGCGCTAAGGAGAACCATTTCGTTGGACTAAGCGGGAAAAACAAACGTTGTTACACGAATTAGAGCAATTGTCGAAATATGTGGGATGGCCGCGGTCCCGCAGCGCAGCGTTCTGTACTTGCAGGAGAGGAATCCGACGCGCCGCGCAGGCACCCACGCGAAGGCGTGTCTCGGACGGCGGCCGCACGCCGGCAAGCACTCGCTTGTCTGGAAAAAATGTACCACACGTTGGCGTGATAAGACTCAAGTCTGACGCCTAGCCGACCACCAGTCGCTCGCCGTGGTCGGCTAGGCGTCAGAAATTAATCTAATTTGGGCTTTGATATTTCAAAAAATTTCCAGATAATAGTTTTTGATAATGTCTCGAGGACCCCACAGTCGCCTTTTTTCCTTCCCCTGTGGATCATTTGTGCCAAAATGACACGTATCGAAAGTATTTGTCATAATTACAATGTAGTGCGGATAATGTAACCGTCGTTGGGGAGGAAAGGGATTTCAGTGATCTGAGTTTCATCTCCAATCAAACCTGTTTAGTTCATTTATCATCAAAGCCTTTAGAATATGCATGAATCAATTATCCTCTAGCTATAGAAAAATAGCAAGGTAGACAGAATTCTCCAGCACTTGATAGGTTAACCAGTCAAGTTAACCTTTCTCTTTTCTGGAAAATAGTTTTCTCAAACCCACTAGATGTTATCGCTCTTTCAGTACGGATATATTTTTTTTCCTTTCTAACCTTTTGTTTGAAGTGATGTAGAACGCCAACATCTTTTTATGTCATTATTTTCTCTTTGATTTATATGTGCTATTTATTTTAGTTGTTGCGGACGCTGGTACTCACCAAGTGATGGCGTTTCTGTTATTTGATACAGTTCTTTACGATTCTGTATTACTAGTTCACAAGAAGGATGATCATTCGCAATATTCTCAAGCGTTACTCGCTCAGTCGCCATTGATCTTGGAAAGCGGTTTTTATACAGGTGACATTTTAGGTATTTGTGTACCAGTTTTGCGCCAGGTATGACGTCCATGGATGTGCAGTGTGGTGCAGTGGCTATCGACTAGGAACGACAAATCAGGGACCTGATTTCGAATTCCAGTTGAATTCTTCGTGTTCACTTACGCACAAATACTCTTGGGAAAGGAATTAATCCAACTCTTCTCTCCAGTTATGGGTTAAATAAGGGACAGATTGGGTTCTATAGCTTTGGCTTGCAACCAGTCTAACGCAGAAAGCAATGGCAACCTACTGCGGAATAATCTTCTGCCAAGTCTGTCATGTCTCTTTCGAGACATGATCGCCTAAGCGTGTATCACGTATGGCATTTAACTGACATTGAATATAATAGATAAAATCATGATTAAGGCTTCTATTGGTCATAAAATAGGGGATCGGTTTCCTATTGTTATGAAGTAATAAACTGATCCCCACTAATCACTACGTAATAATATAATACATCTCTTCTCCCTCTAGTTCTGAGTCAAATAATAGAAAAGATTAGGTTTTATAGCCTTGGCTGGCAACCAGTCTACCGCAGAAAACAATGTCAACCTACTGTGGGATAATCGTCAGCCCAGTCAGTCATGTCTCTTTCGAGACATGATCGCCCAAGCGTTAATCCCGTATGGCACATAACTGAATGATGACATCCACATGGAAGTCTTGATCTAACGAGGATATTTAAGAATGTGCTTCCAGGTAGGCGTTGTAGTTTCGTGGCTAATATGTTGAGCGAAACTACATCCTATTCTCTGTCCAACTTCCTTTTCTCCTATACTTTATTTGTTATAACAGATTCATACGCCGGTGTATATAAAGTGTGTAGCGTTTACTAATTCTACATCTTGAAGGTCCGAGCAGAAGCTATGTAAATATTTACAGAAGAGACAGAGGGAAGCCACATCTCTCCGGTGATAAATTAGATGGAATCGAGCTACCAGGCCGGGACCAATCACATTACAGATTCTCCTTTGGAGCATCTCGAGAACACTGAGACGAACAGCAGGGGCGCCTGACCAGATATGACAACAGCATTCCATGCACGGTCGGATGGTTGATTTGTATATGTGAAAGATGGATTCAGGCGGAAAAAGCTTCCTGGCCCGACACAGTGACCCAATTTTTCTAGCATTGGATTTAATATGAATGGTGTTTTTCCTAACTTTTAGATTGAAGTAATGTAGATTGTCAACATCTTGTTTAGTTTTTTGTTATTAGGCAGCGCTAGTTTCCGAAATTCAGACAAGGATAGTCTCTATCAAGACCCTTACGCCCTTTTCCCCAAAATCTTTGTTTCATCATTAATCGTAGGAAGCGGTTGCATACAGTTAACAGTTTAGATATTTGTAAACTGGATTGGCGTCATGAAGAACATCCATATGGAAGCCTTGATCTGACGAAGGTATTTAAGAACATGATTATACTTTGTATGTGGTGGGTGTTTTGGTTTCGTAACCTGAGTGAGATTTCCCATGAATGTCAATAAAGAAAGATAAATATCTTCTCTTTAAGGATTGATGGCAGTAAAAGTAAAATTGTAGCCCGTCATTGTGAATATGGTATATTTGTACGTTTGAGAAAAAGATTTTGCCTCTGGCATAGTTTCACATATTCCACATGTGAGTGTAACAATTTTTTTTAATTCACTCTTGTGGAATTGTATGTTTACAACCCACTTATGTTTTAATATTTACTGATTAAAGTTTATTTTTAAACGAATTCCATCTGCCCCCAGTTTTCTAAGTAATCTTGTGTTTTTGTCCTTTATTAACCATTTGTAATAAAGCCCTTCAAAAAGTGTTGGCTGAAACGTTCCTTGGGTTGGGATAATTACAATGACATCTGTCTTATTTAAAGTTATTAATTTATTCTGTGGGTACAAATCTTTGTGTATATATATATATATATATATATATATATATATATATATATATATAAACGTAGAATATTTTATTTCAGCAGATATACAGGTAGAACTGGGTGTAAGACAAGGATGTGTCTTTTCACCAGATCTGTTCAACTTGAACAGCGAGAATATTTTGAGGACCCTAGAAGTTATGCCTGGATTTGTCATTGGAGGCTACAATTTAAACAACCTAAGGTACGCAGATGATACAGGGCTGATAACAGACACAAAGGAATCTACAAGACCTCCTACAGAAGGTAGCTGAAGAGAGTGGGAAGAAAGGACTACAGATAACCTGCAAGAAACCCGAATGCATAGTCATCATTAAAAAGAGCAGCCCGAAATGTCAAATACAGGTCGGGGATATTCAAATATCTGGGAAGTAGTCTTACAGGAGAGGGAAAGTGCGACACAGAGATCCAAAGGCAAATTGGCATGGAAATGACATGAAAATTTCGCTAGAAAAAAGAGCAGAGTTCTGGATTGATATGTGATATCACTTCTTCCATATGGCAGAATGCTGGACAATATCATCAAATATGAAGGAAAAACTTGAAGCAAATGAAAAGTGGTTCTACAGAAGGATGCTGTGGCTATCATGGATTGAGAAATCGGAGAGCCGAGTTCGAATTCCAGTTGAATTCGTTGCAATCATATACGCGCAAGTACCCTTGGGGAAGGTATTAATCTGTCTCTTCCCTCCAGCTATGGGTCAAATAACAGGACAGATTGGGTTCTATAGTCTTGGTTGGCAACCAGTTTACCGCAGAAAGCAATGGCAACCTACTGCCAGATAATCTTCTGCCAGTCAGTCATGTCTCTTTCGAGATATAATCGCCCAAGCGTGTATCACGCATGGCACTTAACTGACTGAAAGTATTAAGAAACAGGACAATTTCGCTAGAAACTAGGATGAGTGTACTGGATTGCTACGTGCTGTTCGTTCTTCAATATGGCAGTGAATGCTGGACAATATCTTCAAAAATGAAGGACAAAATTGAAGCAAATGAAAAGTGGTTCTACAGAAGGATGCTGCGAATATCATGGATCGAGCATGTGAGAAATGATGAGGTTTTGGAAAGGATGGAAACGAAAAGGAAATCAATACTGAGCATCAGGAAAAGACAGCTAAATTTTCTGGGACATGCAATGAGGAAGGATGGCTTGGAGAACCTAATACAAAAAAGTCAGATTTAGGAAAAAGAGAGATGGGAAATGCAGCGGATAACATATTTGAAGGGCCTGATCAGGTGGATGACAGAACGGGGGTTGTGTGATGTTACAGGAGAAAGTGTGCTAAGAGCCACCAGGGATATGTTCTAACAAAGTACGGAAATTCGCAGATAATATAGAAAAGGAATACGTGGTGAACAATGATCAACTGTGTACTGAATGGAAAAAGATAAATTCAGAACTCTGGTTACAGCAACGGAAAACTAGTTTATAATGTTTTCTAAGATTGCATGGCAGAAAGAAAAGGCTTCTGTGGAAAAAATTAACGGAAAACAATTCCAATATATTTTCAAAGTAGCCTTGTCAGTTCACAGATAATAAAGAAAACGGTATCTGGGGACAGTCATGAATGACTACAACATAAACAGTCATGTAATTAAATACAAAGTATTTCTGCAACACAATGTAATGATTAACAAGCTAAGTTCAATTGTTCTTCCGCATTTAGTATCGGATCCAATCATCAATGGATACTTTATAATTTGCCAAAAAAAGTTAACATCTGAATCTATTGTAATTTAAACAATGCTATTAAACAATGGTTCATCGAGTGTTTATCTGAGATTTTTAGGTGGTTGCTCTAGAGCAAGAATATCTCGCAGGTCATAAACCAGAGAAAGTGGTTTCGATCCGCTCTCAGTCAGTTAAATGCCATACGTGATTCACGCTTTGGCGATCATATCTATGAAAAAGACACAACTGACCGAGCAGAAAGTTTTCTTTTTTCCCATTACTTTCTGTGGTAGACTGATTGCCAACCAATTCTATAAAACTCGATCTGTCCTGCTACTTAACCCATAGCTGGAGAAAGAAGAGATGGATATGACTAGCTAATCCGATTCACGACCCAGACATACGTTATAATTTTGTCAATCACCACATGGACTTAACCATCGACATTTAATCCTTCATATACCAAAATACCGCAAAACGCTCTGGGGACCTAAAAACACCCCAAATGAACATAAAAATTTTACAATATACAATAGATACAAAAATATACATAAAAATTCAACATGAAATGACATTAGTGGGAGGGGTATGACATCAATTCCCCAAAACATGAATATCTCGCAGGTCATAAAGCAGAGAAAGTGGTTTCGATCCGCAATCAGTCAGTTAAATGCCATACGTGATTCACGCTTTGGCGATATCTCAAAAAAGGCACAACTGACCGAGCAGAAGATTTTTTAAAAGTAGGTTCCCATTACTTTCTGTGGTAGACTAATTGCCAACCAATTCTATAAAAACTGATCTATCCTGCAACTTAACACATAGCTGGAGAGAGAAGAGATGGATTAATACATTTTTAAGGGTATTCGCGCGTAAGTGAATGCAATTAATTCAACCAAAATTCGAACTCGATCCACCTATTTATTGTTCCCAGCCCATAACCACCGCATCGCAACGATCCTCACTCAGTCAGTTAAGTGACATACGTGATACACGCTTGGGCGATCATGTCTTGAGACAGACATGACTGACTGAGCAGAAGATTATTTCCCAGTAGATTTCCATAACATTCTGCGTTAGACTGGTTGCCAGCCAAGGGTATAGATCCAAATCTGTCCTATTATTTAATCCATAACTGGAGGGAAAAGACGGATTAATAACTTTCGCAAGGGTTTTTGCATGTAAGTGAATGCAAGGAATTCAACCGGAATTCGAACTCGGCTCTACGATTTATCGTTCCGAGCAGACATCCAACGCACCACAACAATCTTCACTAGTTATTCAAAATTGAAGTATTATTGGAGCATTTTCATTCCTTCCCACCACAAGTATATTTTTAAAGTAAGAAAGCCTAAGCAAATTACACTTCATAACCTTTTTCCTCGTTATGTGCGTCGTGGTGCAGTGGATATCGACTCGGAATGACAAATCGGGGAGCCGAGTTCGTATTCCAGTTAAATTCCTTGCATTCATTTACGCACAAATACCCTTGGGAAAGGTATTTAATCCGTCTCTTCCCTCCAGTTATGGGTTAAATAATAAAACAGATTGGGTTCTATAGTCTTGGTCGTCAACCAGTCTACCGCAGAAAGCAATGGCAACTTACTGCGGGATAATCTTCTGCCCAGTCAGTCATGTCTCTTTCGAGACCTGATCGCCCAAAGCGTGTATCACGTATGGCACTTTAACTGTCTACGTGCTTACGGCCATATCTCGTTGAAACACCGGTTCCCGTACGATCACTGAAGTTACGTAACGTCGGACTCGATGAGTACCTCGAAGGGTGCCCGCTTGAGGGTACCAGGTACTGTAATCTTAGAAGTGTGCTTAGTGTAATGGCTCGGTTGAGTTCGGCTTGTATTAGTCAAGTTTCTTACCTTCACTCACGTGCAAATATCTTCGGAAAGAGTGTGAATGCACCTTTTCTACACCCCTAGATATGGGTTAATCAATAGAACTTGTATCTTAAAATCATTATTATTTACAAATATTGTTAATGCAATGTTCACTCGCCAAAAAATATTTCTCTAATACAAAAATATTTTTCGTCTTTAAATAATTTTCAAAAGCATAAGACGTAAAAAAAACAAAACAAATCAGTCATATCATGTTTAATCAGGGCCTAATTTGAACAGTATTTTGGTCATTGAAACTAAAAAAAATTCGACCTTTTATACAGAAAGTTCAGTTGTGTAGAACTTTTCTTTTGTGGGGAGAGGTTCAAGATGTCAGGATTTTAAGCTTTTTACGACGAATAGGTTAATCGTGTAAAAAGTCTGAAATAATGAAAGAGAAGATATGACGCATGACGTGGTTGGATGCCGTTATTTGTCCCCCACCAGACAAAACATATCAAAACTAATACGCTAAAACAATTCTTGATTTAGAAATTGTAATGTTAAGATTGAAAATTTAAGTTTTTATCGTAATGATTAGCGAAAAATAAACGTGTATTTAGGATGTTTTGGGGAAAAAATGTAAATGCAACCTAACTTTTTTCTTTTTAGGCTTGCATACATTAAGATAATGAATGCTAGCTTTTGATAGAATTTGATGCCTTGGCCTCTATTAACTTGATACACGTTCTCAGCAAGATTTAAATTGGCGTCCCTTTATTTTTTTTCTCATGGAAGCCTGGTACGTTAAGCAATCATCGAGAATTCGAAAATGACCTAATCTAATCTATCCGTCCTGCGTATTACGATAAAGATTTTGAGGTTCATCGAACCATCTCTTAATTGCTGTTGTTCCCAGGTCTACCTTAACTCATGGTGGTAGGACCTGTTCGGGTCCTACCTACGAGCAAATTATTTAATCCCAAAACTGAACTCAAAACACTATGAAAATATTTAATAAAAACATAGCAAAAATACCAGCAATACATTTTTGTATAAGAAATTAATAATGCTCCCAGTTTCGGTATTAAATGACCCATAAGATATTGATATACCGTTAAGCAAACAAACTCACGAATAACACATCTCTTCCCGTGAAGTTCAACTCTTGCAAATCTGATGCAATATTTGTATGCACCATTAACTGCTATATGCATGTACTTACTCGCTGAGGCTTTTCTTTTGGTTAGCGCTGAGGGTTTTAAAAGAAACTTTTTGAAGACAGAAATTCAAAGTGTCAAGTTCTCTGTCTTTCTCGTAAAAGATGCCAATGTTATTCTAAGATCTTTATCGTTGCCATATTGTTTTTAATAGCATTAGTAACAGTGTTATTATATTTATCTCTTATATTAAGTTTCGTCAACCATTATTCTTAATTTTGACACGATACTTTCATCTAAATGTTTAGCTGTATTCTATTGCAGGTTATACTCAAGCCGTCAAACTTTAGGGAAGTGTTTCTTGATGGGTTTAATAATTTTTTATTGATATTTCTTTCTGTAATTTTCTGTCAGTCAATTAATCGCCATACTTGATACATGTTTAGACGATCAAGTCTGTTCCGAACCATGAGTGACTAGGCAGAAAATTTTCCAGCAGTAGTTTTTCTTTCTGCAGTAGACTGGTTATCATCCAAGGCTACAGAACTCAATCTGTTCTGTTATTCAACACAGAGCTAAAGGAAGAAGATCTGAATTTATACCTTGCCCAAAAGTAATTTCGCGTAAATGAATGCAACGAATTCGACCAGAATTTGAACTCGGCTCCCCAATTTCTCTTTCTGGGCCTATTTCCATTAACTTCCAACGCACATTCATACATTGTAAATTATATGATTCTTCTTTTTTGTTGAATTTATATTCTATTTCGAATTTAAGTTTTATCGAAAACTCGGTGTTTTCGTAACCTTTTCTACGTGCAATCCTTATAGATCCTTACTTAGTATACTACGGTTGACTGCTACGCTCTCTCATGACTCCGTGTTGATGCCCACAGTTTTCATATCACGTTTTATGATGTCACGAGACCAACAGTTGTAGCCGCCTAGTGGGTCTTCTTTCAGAAGCCAGCTCTCCATAGAGGAGGTTTTTTGGAATGCGACCGTCTGGCATGCGGTGGACAGGAGAGGCGAGTTCGCAAGAAGCAAAATGACAACTCCGACAGACCAGAAACAAAACATAAATGCAGCCTCTGCAAGAAAGACTGCTACTCCCGATTCGGTTTCTACAGTCGCAGACGCCGATGCTACAACCAAACAGACAACTGGGATGCTACCCATGGTCAACCCTGACAGACGGAGGCCGACTACTAGTATGCTTTGATGCTATTTTTAGTTATTACACTCCGTGGTGGAACTAAATTAAAATTTGAATTTTTTCCAGAGATTGTTCTACTTGAATAGACACCTTTATTAAACCAGTATAATAGATTATTTAAGAATATTTGCTATCATTTGAAATGTAAATATCTGTTTGTCTACATAATCGAGACCAGCGTTACCCTTGCATAACCCTCAAAATAAATTTAATGTCTAAAGGAACCCCCTGCGCAAAAACAAAATTATATAAAATATTTGTCTCATTTTTGTTTTCATCCTAGTCCTCGTGGTAAATAATAAAGTATATATATTGGAATATCTAATTTAAGGAAAAGTAAATACTTTGTCAAAATTTTCGATAATGCTAAATAAAAATTTATATTGTTTGTTTATAATACTTCATCATGGAGTTTTCATTCACACAAAAATTTCTAAACTCAAACACCAAAAATAAAACATAAGAAACCAATATCATTTATAATTAAAATATAAATGTAAACAGAACAAAAACAGATAATTCCAGCATCAGTTCATTATTTATTTACCCTTTTCTGACAATGTTGAAAAGACGTAAGGTAAATCAAGGTAAAATATCTTTTCAACCAATAGATAGATGTATCAAAGAACCCCCTGCACAAAAAAATTATATGCCATATATTTCTCATTTTCATTTTAGTCATAGTTTACATGGAAAATATCAATGTATACATTTTTGAATAACTGGTTTGAAGAAAAAGCACTTCTTTTTCAAATTTTTCGAAAATGCTAAATAAAATTCATACTGTTCATTTATATAATAATTCATCAGGGAGTTTATGATCACATAAAAATTCCTAAACTCAACCACAAAAAATAAACATAAGAAATTAAAACCGTATATAATTAAATGTAAACAGAGTGAAAACAGATAATTGCAGTATCAGTTTATTATTAATTTATCCTTTTCTGACAATGTTGAAAAGACATACGGTAAATCAAGGCAAAATGTCCTGTGAACCAATAAATAAAAATAGATAGATAGATAGATAGATGCATCAAAGGAACTCCTGTGCAAAAACAAAATTATAGACCATATTTTTTCTAATTTTCATTTTCGTCATAGTTCACGTAGCAGATATCAAAGTATATATTTTTGAATACCTGGTTTAATGAAAAAACAAATACTTCTTTTTCAAATTTTTCGATAATGCTAAATAAGATTCTTACTGCTTGTTTATGATAATTCATCAGGGAGATTTTAATCACACAAAAATTTATAAACTCAACCACAAAAAAATAAACATAAAAACCAATACCGTATATAATTATGTATATAAATGTAAACTAAACGAAAACAGATAATTGTAGTGTCAGTTTATTTATTCGTTTCTGGCAAAACAAGATTTTATTTTTCGTCATAAACTGAAGGAAAGGTAAAACTTAGGGTTTGACCCTCTTCAGTTCAATTTCCTTCAGCCGCATGTCCATCCTCATACAGACAAAACCGCACTCTGTCCGAGATCAAAGACACAAATGAAATCAATTCGACTGCTCCCCCAAGGTCTCCTCCCCTACTCATCCTATCGCAGACGGAAAAGTCCAACATAGACTTTTTAGAGAGAGAACACCGCAACAGAATGTATGTCGGAGGATGAAATTCGTCGGAGTCTTTTAACACAAGGCGCCAGTGCACCACCTCTTAGATGTGTGAATCAGTGAACCGAGAGATTTAAAGAAGCTGTAGGAGCATGACCCACGTAGAAGTAGCATGCTGTATGTCAGCCACTGCTCCTAACGAGAACATTCAAAATTCCCACATATGTAAAAACAAGAAAATTGTCTCTTTCTTTTCTAAAGTTAACAAAGAATTTAAAAGATTTTTTTTTATAATCATGTCACCCCGAGCAAGGCGGTAATGCCACTGATGTGCAGGGAGCTACGTAAAAGATTGTAAAAGAGAAAGCCGGAAACCACATCCTAAACAGGGAACAAGAGATCAATAGATATGGGTGGAGTGTTAACCGGGCGATCGTTCAGTCTATCTACTCCAATTGAAGAAAATAAAAATTAAAAAAAAGAAAAGAGTGAAAAGATTGGAAAAGAGAAAACCGGAAACCACATCCTAAACAGGGAACAAGGGATGGAACATTTCAAATGCTTAATTTTTGTGTTGGGTTTGAAGTTACACAATGATAACAAAATAAGAACAAGAATGTTAGCAAAGATTGGACAGGCCCCGGGGATAAATTTACAGGCGATGGCTGAGTGTCAAAGGTTAATAAATTTAAAAGATGGCACGTGTCAGACCGAAGAACCGGAAAAAATGAAAATGGCAGTCGAAGCAAAAGAAATAATACGGCAAAAATTAATATTGCACTGAAAACCTGTTAGGGTTGTAGGGGGAATGCATCTCCGGAAAATTACTATGATTTCAGAAAAGACTTGGCAAAAAAACTTGGTGCACTAAAATTGAAAAAAAGTTTCCTCGAAATGCGTCGTGCCTCGGGGGAGAAAATAAAAATTGTGAACTGAATTGCGAAGTCTTCTTCCGAAACATGTTACTGCATTAATTTCTTTTTATATGTGACAAAAATAAAATTTATTGGGTGAAGATTGGCTACACTTGTTTGATTTATGGAATGAAACAATCAATTCTATTTGCGAGTCTGTCAGATGCTCAAATGTGAATATATTAAAGAAAAAATTAGAAAGGAACATAAAGACGTGTTTACAGAGGATTTCGCTCTTTTCATTAAAGTTCAGTAAAGTATGGATGTGCGTTGTGGTCCAGTGGATATCGACTCGGAACGAGAAATCGGAGAGCCGAGTTCGAATTCCAGTTGAATTCGTTGCAATCATATACGCGCAAGTACCCTTGGGAAAGGTATTAATCCGTCTCTTCCCTCTAGCTATGGGTCAAATAACAGGACAGATTGGGTTCTATAGCCTCGGTTGGCAACGAGTCTGCTGCAGAAAGCAATAGCAACCTACTGCCGGATAATCTTCTGCCCAGTTAGTCATGTCTCTTTCGAAACATGATCGCCCAAGCGTGTATCTGACTGAAAGTATTAAGAAACAGGATAATTTCGCTAGAAACTAGGAAGAGAGTACTGGATTGCTACTTGTTGTCCATTCTTCAATATGGCAGTGAATGCTGGACAATATCATCAAAGATGAAGGAAAAACTTGAAGCAACTGAAATGTGATTCTACAGAAGGATGCTGCGAATATCATGGGCCGAGCATGTGAGCAATGATGATGTCTTGGAAATGATGGAAACAAAAAGGATATTAATACTGAGCATCAGAAAGAGACAGCTGAAGTTCCTGCGACACGCAATGAGGAAGGAGGGCTTGGAGAACCTGATACTAACAGGCCAGATAGAGGGAAAAAGAGAAAGGGGGAAAGCAACGGATAACATATTTGAAGGACCTAATCAGGTGGATGACGGAACGAGGATTGCATGGTGTAACAGGTGAAGGCGTGCTTACAGCCACCAGGGATAGGGAAACGTGGAAGGCCATGATCGCCTATGCCCTGAAGGGACATGGCACATAGAAGAAGAAGAAAGTCATCTTTACAGGTAAAAAAATGTGAGAAATTTTTAAACCAATAAAATCTATCTTTGCTGGTACTAAGACAATGAACAAAAAAAAATGGCAGACCATAAAATATGGGAGTTGTTTCACCAATCAGCTTTGGGCAGGGTCTATTGTAATTGTGGAAAAAGATGATTACCAGTACGTGGATTTTTTCTTCAATCATTTCACTCCAGGCAAAGCGGTACCGCCACAGATATGCAGGGGGCTACATAAAAAAGTTAAAATTTTAGACAGGAAAAGAGTGAAGACAAAGACAAACCAGCTACAGGGGAGAAAGAGAAAGGGCAAAAGAAGCATATGAACACAGGAGTGAAGACAGTTACGAAGATAGAGAGAAAGGAAAATAACAAGATACACAGGGTGATTTAGAAAGAGCTGGAGTTAATTGGAGATGAGAATTGACATTGCATTTAAATTCTACGAGGTTTGGTTTGATTCAAGTTTAACGATCCATCAACCATATGGTCATTTAAGTGTCAGTCTTTAAAAATAATTTGTTGGTAATATATTTTTCATTCAATAAAGTGTTGTTGGAAATATATTTTTCATTCAAAAAATTTTTGTTGATAAATACTTTCGTAGCATTTTGACACCGATTTGGGGGTCAACTATTTACCCATAGCTGGTACCCTAACTGGTGCTACCACTCCGGGTCAGAGTGGACCTGGGAACAACAGCAATTAAGAGGTAGTTCCATGCTCCTCACAACCTCCCAATTAGAGGCCTTGCTACCGAATGCAGTTTACCGTCATACCCAGGACCAATTCTAGGAGGTTATAGCCGTCAGAAAAGCAAGTATATGGAAGGGAATCCCACAGATGGGAAGCGCGAGAAAAGAAGCTGATGGAATAGAATTGTCGCCTGCATTTGGTTGATCTAACTGTAAAAGGGTAGGGCCTTGTTGCCAGTCTGGTTGCCGGAGTAAATTCTTGTGGAGGTGGCACCAGTGACCTAAGTTCTTCGGAGCAGAAGCCATGAAAATATTAGTAGAAGAGACAGAGGGAAGCCACATCCCGCCGATAAAAAAGTGGCTGGAGTTGATCTGCCAGGTCGGGAACAGATTCACCTTTGGAGCCTGTCGAGAACACTAAGACGAACAGCAGGGGTGCCTGACCAGCAGCAGGGTTGAATAACACCCTGTAAAACTATAATTATTTGTTACCAATGGCCGAAGAAGCATTTACAAAATTAAACAGTGGAGCTACATTTTTCAAAATAAATTATTCGGATACGTGAGTTGAAACGGAAGAAGTAAAGCATTTCTTACCATTAATTCCAATAAAGAGTCGTTTCTGTCTAATAGGCGACCATTCAGTATGAAAGTCGCTCCGGAAATTTTCCAAGAAATTATAGATACTTTACTGCTTGGACTCGATTTTTCAATTGAATACTTGGATGATATGCTTCCAAGCAAAATGTTCTCGAATATGATTTCACTAATGAATATTTGCCATCTAAAGAAATGTGACGTGTGGACAGTCTGTCTAGATTAATACCTAAGTGACGGAGTTTACTTGAATATACCGTTATTGCCTCGAAAAAAGCTGAGAATAAAATGCAATATTGTTGGTGTAAAAAGAAGGGAAAAAAACAAACTATCCACTTATATTATCAACAAATGTCTGCAATAGATTTCTTCACTATGGAATAAAATAAAAACGTTGTCAATTATGAAATAGGATATTAAGAGTAAATCCCAGAAAGACGACAGTATTACAAACATGAGCGAATATCTGAGGTATAGTCAAAAAGAAAAACACAAAAGTTTGGATGTTCTTGAAAACTCTATCATAGATCCTAGGCTTTTCCTGATCTTCATCAATGATCTTCCTGATGTAATCAGTTCCCATGTAGGCATTTATGTAGATGACACCATCATCTAATCCCCTCTCAATAAGAAATCTGCAAGGGCTGAAAAAGTGAACATCGCTTCTGCTCTTGGAAAGGACCTCCAATCTGTGATGAATTAGGGTAAGAAATGGCTCGTAAATTTTAATGCTTCCAAAACGATGCTGCTCCCCTATAACCCACCTTCCACCAATATGGATGACAGTAATCTCCCCGAAAGCAATACATTGCGCCTCATCGGCCTCCCACTCTCAGCTGATCTCAAGTGGAATGACTGCATCGAATCAATCGATACATCTATTAAGGAAGTTGGCTCACTTCACCAGGCCAGGAAGTTTTTATCGTCCGAATTTATCTTGCACATTTATGCATTGACTACTGTTGTCATATCTGGGCGGGTGCTCCTGTCAATCATCTCGCATTCTTGACAAAATCCAAAGGAGGATCTGCAATGCAATCGCTTTCGATTTGGCACTTTCTCAGCGACGAGATGTGGCTTTCCTTAGTTTTTTCTACAAATATTTTCATGGCTTCTTCTCTGACGAGCGAGCTTCATTCTCTGGTTACCTGCTCGCATAGATTTACTCCTGATACTAGATTGGCAACAAGGTTCCACTATTTTACCATTAAAATAGGTAATTTCAACCTGATATTTCTACTCTGACAGTTTTTCTCGCACTTCTCGCCTGTTGAACTCCGTTTCGCATACTTGCGTCTCTGATAGCTAAAATCTTTCCGCGTTTAAGTGCACTGGGATCTTCTATCTACTTGACTTATATTTTTCATATCTTTTACTTGATACCCTTGTACCGTTTTATTTTTTATTTTATTTTTATTTTTATTTTTATTTTTTTTTAATTTATTTTTTTTTTTTAATTTTCCATCTCTTCTCTTTATAACTCCTTCGTACCAGTGACAGTACTACTTTACTTCGGATGAAAGGATTATAAAAAAGTTCAATTGAGATGTTCGATCGAAAGAAAAAGTCATTATCTACACGCGATAAATGTTTAATACATGATGAGCGTGTAGTGAAAAGAGTGACAAGAAAGGACTAGAAATAAACTGCAAGAAAACCGAATGCATGGTCATCAGCAAAAAGGGCAGCCCAATATGCCAAATAGAGGTGGGGATACTGAAATCAAGCAGGTAAAAAACTGTAAATATCTGGGAAGTGTTCTAACAGAAGACGGAAAGTGCGACAGAGAGATCCCAAAGCGAATTAGCATGGCGAAGGAAGTATCCCAGAAGTTGAGTAAAGTATTAAGAAACATAACATTTTCGCTAGAAACAAAGAAAAGAGTACTGGATTACTATGTGTTGCCCGTTCTTCAATGTGGTAATGAATGCTGGATAATATCATCGAAGATGAAGGAAAAACTTGAAGCAACTGAAATGTGGTTCTACAGAAGGATGCTGCGAATATTATGGATCGGGCTTGTGAGCCATAATGAGGTCTTGGAAAGAATGGAAAGAAAAGGAAATTAATACTGAGCATCAGGAAGAGACAGCTAAAGTTCCTGGGACATACAATGAGGAAAGTGGGCTTGGAGAACTTGATACTAACAGGCCAGATAGTGGGGGAAAGCAGCGGATAGGATATTTGAAGGACCTGATCAGGTGAATGACGGAACGAGAGTTGCATGGCGCAACAGGATAAAGCATGCTAAGAGCCACCAGGGATAGGGAGAGCTGGAAAGCCATGGTAGCCTACGTCCTGAAAGGACACGGCACATAGAAGAAGAAGAACAAGAGATTCTTTTGAATTCTAAATGAGTGGCACTTTTCTTAGCTTGTCATTTCTTAGCTTGTCATTTAATAAACTCAATTTAAGTCATAATTTGTGAAATTTACAACTTCTTAATGAGTATGCTTTGTGGTACAGTGGATGTCGACTCGGAACAACAAATCCATGATCGCCTACGTCCTGAAAGAACAGGGTACACAGAAGATAAAGAAGAAAAGCGTGTAGTAATATCAGAAACTTTGCATAAGCAAATATTAGAATAGTTCCATGGATGAAAATCTGGAATATTTCGCATAAAAGCATTGACGCAAAGTTACGTATACTGGGAGAGTATTAATTAGGAGGTCAAAGATCTAGTGATGTTTTATCAGAACTGTGTGTTGACAGCTTCATCACCATGTATGAATTGTTTAAATGAATTGTTTAAATAGCGCAGAAATGAAAATAACACTTATATCTCATTTTAACAGATATATTTACCAAAATTATACAAAAATTTCTTAAAATACTAAAGAATACATTTATTCATAAAGTCTTTCAGACACATGCACAAGTTTCATTCAAAAGACTGACTAGGTATTGCAGTTAAGTTTATGGTTTTTATAACGTTAGTTTTTCGCAAAGTGATTCTGTATGGAACTTTTGGTAAATCGCTATTCTTCTTCTTTTATGTGCCATGTCCTTTCAAGACGTAGGCGATCATGGCTTTCCACGTTTCCCTAACCCTTGTGGCTCTGAGCACGCCTTCTCCTGTTACACCCTGCAACCCCCGTTCAGTCATTCACCTGCTCAAGCCCATAAATCTAGAATATAAATATATAGAAACTAGCATGGCTACAAAATGAGGGATCAGTTCATATATTGATTATAATATAGTTTTGATCCCCCACTTTATATCCACATTATAATTTCTTATAAAAAGTTGGCATATATCTTTTCCTATGTACCCTGTCCCTTCAGGCCGTAGGTGATCATGGCTTTCCACGCCTCCCTATCCTTTGTGGTTCTTAGCACACCTTCTCCTGTTACACCATGCAACCCTCGTTCCATCATCCACCTGATCAGGTCCTTCAAATATGTTATCCGCTGCTCTCCTTTGTATCTTTTTCTCTCTATCTTGCCTGTTAGTATCAGGTTCTCAAAGCCCTCCTTTCTCATTGCATGTCCCAGGAATTTTAGCTGTCTCTTCCTATTGCTCAGTATTAATTTCCTTTTCGTTTCCATCCTTACTAAAACGTCGTCATTGCTCACATGCTCGGCCCTTGATATCTGCAGCATCCTTCTGTAGAACCACATAATATTTCGGTATCTTCCCGTAAATCAACGTACTAAACTAATCCTTCGTATAATGATAATGCTCTTGGAATAATTTTCTCGAGTAATTCCCTCAGAAACAATCTCTTTAATAACTCTCAACACCGGAATTATGTACAGCACAAAACAATATTTATTTTTGTATTTCTACAAAAAGTGTGGCACAAGGCCAAAAATAGGAATGGGGAAGGATGATCTTCTTCTGTCTTATAGTTAAACTTAGCTAGACACAATCACTGACCCAAGCATTCCGCAGTATTCCTTACACCAAAGCAATGCTTTCATACTTACCTTTCTTGCTACGTCTACCATAATACCTCAGCGTCTCTATGAAGTCCTAACTTGAAAAAACACATTTACAATTCTTGTCTGGGAGTGGGGAAATAACAATTTAAAAAAACCTCAATGATTATTTACAAGCAAAACAAAGTATTTAGAAATTGTTAGTAATGATCCCTCGCTCAAATTCTAACTTGTGATAGAAGTATCGGTTAACTAGACGACATCATTGCAGAACTTAAATAGTATAAATCATTCATTCATCTAACCGCTCACACAAGCATAAACACATTCAAACACAAAACTAAATACGAAATTCACACCCGAAATACGAAAGGCGTCACACACGCACCAGAGAACTGATATATCTAGTCAACTAAACAGGAGAAAAGAAGAGGGAACTGAACTAATGAAAAGAGAGGCAGAAATAAAACGAGCCAATGAGCACACAACACCTAGCTAAGTACATTCTGAAGCAAAACAAATAAAAAAAAGAAGTCTAGTCTATATCTGGGCTGGAGGCGGTGGGTGGCAACGTTCAATTCAGCTAGAACAATATCTTAATGACTAGCTGTCATCGAAATGCTACTCTAAGTCAGCGCTTCTCACTCGGCACAAACGCGCAACACTCACTTTTGCGGAACTCTGATGTGGGAAGCTGCCGCCTTTCCGTCTTAATATTGATTTTAAACTGATGCTTAAGACACGAAAGCAGTTGGGAAAAGTTGAACTTCTCCTCCCCATAGAGCTCGGTCTGACGCATCCTCCAAATCACGACTCTCATAACGCCAACGAAGCATATGAACACATAGTGTTTAGTCTTCGTCAATATCGGCGCTACATTGCTACAGAAAGAACTGGCATCAAAATCAAAAAACTTTCCGCAAAGCATGCGGACCATCATGCCTTCAATAAACTTGCACAGCGAGTCTATGACACTACCTTGAAAGTAGGCGTGACCCAGGGTCTCCATCTCCCCAGTACAGCGCACGCAGTTTGGAAACTTCTCCAATCCCGCCGCACAAAGACTTTTGTCTGCTCAGATGGGGTCGCCTTTAACTTGCGAAGAAAAGGCTCCAACGCAAGGACGTACAGCAAAGACAAAAGCAGACAAACTTCACAAATGGAGCGAGACAATACAAAAGGCTTCGATTGAACCCCGTTCAGTTCCACCAACCCACAGGGAGTCGCATACAAATGACGCATCCAGGAGTGAAAGTACGGATTTCAAGTCCCCCGCTAAAACTACCAAAGGAGATGTCGTCAAAAACGCTCAATCCGCCGAAAAAAATCAACATGTTCATTGGGCACTGAAACAAATCAGCATTGTCATTAAGCGCATAAGCCCCAATGAGACAAAGAGCCCTATTTATTTATGGTAACAGCCAGCACGCAAAGTCTGCGATCTGCGAAATCAAGAGCACACGTTTCGTCAAAAGACTTGCTTACCAGCCAGGAAATGCCTCTCGAACGTCCATCAAAACAGGCTGAATAAAGACTAAACCCTCTACACAGAATGCTCTCATGATCGTAAATGTAAAACCGGGTCTCCGACATATAACATATTCACTCCGTGACTCTGAAGATAGCAAATGAGTCTCGCACTGCGAGACACCGATCTCAGGCCCCCGGCATACAAACTAGCCAACCAAAAACATTTATTGTAAAAAATATACAATTTTGGCACACGGCCAACTGAGAACACCGTCATACTTCTGTTTGAGTGCTTTATATACTAAATATTTATGGTCACTTGATTGCAGTGACAATATTCATTGAACGGTTAAGTTTGTTGTTTGGAGATCTGTGTTCTACTAAAAGTATTGGTATCGACACATAACATTTTTTTTTATTTGATTTTGCCATTTTTTCACATTTTTCTTCTTTTCTGGACATGAATTACGTAGAATCTGTCCTAATGTTCTGAAGATTCCAACCTTTTCGGCTTTAATTTGAGCCATTGTCCAGGATGATTTTATTTTTATTTTTAACTCAATGTATGGATTGTTTTTATGTATATATCTAGAGTTATAGGCATGTTATATTTTCCAAACACAGTCAACCACACTGTGGCAGTGTTCATTGTTTATATTGTTAAGTTTTGGATTTTTCTGTTTTATTAATAATGCTCCCTATATATATATATATATATATATATATTAAAAAATGATTAATTCAAAGATGTTGAATGGCCATTTCGATATGAAGATCCCCACGGGGGATAACACATCACCTCAGCAACATAAAAATCCTTTCAGAAACTGGAGAAAAATTAGTCTACTTTTCCTAGACTAATTTTTCTCCAGTTTCTGAAAGGATTTTTCTGTTGCTGAGGTGATGTGTTATCCCCAGTGGGGATCTTCATATCGAAATGGCCATTCAACATCTTTGAATTAATCCTTTTTTAATATATATTTGCTCTGTAATATTTTATTACATGGAGCTCTCTTCCTGTATCATTTTTTAATATTAAAATAAAATTTTTAATATTAATTAGGATCGGGTTTTTGGAATTTATCTTCCTGCTTTTTTCCCTTGGATTGAAGTATCTGAATTAATATATATATATATATATATATATATATATATATATATATATATATATATATATTACGTATGGATGAGGCTATTATATTTTATTATCAACAAACATGTTGTAAATAGACTTTTGTAGATTACAATGTGTATTTAAATGAGACCTAATTGAACTATACTCAGAGGGATGTAACGTGAGTTTTCTTGATAGGGATGTTGTAGTATATATGCAATTGTTTATGAATTTAGATTGATCAGGATCACAGTTTCGTAAGTTTTATGTGAATTTGTATATTAATATTGGTTCTCTGTAATACATAAAGTATATATAAATATATACATTCAGTATATATAAATATATACATTCAGCTAAAAATTAACAAAAATTATGTCATCCTTGATAATGGTTAAAAGTATAGCCGAAACGAAAATTTCTATATAATTTACACCCAGAAAGGAAAAAATAAAAGCATAAGAAAAATTAAATTGAAAAGCTATACTGTATACATTGTAGTCATTATTATTACCCTATGTCAAAAGTAGGACTCGAAGTTTCATGCACTACGCAATCATCAAATGCATATTAGAATTAACCGTTTTCAGATTTAAATTTTGTTTTTTTGGTATTAGCGTTATCTAAGCTCGTTATATATATATACACTACTGGTCATAATTATTAGACCAGACAAGGGTTTTAAAAAATGATGTTTTTCATACTATCTTTTAGCATTTATTGCCAAGTGAATAACTGTAAATGAAAATAAAATGGTTATTTTGTTAGTACTGCACGATAAAATGTGCATCAAATGAATTTATAAATATTTAATAATTATCTATATTGCAGTTTCATCAATGAAAAAATGAAGAAAATTTAGGATGATTCAGACGAGTTCATCTTTGCTTTCTTGCCTTGTAAAATTTTGCAAATTAATAATAACAAAAGAACCATTCTATTTTCATTTAGAATTATCCTCTTGGCAATAAACACTAAAGATAGTATGGAATGCATCATTTCTTTTAAAAAACAGGAGTGGCCTAATAAAAATCATGGCCGGAAGTGTATATATATATTAGCAAATCTACAGGGCGCGATGGGTAAATTGTCGCCATTTGCCTTGTAAAATTTTGCAAATTAAAAATAACAAAAGAACCATTCTATTTTCATTTAGAATTATCCTCTTGGCAATAAATACTAAAAATAGTATGAAATAAATCATTTTCTTTAAAAAAAAAACTGGAGTGGCTAAATAATTATAGTGTGTGTGTGTGTGTGTGTGTGTGTGTGTGTGTGTGTGCATCTGTGTCTGTCTGTCATTCCTTAAAATATATTTTCTACTTTTCATGCATTCAGTTATGTGCCATACGTGATACACGATTGGGTAATCATGTCCCGAAAGAGACATCACTGACTAGGCAGAAGATTTTCCCGCAGTGGTTTGTCATTATTTTGTGTGGTAAACAGATTGCCAATCAAGGCTGTATAACCCAATCTATCCTGCTATTTAACCCATAGCTGGAAGCTGAGGCGACGGAGTAATACCTTTCGCGTATGTGAATACAACTAATTTAACTAGAATTCGAACTCGTCTCTCCGATTTCTGGTTCCAAGCCGATATCCACTGTTCCACAATGCACATACATACTTCCCACAAAATTGTTCTTGATATATAAAACATTATATACCTTTATCTCAATTTCTTTAATAAAAAAAACGTGTAACAACAAAGCATAGAATATCATAGAGAGACGGTAAATAAAATGAAGTGAATCGGAATCGAATAACAAGATTGGTCAGATTTCGATCCCACACGGCTTACATGTCAATGCGGCTGAATAGATCAGTCTGTTCTCTGAACAGACACCTTAATAATATCACCCTCGGAAAAGAGATGAAGCAGATCAAAAAAAAAAAAGAAGAACAAGTTTATTCCAAGATGCGAATAACTTGTCTACGTTTGCTTCAAGAACAAATTAAAGCCAATTCAATTTTCTAAAGTGAAATTAAATTTCTGTAACTTAGTTTACGGTTTTCTGACAAATTTCTTTTTGAAATGCAAATGCTTTTCGGTTTTTACAACCTGGACTTGGCACAATATTTCCCCTCTCTTTATTGATTTCTTTATTGCTTCTTACGTACGTATCTACATAGAGTTTGAGTTTTGTTTAACAGCATATCAACCTCTGTAGGTTATTTAATGGCAAAAAAGTAGGCTTTTAAGGTAGTTTTTAATGTTCGATTATAGTGCGAAGTTTAATTTAGTCAGATTTTGATGATTTTTTTTTATTTTAGAAAACTGAAGATGTCTTCTAGTTTTGTATTCAAAAATGTATTGCTGGTTATATTTTTTATTCTTCAAAAATGTGTTATGGTAATAATATTTTTCTTCTGAAAAGTATTGTTGGTAATATTTTTCTTTCAAAAATGTATATATTTCTTTAAAAGTCTATTTGTATACTTTCATGGTGTTTTTGACCCGTTTGGGGGTTAGCTATATGCCCATAGCTTGGACCCTAACAAGTGATACCACTCCGGGTCTGGGTGAACCTGGGAACAACAGCAATTAAGAGGTGGTTCCATGCTCTTCACAAACTCCCAATACGAGGCCTTGCTGCTGGATGCAGTTTACCGTCATATCCAGGACCTGTATCTACATATAAGATGACGGTCTAGACATAGAAAGTCTTATTAGTGTAAACGTGCCTACTGACTAGAATAGAACCTGTATTTCTTTATCTGGAAATTCACTTTTAAAGGTATGATGTCTTTCTGTGGATCAAGGGTCTTTCTTTCTTTTTTCTGTGTTTCATAAATTGGAAATGAGTATTAAATCAGACTTTTTAAATATTAGACAATCTTTAAAAACCAAACATTTGGCTGTTTCATTAGAAATGTTGATCTCATTCTTTCTCACTCTCTTTCATTTTGATTTCTTTCTTTCTTTCTTTCATTCTTTCTTTCTTTAGTCTTTTTTATTCATTAGGGAGATTTTTTTTCTGTCACACTCATATATATACTAACATTAGCAGTTTTCTTATAAAGAAACATTCGACATTCATTGACCTAAACGCCATAATCTATATTTTTCTCTTAAAACAAATTTTCAGCAAATTATTTTTCTCATGCCTAGTAGATGTTATCACTCTTTCTAGTATTTAATGGGGTTTCCTTCATAAACTTTTATTTGAAACAGTGTGGAATATCAATACCTTAATTATATCATTATTTTCATTTCCATTTACATGTGATATCAATTTTAGTAAATTACTTGCTGTTTAAATACTTCAAGTGATGTGGTTTCTGTTATTTTGCACAGTTCTTTCTTTGCGAGTGTGTAGCGTCAATTCACAAAATTCGAAAAAGAATTACAGTGGAACATGTCGCATGCGACCACCCCTACTGCCATCAAAACTGGTCGCTCACTAAAGGCTCATACTAATGACCTATTTACGCCAGGAACGGATATTCCACTCATCAAAATGTACATATTAGAATTTTACCATGTAATCTGGTAATAAATAACAGCGAACATAAGAAAATGACCTAACTTTAAAGAAATTTATTCAGCATAATTCATTTAAAATTTTTAAAAACGTATTTACAACGATCAACAAGAGACCAAAATATTTATTCACAAAAAATCTTTATTAAGAGGACTTAATAAAAGTCTTAAATACTTTAAAAAAGGTTTCAGTCTTTTTCTTAGAAGTGAGTGATAGCAAAAGATAATCTGCGATAATACATGAAAAAAGAAAAACATACAAAAACTGACAGCGATGGTGGACGGGGGCAGAGAAACAGAAAGATAAAGATAGATCAACCTGTAATATAACAATCTGGGCTACACGGTTCATCGTCATTAATAAAAAAATACAACTTATATTTTTATATATATGCGTGTTTGTTGTTTGTCGATATACAACAAACCCAGATAGAAACAGAGTAGATACACAAAAAACAAATGGAACGAAAGCGATAGACATTTGAGAAAGGGACATAATTTTGATTTTCCCAATCCCTAAATTTATTCAAGTCAGTACAGAGACTGCGATAAATCACTTGAACATGTCAAATGCAATACATGTAGTAAAAAACAGCCGATGCTTGACCGTGTGGTCAACTCAGGTAATGTACATTTCAACAAGAAATAACAGGTTGCTACAACACTACAATAAAAACAAAACAATGATGAAGTGTTCCTGGCTTAGATTCAAATCAAAATGAAATAGATTACTCAGTTAGTTTCTCCTAATTTAGAAGTTCGCAGTGTACGACCCAAAAAATTTTTTTAAACAGTTGTTTGATCAGTGATTTTCACTCGTTGATGTTAGTGGCTGTCAATTAACATTAGCAATTAAATAGCATAAAATAACGGTCGTTAACAACAGGTGGTCGCTGACGAAGAGCGTCGCCTACGGCAGGTTCCACTGTATTTACTCTCTTCTTCTTATAGTCTTGAAGAAATGTACCCCCGAACTCTCCTCTGTCCTTTCTAAGCTCTACAATCTATGTCTATCTTCTTCCTGCTTTCCTGCCTGTTGGAAGTCTTCCTCTGTAGTTCCTATATTTAAGAACACTGGAGAACCCTCGGACCCCGCAAATTACCGCCCTATCAGCCTTCTTCCTATCTTTGGCAAAGTGTTCGAAGACATTATCAACACCGAGGTGGTTCAGCATCTCACAGCCCACAGGCTCCTCTCGGACAAACAGTATGGCTTCCGCTTCACCAGGTCTACTGCTGATATGCTAACGACCATCACCGATTATATATGCTAGACTCTCGACGAGAATGGTGAAGCCCGAACCGTTGCCGGAAACTGCGGATCTAGGGTATAACTGGACATTAGTTGGACCTAATCCAGTCATTCCCCTCTAACCGCACATTGAAGGTGGTATTAAACGAACATGCCTCCCAGAACTACCATACAAACGCGGGTGTCCCTCAGGGCTCTATCCTAGGTCCTACGCTCTTTCTGATATACATCAATGATCTCCCCGATGCCATAACATCCCAAGTAGGCATGTATGCCGATGACGCCACAGTTTACTCTCGCCTCGATCAAAAATCTGGTGTGGGCGACAAAGCGAACCTCGCTGCCGAGCTTGAAAAGGACCTCCAATCCGTAGTGGACAGCATCGAACAGGCTTGCCTTCCAGAGAGTAAAATACTACGCCTGCTTGGCCTCACACTCTCAGCGGACCTCAAGTGGAATGACTATATCGAATCCATTGCTAAATTCGCTGCTATGAAAGTCGGTTCTCTATGCAGGGCCCGGAAGTTTTTTCCGTCTGAATCTATCCTGCACATATATAAATCTACCATCCGCCCGTGTATTGAATACTGCTGCCACATCTGGTAGGGTGCCCCTGCTATTCTCCTCGGGGTTCTTGACAAAATACAACAGAGAATCTGAAATGTGATCGATACCGACTTGGCAGACCGCCTGCAGTCACTCTCTCACTGGCGTGACGTGGCTTCCCTGTGCTTCTTCTCTAAATACTTTCACGGCTTCTGCTCCGATGAACTTAGATCATTGGTTCCCTCTAGATACGAATTTGCACAAGATACTAGATTAGCAACTAGGTCCCACCCTTTTTCAGTGAAACCGATAAAATGTAAACGCAATTTCTACTCTGACAGCTTCTTTTCTCGCACTTCCCGCCTGTGGAATTCCCTTCCATATACTCAGTTCAAATGTAAGGTCAATAGACACCTCCTAACACACTAACTCGGACCCATTCTCTCAAGCACTCTTCCTATGTATCTCCTTAATTGTCTATCACCCTCCTTCTGACATTTCCTATATATAATCGTTCTCTCAGCACCTTCCCGTATGTAACCACCTGCACTATCGTGGCAGTGGAATGCCTTGCTTGGGGTGAAATGATTAAAAGCGAGAAAAAAAAACGAAAAAATGGCAGCAAAGATGAGGACAATAGTCCGAATAATGTAAATACTGTGGTTAAGCAAGGTCAAACTTCTGAGTTCTTCAACTTTTGGAATTTTCATGTTTACTTTTGAAAATAAAACTTCGAAAATTAATGCGTACAAAACAGTTAATCATTCTGTTTTTTTATAACACTGAGACTTTTTTTTTCACGTGTTTTTTTTTGTTTTTTGTTTTGTTTTTTGTTTTTTTTGTTTTTTCGTTCGTTTTTTTTTTCTCGCTTTCCATCTTTCGGTACGGTGGTGTTTTGACGGAAAAATGGTTTGCTTTTTGCACAAACACTATAATTGTTTGTCTTTTGCATCATGTGCGTCACCAGTTGTAACAAACAAGTATTGCGTATATATGTTTTAACCTACTCTATTTACGTGGACGATATACTGTATACATGTGGGTTTGTGCCGTCAAAAATTACAGCAAAAAATATTTACATTCATATTATCCTCATGTTTGATGCTATTTGTACGACGTTTTGGCCGTTGTACGCTCTGCTAGGCATTTCGAACCGAACCTTTAATTACGATCACTGGGGTATATAATTCTCATTGAAGCCCCTTTTGATAGTCATAAGTTATCTCCCTTTAACCCGACTCTAAGTTACTTGTTTACCACTGCTTTAGACTGGTACTGAACTTACAACTCTTTTGGTCAAGTCACTGGAACTAACCGACGTCTATATCCACTGGGACATGTGTTCTTAAGAACAAGAGTATTATTAAGTATCTTATATTGATATAAGAAAAAAAGGTAATCCAAACCCGTGAGCATGACAGGAGGGAGATAGATAGATAGATAGATAGATAGATAGATAGATAGATAATGTTCAGTAAACATAATGTTCAGTAACCATTTTTGACCGGAGTTCATATTGTAATTTTTGATGTTAATGGTTTACTCTTGGACTTTTTTTTTGTGTGTTAATGGTTTTCTCTAATATTTTTTCACCACAGTTCATATTGCAATATTTTTTTATATTAATGGTTTTCTGTAGTATTTTTTGCCAGAGTTCATATTGCAATTTTTGACACTAATGATTATCTCTGGCACTCCGTAAAACTTGTTTCAATATTGTATTCATCTCTATGCTTGCTCGGCTTAGGAGAATTGTGTAACCTTGTATATGTGCTTATTTCTTAATAATGATATACCCCAGTGATCGTAATAAAGGGTTCGGTTCAAAATTCGTAGCACCTGAAGAAGGCCGGAGCGTACAATAGTCGAAGCGTCGTACAAATGAAAACAAAGATGAGGACAATAGTCTGAATAACGTAACTACTGTAAATACTACCTTAACTCAGAAGTATAGACAAATAAGGCAAAATATTTATATCTAAAATGACGGCAAGATATATCTTGATATACCTATTATTGAGTATCTTATATTGACATAATAAAGAAAGACAATCCAAACCCGTGAGCATGACAGGAGGGATATATATATATATATATATATATATATATATATATATATAGAGAGAGAGAGAGAGAGAGAGAGAGAGAGAGAGAGTGATGCACAACGGTCTTTATTATGATCGGCTACACTAAACCCAATTAAATCTTTCTGGAGGGTCTAAAATTCATACATTTTTGACGACTTTCATTGTAACTGTATCTGTGGCTAACATTTTATTTCTTCTTCTATGTGCCCTGTCCCTTCAGGACGTAGGCGATCATGGATCTCCACGTCTCCCTATCCCTTGTGGCTCTTAGTATGTTTGCTCCTGTTGCTCCTGGCAACCCCCGTTCCGTCATCCACCTGATCAGGCCCTGCAAATATGTTATCCGCTGCCTTCCTCTGTCTCTCCTTCCTTCTATCTGTCCAGTCAGTATCAGGTTCTCCAGGCTCTCCTTCCTCATTGCATGTCCCAGGAACTTCAGTTGTCTCTTCCTGATGCTCAGCATCAATTTCCTTTTTGTTGCCATTCTTTCTAACACTTCGTCGTTGCTTGTATGCTCAGTCCACGATATCCGTAGCATCCTTCTGTAGAACCACATTTCGGCCGCTTCCAGTTTTGTCCTCATTTTCGATGATATTGTCCAGCATTCACAGCCGTACTGAAGAACTGACCTCACGTTGCTATAAAACATGTTTAGGGTGCTGTCAAGGACTGCAGTACTGGAATGCAGTGGGCCTACTAGTATTGCTCTGAAGTTAGGCTCACATTTTACATGAACTATAGGAAAAATCAGGTTTCCTACAAAAAGGTTCAAGGGTCACACTATACATTAAGTAAGCTTATACGGGAATATATACTCTATGTACAGCATCGATCAGCTGTGCTCTCTCCGGGTACTACTTTTACAAGAAATTTCGTGAACCCGAGATTCTAATCAACCCTAGAAAGAATCACTGCTGCGAGACGTAGTGGCAGTCAGCACAGCAAATACTAGAAAAGATTAAACATATACACCATAACAATATTTCTACAAGCATCCCTCTGTTCTTTCTGGTGTATTTATAATGTTTTGGTTTACGGCCATATCATGTTAAAACACCGATTCTCGTAAGACTAAACTATCGCCCGGTTCACACTCCACCCATGTCTATTGAACAGGTGTAGAGGCTCATCCCTTGTTCCCTGTTTAGGATGTGGTTTCCGATTTTCTCTTTTTCAATCTTACTCTTATGTAGCCCCCTGCGCATCATTGGTGTTACCGCCTTGCTTGGGGTGACATGATTAAAAAAAAAAAAAAAGATCGACCCATGTTAAGCAACGTCGAACCTGGTCATTAATTCTTCGATGGGCAAACACTTTGGAATACCGGATTTTGTAAACTTCAATATTCGAGTGGGGTAATAGATAACGACTTGGAATTGTCAGTCAGGTAAGTGCCATACGAGAAACACATTTAGGCGATCATGTCTCGAAAGAAACATGACTGACTAGACAGAAGATTACCCCGCAGTAGGTTGCCATTGCTTTCTGCGCTAGGTTGGTTGCCAGCCAAGGCTATAGAACCCAATCTTTCCTATTATTTAAGCCATAACTGGACGGAAGAGACGGAATAATACCTTTCCTAAGGGTATTTGCGCTTAAGTGAATGCAAGGAATTTTAACTGGAATTCGAACTCGGCTTCCCGATTTCTCGTTCCGAGCCGATATCCACTGCACCACGACGCCTATCCTCAGAATTGTACTTGTACCAATCCCAGTCGCACTTACGCTGAAATACAATTGTAAAAATCATGACCCACCTTTTCTCTCCCTGGTATGGGTTATTTAGTAAAACTTGTATCAATAAGTCAATATTATCTCCAAATCATTTTTACAGTCTAAAAATATTTTCTGGCTTTAAACAACCCTCAAAAGACTGATACGCAATAAATAAATAAATAAATAAATAAATACAGGGCACCTCGGCATGGTGTAATGGTTAGCAAGCTCGTCTCGCTAGAATCATTATAACTGAATAGTGAGTTCAATCCTCACTGGGTACCTCTTACTTTCAGCCGTGTGTTACGTTTAAGCTACGCTTAGAAAATCACCTTCTTCCAGGTTTGGGGGTTGGCCGCAGGGGTAACAACCATGCCCCATAAAAACAGTTTGTTACGGAAACAGCAAAAACGCTGCCCTACACACCATTAGGTGTAAAGAAAAGTTATATCTTTAAATACTGTTCTGACAGCGGCTCCTTTAAATCTCATGAATACTTTTATTAAGCTATAGGTGTTTGTTTGATATAGATTTAATTAACGTATTTCTATCTATTACCTGTCATATTAGTTAATGTCTACATTTAACCTACATCTGTTTATGCCCCCTGGATGCCACACAAATGCCCTTGGGAAAGGTATTAATCCGTCTCTTCCGTCCAGTTATGGATTAAATAATAGGAAAGATTGGGTTCTATAGCCTTGGCTGGCAACCAACCTAGCGCAGAAAGTAATGGCAACCTACTGCGGGATAATCTTCTACTCAGTCAGGCATGTCCCTTTCGAGACATGATTGCCCAAAGCATGTATCACGTACGGAGCTTAACTGTCTGAATATAATAGTTAAAATCATGATTACGACTACTACTGGCCATAAAGTGGGGCCGGTTTTCTATTGTTATGAACTAATAAACTGATCCCCCATTAATTACTATGTAATAATATAATACATCTCTTCTTCCTCTAGCTATGAAACAAATAACAGAACAGATTGGGTTCTATAGCCTTGGCTGGCAACCAGTCTACAGCAGAAAGCAATGACAACCTACTGCGGGATAATGTTCTGTCCAGTCAATCATGTCTCTTTCGAGACATGATCGCCCAAAACGTGTATTACGTATGGCACAACTGACTGTTTATACCAGCATATATCTTTCTATTCATATCTATCATACTGAGCCAAATGCTATTTCCAACTTGGCATTCTTATTTTTTTTCTTTTTTGCTATTTCCAAAGACAACCCGAAAATTCCTTGTAGAACGTGAAATAGCAGCTAAAGGTCAAGATTTTCCGACACGCAGCAGCCGCCACGCACCTTTGCGATTTGGCCAGTCAGCTGACTGATGACGTTGAAGAGAGATCAAAATGGATTCATATTTGATAATGTCTGGATATCGATTGCGGCGGCGACGGCGACGGCGAAACTTATGCTTCAAGGCCCGTTTTTTTTTGTTTTTTTTTTTTCATTTTTAAAGAAATATGCAGCGATAGTCTGGGAAAAGTTTGGTTAATGACAGTAATCAATGAAAATAAAAAAAATATTCGACTTTGCTAACGACCTAGAACAGAGATTCATAACTCACAATCCCTATACACACATCTACATTCACACACACACACACACACACACACACACACATATTAATTATTTCACTCTAATCAAGGCGGGACCGCCACTAGTGCACATGGGGTTCGAGTGAAAGAAAAATACTAAAAATACAGGGATATGGAAGAAAAAATAAAAGGTGGATGAGATTCAAAGAGATAGAGGATAGCAATTGACGTTTTAATTTCTTGGAAAAAATAGCTATCAGATAAGCTAGTAAATGCGGAGGCGGAACACGCGAGAAAAGAAACTATTGAAGTAGAAGAGGTATATTATATATTATATTTACCTATTTCACCGGTAAAAGGGCGGGACCTACGTGCAAATCTAGCAGCACGCTTAAATTCACGTGGTCGGTGCAACAGGGAAAACAGCTCGTCAGAGCAATTGCCATGAAAATATTTGTAGAAAAGACAGAAGGAAGTCACATCAATTCGATGAAAAAATAACTAAATATATAAGTGTGTGTGTGTATGTGTGTGTGTGTTTTGGGGGTATTTATGTGTGTACATTGGGCGGGTGGCCAAATGATTAGCGATACTCAGACATTATGTTCACTGTGCGACACTGAGACCCGAGCTTGAATCTCATCATGATCTATCTGTCAGTCAGCTAAAAACTAAAAAAATAAATGGAATTTGCTAACATCCTATAAAAGGCGTTTATAAGGAACAACCTGCGTGTAAACAAAAACATACACTTTAATTGGAGTAGATAGACTGAACTATCGCCCGGTTCACACTCCACCCACGTCTATTGAACAGGTGTAGAGGCTCATCCCTTGTTCCCCGTTTAGGATGTGGTTTCCGGCTTTCTCTTTTCCAATCTTTTCACTTTTCTTTTTTATTTTTTTTTTCAATTGGAGTAGATAGACTGAACTATCACCCGGTTCAGACTCCACTCACGTCTATTGAACAGATGTAGAAGCACATCCCTTGTTCCCTGCGTAGGACGTGGTTTCTGGCTTTCTCTTTTCCAGGCTATTCGCTCTTACGTAGCTCCCTGCACACCAGTGGCCTTACCGCCTTGCTTGGGGTGATGTGATGAAAAAAAAAAATACACATATGAAAAAGGAAAAAAGGATTAAAGGATAAAGGAAAAAAATTAAAAAAGGCCAAAAATGCAAAAGAAAAAGTGATCATTAACTAAGACAACGCACTGTGTCACAAGTCAATCGCAATGATAGCAAAAATACATGAATTGTACTTCGAATTGTTTTTGCATCTACACTATTCTCCAGATCTGGCCCCCAGCGACTACTGACTGTTTGCAAACCTCAAAATAATGCTCAAGAGAAAAAGACTTCGTTCCAATGAAGAAGTAATATCGGAAACTGTGGCGTCTTTCGAGGCCAAAGTCAAATTGTTCTAAAGAAAAGGCATCGAATTGTTAGAGAAGCGTTGGAATCAGTGTGTCACCCTAAAAGTCGAATTTTGCTTGAAAGTTGTTGTTTTATTACTTATTTAGGCCCGGGATTTATTAGTTATTTAGGCCCTGGATTTATTAGTTATTTAGGCCCGGGTTTTTTAGTTATTTAGGCCCGGGATTTATTAGTTATTTAGGCCCGGGATTGATTAGTTATTTAGGCCCGGGATTTATTAGTTATTTAGGCCCGGGATTTATTAGTTATTTAGGCCCGGGATTGATTAGTTATTTAGGCCCGGGATTTATTAGTTATTTAGGCCCGGGATTGATTAGTTAATTAGGCCCGGGATTAATTAGTTATTTAGGCCCGGGATTGATTAGTTATTTAGGCCCGGGATTGATTAGTTAATTAGGCCCGGGATTAATTAGTTATTTACGCCCGGGATTTATTAAGTGATGTGTTACTATAGATTAATCTTATCTTCATTCTCTGATAAAGTTTTAAGAAATGTTCAAAATGTTAGATCGATATATGTTTCCTATTTCTTCTTTATCTTATCATATATATATATATATATATATATATATATATATATATATATATATATATGATAAGATATATATATATATAAGTGGACATTGAAGTGGCTTTGGTATTTACATACACTTTATCCCTGAAATTGAGCACTTTAACCCATAAATATAGCATACTTTAAAAATTTATTTTTTCATATATATTTTTTTTTTAATCATTTCACCCCGAGCAAGGCGGAAACGCCACTGATGTGCAGGGGGCTACATAAATGTAAAAAGATTAATTAGAAAAGAGTGAGGAGTACAAACTAGTTAGAAAGGAACAATAGAAAGCTGAGAAAGCAGATGCGATGACTGATACATAGGTGGAGAGAAAGGGAAGGTTATACGGGGGTGGGGAGAGAGCTAGAGTCCAGTGGTTAGTAGATGAGTATTGACTTTGCATTTAAATTTCTGGAGGTTGTAGCCGTCAGGAAAGCAAGAATACGGGAGCGAGTTCCACAGGCGGGAAGTGCGAGTGAAGAAGCTGCAGGAGTAGAATTGTCGTGACTGTGAATGGGTGGGACCCAGTTGCCATTCTGGTTGCACGAGTAAACACCTGTTGAGGAGGCATCAGTGACTTAAGTTGGTCTGAGCAGAAGCCATGAAAGTATTTATAGAACAGACAAAGGGAGGCCACATTTCGACGATGGGGAAGTGGCTACAGTCGAGCCGCCAGATCAGTACCTATCACATTACAGACTCTCCTTATATATATATATATATATATATATATATATATATATATATATATATATATATAATTTATTTGTTTGAACATTGTTTTTAATCGATGCTGTTATTTGGGTAAATATTCTGTTTTTAATCAAACAGTATATTTATATAGTTATTTCTACCGGCCTAATTATTTAAGCATTCTGCAGGATTCAAAATTGTGATCCCTATCAACATAGGGGAAGCTACCAATTGATCTAAGAGCACTCGACCACGAATCATTCCACAATCTAATCGAAGTCAAATCAAGCCTTATAGAACACAATTTTCAATTCTACGTAACCATCTCTGCTCTGAAATGTAACAAATGTAAAAGAAATGGTTTTAGCAACCGACATATTTAATTTATTTGAACATTATTTGTAATTAAAAAATATCAATTAAATGTGTCAGTTTTTAAAACCATTTCGTTAATCTTCGGGATCGTCCGTAACACACACACACACACACACACACACACACACACACACACACACACACACATATATATATATATATATATATATATAAATGAATTGTTTGAACATTATTTTATTTTATTTTTTTTATCGATACTTGTATGTAAGTAGATATTCTGTTTTTAATTAAACAGTATTATCTATTTATATCTACTGGCCTGATTATTTACGATAAATTGTTATTACGAAAATGTGTGCCATTCGGCAGGATTCGAACCTGCGAATATAACCAGGTTTATAACCAAGTTTCGTTAAAATTCGTTAATTTTCCGTAATATATATATATAGAGAGAGAGAGCCTTTTCCCTGACGATCCGTAGTGTGAAACCGTGGTAGGTTGTGGCTCACTTTAGATTTTTTAGTGTTTTTTGCTCTACTATTGTATTTTCGTACTTTCGTATTGAGCACTTTTTCTTGTGTTTAGATTCCGTTTGGGTTTTTTTTTTCTTTACTGCGGATACTTGACATTTTGTTCTTGTTCCGCTGGTTTCTTTTTTTTTTTTTTCTCCCCCTTTATCCGACGACTTAATACGCCGGATTGTAACGGATTTAGGTTCTGTTTGTTAACAGTTTTTCGAAGGTTTAGATTAGTGTAAACTTACGGAGTGTAAACTTACGGAGTCTAATTAGTTATTATATATATATATATATATATATATATATATATATATATATATATATATATAAGGACAAAAGTAAAAACCTCATATTAGCCGACGAGTTTCGTTCTCTATCAAAGCAATTGCGTTGTCTCAAGGAAAAACGTGTCAGCTAAGTTTTCCTTTTGTCTTTATTCATATTGTGCTTTTACAGATATTCTCTAACTAAAACGTGTCTGTTGAACGTGTGAACAAGTGGTTAGCGATCCTTAACACACAGAACAGTTCACTTTCCGACCCTAAGACCCGAGTTCGAATCTCATTTAGGTCGATCTGCTGATCAGTTTTCCTTCGTCATTCTATCGGCCTGGGAAAACGAGTTTAGCACAAAGCTATGTTTCAAAAGAGCCTGAAGATCTTGTCACAAATTAACTGAAGCCTTGTGAGTGAAATTGGGTAGATCGAACTGTTTGGAAGCCGCTGAGACTTGTACTTAAAACCGAAATTTTGAACGTATGGGCCATGTTTAAATGATTGTGATCACGCCAAATTTGCGCTCTCTCCCGGAAACAGTAGCATAACTGCAATATAAACCACAATCAAAATTGTAGAACAAAATTATAGAACAATCAAAATTGTGTCTGTGCAGGTGTCTGTAAAAGGGATTAGAGAGCCGCTTTAGCAGATGAATGTGTTCAGAAGCGAATATCGGTTATTCAAAAATATCTAAAAGACATTGACACTATAATTTTCTTTATTACGAAGCATTCGGTATTCTCTGGCCGAGCAGTCAGTGCCACAGTTGGTTTAAATTTATAAGATCTTCCTCTTCAAACAATGTTTCAAGAAAAAAGGATTGTAACTGCTATCTCTCTTCGCAGTATTGACAGGGGTTTACTTCCTAATCTTTTGGTTGAAATATTGTCGAATCTGATGTCATTAATTTCTGCGCAAGTTATATGTGCTATTATTAAGACTACCATGAAAAAGGGTCAAAAGTTATCTCCACTTGACCATTCAAGACCGTCCATCCACACCTAACAGGTGGATGCTGGGAGACAGGAAGGGACTTCCGGAAGGAGACCAGAAACATGGCGCGCAGGACTTAATAAGTTCTCCATAACCATGCCCTTATTCAATATACACAACTGTTTGCTGTACTCATATTTCCACAAATATAAATTTCCCAATTATTTCTTAATACTCGGCGAATGTATCATTTTGCCATAACCGTTTTATTTTGTCATGTTAAAAACATAACAAAACTTGTGACGAAGATGAGATACAGGACGTGGATATATTTCACATAAAGAAACTGACAAGTAGAATTTATTTCATTGCGTGGAGTGGAGAATTTCAGAAATTGGATTTTAGATGGTGAATTTCGTGGACACAAAAAACAATGTCTGGTACGTTAAAAACGTAACATATTTTTTTTAAATCAGTTGTTTCGGAATTTTTTTTTTATCCCATTTTGTATAGTGAAATAATGAATCTAAATATCATTCAACAGATTCTACAACAGAAATTACGGTTGATGGAAAAGGTTGACCAAATCCTCCATCAACGAAATTAATATCTGGACAAGCTCTCGAATATTCCATCACAGAGTTCCACTACGATAAGCAGGCAAAAACAACCTTCGCAACGTGGTTCATTCGTTATGAGGATCTCTTTAAAGAAGATTTTGGAGAGCAAACGGATAGCTGCAAAGTGAGACTCCTTTTACGCAAAATCGGTCCGAGTGAACACGAAAAATACATTAACTACATTTTACCGAAACAACATCGGGATTTTAGTTTCGTGGAAACAGTTGAAACTCTAAATAAAATTTTTGGTGAACACACTTCATTGTTTAATGCAAGATTCAACTGCCTGAATATCATGAAACCCAATACAGAGTATTCTGCGACTTACTCAGGATTCATCAACAAGCCGGCTGGTCCAGCTGCTTTGTTTCTATTCAGTTTGGCTATTGCAGATTCCACTTCAGACTTTAATATTTCCGGTCCGTCCTCATCTTTGTGTATTATTAGTTGCTTTCTCTTGTCGTGGAAAAGATCTTTTATATATTCTTCCCATCGTTGGAGTATTTCCTCTTTTTCCAATGTGATTGTCCCATCCTTGGATTTTATGCATCCTGTTGAAGAGCAGGTTTTTTTGTCCTCTCAGTTCTTTTATTTCTTTATGCATGTCTGCTTTATTATTCCTGCTCATTCTCTCTGATTCTGCACATTAGGCATTGAGCCATTCCTCTTTAGCCTGTCTGCATTTTCTTCTTACTTCTTTGTATAGTTCCCTGAACTCCATTCCATGTCTTGATATCATTTTCTGTCTCCTTTGCATCATTTCAAGAATCTCCTCAGCTATCCTCTCGTTTTTTCTTCTGCGCCTGATTTCTTTTGGGGCAATGTTGTTTGTTGATGTCACTATTGCTTCCTTTAGCAAGTCCCTTTTCGAGTGTCCTTTTCCAATTTTTATTCGTATTTGATTTTCACGCTGTTAGTGTATTCTTTCTGTAGGTTGAGGTCATTCACGAGCGTGTTGTATTTCAGTTTTGGTGCTGCATTAGGCTTTTTCAATCACCGGAGTTACACCTTTAGTTTGCAGATGTCTGGGACGTGGTCGCTTCCACAGTCGGCGCCTGGATAGGCTTTGCTTTGAACCACTGCATGTCTGAATCTCCAATTTATGGTTATGTAGTCTGTCTGGTTTTTCGTGTCACCTCCTGGGCTTCTCCATGTTCATAGACGTTGTGGGTGTTCTTGAAACCAGATGTTAGTTTTTACCTTTTCATTCGCTGTGCACCATTCGACCCATTTTTTCCCTCGTTCCTTGCGGATTCCTAAACCAAAGTTACCAGTTGTCATATCTTCCCTCTCGTTGCCTACGTTGACATATTCAAATCTCCCATGATGATTCTAATTTCTTGGCTAGAGTAGAGTAAAAAGGTTCTATTTCTTCCTCAGTGCTTTGCGTTGTTGATGCATAGACGACTACAATTGCTACACTGAACGGCCTCGCTTTCAGTTTGACCAGGAGAACTCTTTCGGAGAACTGGCAGTATCCCAAAGCGCATTTCTTCATTTCTTTGTCCAGTATTAATCCGACTCCCTTTTCGTTATTTTTGCCTCCTGTTTATATTATCCAATGGTTGTCGCTGCTGAAGTCTCCATTATTTGGTCATCTGGTTTCGCATATTCCCAGAATATTGATGTTCAGTCTGTTCATCTCCTGCTTGATATTCTCTAGTTGTCCGCAATTGTTGAGCGTCCTGACGTTCCACGTCCCATAGGTAATCCTTTCTTTGTTGCGCACAGTCGCAGGGTAACGGTTGAGAGACACCTGTTGCTCATGCCGTTCCTTCCCGGGCAATGGACAGATTTTGGGAAAAAGTATCACCTTTACGCCTTTGTTGCTAACAATCGCCGGATGACGGTCAGGTGACACCTGTTGCCTATGTCGGTCCTTACCAGGCGAGGAATTTGTTTCTTTGGAAGCAACCCCTTTCACGCCGTTAGGTTTGATATATTTATGTTGGATAGCCATGAATATGCATAGGATATTAGATAGAGGAGTGGTGTACTGTCGCCTTCTCCACGGTGATGTATTGAGACACCACCTCTAGTTAGCAGGCCGTTGGCTCATCAAGAGTTCCTTCGTCCTTTGTAGGTTTATTTTTTTAAACTATCCCGTTAAAACAAACGGGATGTGTGTGACAAAGAAGAATATAAATATTAGGTATATACTGAGTATAAGTTCAAATAACTAGTCATGTAATGGAAAATAGGTCAATTCCTCAAGTTACTTCTAACTACCAAAACAGAAAACATTTTTTTCCAGGTGACATAAGCATCTCACTTCTAGTAAACCGAAGACATATTTTCGTCGAAATTTCGTACATTCTCAAAGACAGAGCTTCAGTTTCATTTGGTGCGGGGAGGGCTGAGAGAAGAGGAATTATAACGCTATTAAATATTTTACATTACAAAACTCAATTACATTTTAAATTAAACATTAATATATTTATAAATATGAGAACAAAAAAAAATATAGAATAAATTATTCTGAAAGAAAAATATTAAAAATCATGAACATGGTGAAACGAAGATTTTTTTCTTCTTCTTCTTCATACCTAGAAGTCCAAGAGGAGACGAGTGTTTGCAAAACTAAGCATCTCATTTGAGACACACCGCGTTACTTATTTACATAACAACCAGCATTGATATTTATGATTGTTATTACAATATTTTGCAAGATATTAAGCTCAAATATTTAACGAGGTGATGTGCGAATTTCTACAGATATTTTATTGTCGTAGATCTCGCCATGTTTATGCAATCCTTAAATTTAAGGTTCATCAAAAAATTCAAACCAAAAAGGCGCGAAATCTTCACGAGCATTTTTTGTATACTATATTTTAAAATATAAAATATCACATGTTATTATTATCAATATATATAAAATATAATATATATATATATATATATATATATATATATATGTATATATATATAAACTTATTTATAAATGGAACTTTGGCTGTGTGTGTGTCTGTGTGTGTGTGTCCGTTACCTATAGACTCCGCAACGGCTGAATCGATTTTCTTCAAAATTTACATAGTTGTACTATAAGCGTCTGCGACTGTTCTTAGCTAGGTTTTGTGTCGAGGTATCCCCTATAAATATCGAACATCGATAATCGAAAAAATCGGGTTATAGAAGGAGTTGTCCGATTTTAATCAAATTTGATATACTCATAGACAAAGACATAAGAAATGATATTAAGAAGTTTCAAGGTTGCAGTTCTTACAATAGTGCAGAAAATCGATAATATATATATATATAGCTTTCATTATACCCGAGCAACACCGGGCTATACTGCTAGTATATATATATATATATATATATATATATATATATATATATATTGAGTAATATAAATATTTATTTAACAATTATTATTTTGTAGTTGCCGGCAAAGAAATTGTGTATCAGCTAGTATTGTTATATTTTTAAGGGGTACACCCGCGTCCACAAATGAATATTCTCATTCACAAATATTCATGTATATGAACGTAGATGCATTTCTTGTATATATGGGTGGAAGATGACATTCCTTAGCTGTCATTGCTCGTCAACCGAGACCCAAACGTCGTCATTTTTTTTTTTTATTCTCTCTGACTGTTATTGCCCTGGTGTATCTCGTAAGGCCAATGAAGAAATAACGAAGAATGATACAGAGAAAAAAAAAGAAAGAAAGATAAAAATCAGGCAGATTAATGAACGAATAAAATAGAATACTTGACACTTAGAGGAAAATCGCGTCCCGAGATCGATGCGACAGATTCGTGTGGTACTGAAAATATTCTGCCGTGGATAATTTTTTGTTTTCTTTTAAGATTGAAGGAGAATGCAGGCCATGAAGATCGAAGAAATAAGAGCAATGACATATGCGCATGCGCTGGACAGTTTTTCTGAACACTGTGGATAGATAGATAGATAGATAGATAGATAGATAGAAATATAGATAGTAAATAAATAAATAAATAGATAGATAGATAGATAGAAATATAGATAGAAATATAAATATAGATAGATAGATAGATAGATAAATATAGATAGATAGATAAATATATATAGATAGATAGATAGATAGATAGAAATATAGATAGATAGATAGATAGATAGATAGATAGATAGATAGATAGATAGATAGATAGATAGATAGATAGAAAGATAGATAGATAGATAGATAGATAGATAGATAGAAATATAGATAGATAGATAGATAGATAGATAGATAGATAGATAGATAGATAGATAGATAGATAGATAGATAGAAATATAGATAGATAGATAGATAGATAGATAGATAGATAGATAGATAGATAGATAGATAGATAGATAGATAGATAGATAGATAGATAGATAGATATAGATAGATAGATAGATAGAAATATAGATAGATATATAAATATAGATAGATAGATAGAAAGAAATATAGATAGATAGAAATATAGATAGATAGATAGATAGATAGAAATATAGATAGATAGATAGATAGATGCAACAGATTCGTTTGGTACTGAAAATATTTTGCCATGGATCTTTTTTTGTTTTTAGTTTGAAGGAGAATACAGGCCATATATGTCGGAGAAATAAGCGCACTGACATATGCGCATGCGCTAGACAATTTTTCTGGCCACTGTGGATAAAAGCCCTGTTTGTGGTTTGTTGCGCGTTTTCAGAGGACTTATGTATGAACTTAATGTCCGGACATACATTTATTAATCCTAAACATAATGATATATATTATTCGTGATACACAGAATATGCATATACGCGAGAAATTGTACTTAAAAATAATACAGTTAGATACCGTATAGCCTCAAGTACAGAGCGAGTTTTTATCAGATTTTAATAAAAATATAGGGGCGCATTATACACAGGATATTTTTTAAAATATATGCGTGGAAATATGCTTAAAAAATATAGATTAGTAGATAAATACGGTATATACTTTAGTATAATGTAAGTTTTCTTATGATCAGATATTACGCGAAAAATAGGGGAGCGTATTATACACAGGTACTTTTTAAGTTAAAAATCATGCATATTTGCACTAATAACAACAGGTAAATAAAAAGTATCTATACTTGATTGTGTATATTCGTACAGTGCGACATGTGGTTTTCCGGGACAAGTAATCTTCCGGCGTGGAAACGTGATTAGTCTTATCCCTACGGCATTTTTTTTTGTTTTTTTTTGGCAACACTATATAGCGGTCACAAGCAGATGTTTACTGGTAAACACTTACAGGGTACCATTCACATAATATTACAACCAAAACCTACGAATGAAAACATAAGAATGACCATAACTGGTAACTTTTACCCAACTGGAGTATAGTAATTGAAGTCCATGAGTGTATTAATTAATTTTTGTTTCTTCGAAACGTCACATTCATAAACCACCTGCATATTTAGAAAATACAAGATTCACAAAAGTTTCATTTAGAAAATGCCGAATACAGACAAAGAAATTAAACAATTAGAAAATGATGAATTTCAAAAATTATGACATGTCAAATTTTGTAAATTCCCATAGTCAGAAAATGTCGGGTTCACAAAAGTCTCATTTAGAAAATGGCCAATACAGACAAAGAAATTAAGCAATTAGAAAATGATGAATTTCAAAAATTATGACATGTCAAATTTAGTAAATTCCCATAGTCAGAAAATATCGGGTTCACAAAAATCTCATTTAGAAAATGTCGAATACAGACAAAGAAATTAAACAATTAGAAAATGATAAATTTCAAAAATTATGACATGTCAAATTTAGTAAATTCTCATAGTCAGAAAATGTCGGGTTCACAAAAATCTCATTTAGAAAATGGCCAATACAGACAAAGAAATTAAACAATTAAAAAATGATGAATTTCAAAAACTATGACATGTCAAATTTAGTAAATTCCCATAGTCAGAAAATGTCGGTTTCACAAAAGTCATACGAAGTCGCATTCAAAGATGTCACACACATTCTGTAAACGCTAAATTTTTCAAACATTACATGTTTAGAGAGCGTCAAATACAAAAAACTAATACTCATTAGTAAGTTATAAATTTGACAAATTTAAGTTGGGTTTAAAGTGCCACTCATTTAGAATTCACAAAAATCTCACACATTTAGAACATTACGAATTTACAAAATTGTCACACGTTTAAAAAGTAATCCACTGCTAGTAAGGTTGGCTCGCTGTGTCGGGCCATCTTGCACATATACAAATCAACCATCCGACCGTGCATAGAATACTAATGTCATATATGGTCAGGCGCCCTGCTGTTCATCTCAGTGTTCTCGACAGGCTCCAAAGGAGAATTTGTAATGTGATCGGTCCAGACCTGGCAGCTCGACTCTAGCCACTTTCTCACCGGCGGGATGTGGCTTCCCTGTCTCTTCTACAAATATTTTCATGACTTTTGCTCCGAAAAACTTAGGCCACTAGTACCACCTCCACAAGAATTCCATCGAGCAACCAGACTGGCAACACGCTCCCACCCTTTTACAGTTAAATTCACCAAATGCAGCCGACACTTCTACTCCATCAGCTTCTTTTCTCGTACTTCCCGCCTGTGGAACTCCCTTCCGTATATTTGCTTTCCTAAAACCTCCAGGAATTACAAATAAATGCAAATACAATTCCCATCTCTTGTCCACTTAACTCCAGTCCTTTCTACGTCACCCTGTGTATTTTGCTCTTTTTCTCTACCTTCGAAACTGTCATCACATTTGTATTCCCATTTTTCTCTCGTCCTTTCTACGTCACCCTGTGTATTTTGCTCTTTTCCTTTTTCTCTACCTTCGCAAATGATTTCTGACCTGTGTTCCCATCATACTTTCGCCCTTTCTCTGTCACCCCCTGGAACTGCTTCGTCTTTCTGTTCGCTCTCCTCCTTATGATGAAACTTTTACTCTCTTATGTAGCCCCCTGCGCATCAGTGGCTGTACTGCTGGGTGGCCGTCAAAGATAGATGGAAATTGAGACACTCATATAGATAAATAGATAGATAGATAGATAGATAGATAGATAGATAGATAGAAATTGAGACACTTAGATAGATAGATAGATAGATAGATAGATAGATAGATAGATAGATAGATAGATAGAAATTGAGACTCTCAAATAGATAGATAGATAGATAGATAGATAGATAGATAGATAGATAGATAGAAATTGAGACACTGTGATAGATAGATAGATAGATAGATAGATAGAAATTGAGACACTGTGATAGATAGAGAGATAGATAGATAGATAGATAGATAGATAGAAATTGAGACACTGTGATAGATAGATAGATAGATAGATAGATAGATAGATAGAAATTGAGACACTGTGATAGATAGATAGATAGATAGATAGATAGATAGATAGATAGAAATTGAGACACTGTGATAGATAGATAGATAGATAGATAGATAGATAGAAATTGAGACACTGTGATAGATAGATAGATAGATAGATAGATAGATAGAAATTGAGACACATAGATAGATAGATAGATAGATAGATAGATAGATAGATAGATAGATAGATAGATAGATGGTTATTTTCTAAATGAGACTTATGTTAATCTTGTATTTTCTAATTTCAGGATTTTTATAGATGTAACCTTTTGAAGAAACAAAAATTAATAGACTTATTGACTTAATTTACTTAGGATGAAACGTTTAAAAAAAGTGTAAAGGTCTGCACGAACCGACTTACTCTCTCTCTCTCTCTCTCTCTCTCTCTCTCTCTCTGTATCTATCTATCTATCTATCTATCTTAATAGCAGACGTTTGATCGAACTACAGTTCTAGATTCCACTTGTTCAGACCATCACAGCTAGGATCTCTCACGCTACCTTCAGTGAGTTGAGTCATCTTCATTCCCTCTCTATTCTATTAGTGAGCAGGTATCTTTACTCAGACAACTTCCCGCAGACGTTCTGCAGTGTGAAACTGACACCCGATAGGATGCTTCCCCGATCGTTAGGTGAACAATAGCAAAATTAATGAGTGACGTAAAATTCTATTTCGTGTTAATGGTTGATAGAGCAGGTACACAGAGAGATGCTAAAGATTTAAATGTTTCTTAAAGCAACGAAAAGTCCATGGTCGTTCACGTCCTGAAAGATCATGGCACATAGAAACGTTGAGTAAAGTGAAAGAAATCGAATATACAGTGAAGGAAAAAGAGAAATTCTAAACACGATTTTCACATCTATCTATCTATCTATCTATCTATCTATCTATCTATCTATCTATCTAAATGTCTGAGTATATCTATCTATCTATCTATCTATCTATCTATCTATCTATCTATCTATCTAAATGTCTGAGTATATCTATCTATCTATCTATCTATCTATCTATCTAAATGTCTGAGTATATCTATCTATCTATCTATCTATCTATCTATCTATCTATCTAAATGTCTGAGTATATCTATCTATCTATCTATCTATCTATCTATCTATCTATCTATCTATCTAAATGTCTGAGTATATCTATCTATCTATCTATCTATCTATGTATCTATCTATCTATCTATCTATATAATCCTGTTCCAATCTATCTATCTATCTATCTATCTATCTATCTATCTATCTATGCGGTCGGTTCATTTTCGAGCTCGGTCCCCTCGGCTGATCGTGGATTTGATCGCTTGCGCCGAAGCCTTGTCTCGCCTCACGTTGTGTTTATTGATCGCAAGACTGGCCTGGTCCGAATGGTCGACTGGATTCGAGGACTTGTTTGGTCCCGGTTAGAATAAAGTCAAGTGGAAAAAATAAATTGGGTAAAAATAAAGTATATATATATATATATATATATATATATATATATATATATATATATATATATATGCAATCTCTCCTCTCTCTCTCTCTCTCCCGTGGGGTGCGATGTGATTTGGAAATGCCTGTGGCCCGCAAACAACTAATCAGATTTCTCCCTCGTATGCCCTAATATGGGGAGTATTACCTATATCCTTCCCCTCTTTTTAGTCACCTGATCAACCTGTCTCCTTACAGCTTTGTGTGAGTTCCTCTCAACATAACTGCGAGAAATCGGCCAGATTTTAGTTATCGCTCAAATTCTTCTTTCTCGAACTTTGGGTGTGCGATCGTTTCAGTATTTGGGATTTATCATTCCAAAACCTTTTGCCAGCAAGTGACAAAAATCCCTTGATTTGAGACGTTTTATCGCATTTCGTCAGACAAAAAAATCAAATGACTCTTTTTTTCTATTTTTTCTTTTAGAAGTCTTTCTGGTCTTCAAGTCAGCTCTCTTCATTTGACTGAATTTTCAATGTACAATGATCATGAAAATATGATCTAAGCTCGTTTTCAAGGGTTGAAAAAATATTATTTCTTTCTTAGGAGGTTCTTAGAATATGGTATCACTTATCTCAGTCTTGATCAAAACCAGATGGTCTTTTTGTTTTACATTTCCGGCAGACGAAAAACCAATTACCATTTTCTTTTGTTTCTCTTCGTTTCGTCATCAGTATATCTTCAGTCTATCGAAATTTAGTTTGTTTTTTTTGTAACTTCTATTTTTTTCAATTTACTAGCGCCTATGTGTGTGCGTGTATGTAGGGACATGTATGTGTCTGTGTATGTGCCTATAAAACCGTGTAACATACATGACTATAAATCTGTTAATAAATTGAAAGAAGATCGTTACATTAGTAACCGCCTGTTATTTAAAATCTATAATAAATGCGTTTATCCTAAACTAAAATAATTTAAAATATGAATTGCATAAAAAATTGAACATCGTTTACTCACTTTTGTTTATTAGACATTAAATTAGCATTCTTTATAATGTTTCTCGACTTTTCATTTAACCTGAAGAATATTTAAAGTGTCTCATAAACTTGAAAATTTTGGAAAACTAACATTTTTACTTTTGTTTATAAATACTTATTGCAAATCTCACTCCTTACATTATTTAAATTGTTTAGCATCTTGTATATTCCAAACCTCTTAAAGAAAACCGGAGCTTACAACGGCCGAAATGCCGTTAATATGCCAATAAAGATGAGGACAACAGTCCGAACAATTTAAGTAGTGAAAATTATTACAATACTAAAGTATAGACAAATATTAAAATCCTTGCATTTGCCTTTATAAATTCCATTTCTTCTTTAGATAGATAGATAGATAGATAGATAGATAGATAGATAGATAGATAGATAGATCTTCTTCTTCTTCTGTGTGCCCTGTCCCTTCAGGACGTAGGCGATCATGGTTCTCCATGTCTCTCTATCCCTTGTGGCTCTTAGTATGTTTGCTCCTGGCAACCCCCGTTCCGTCATCCACTTGATCAGACCCTGCAAATATGTTATCCGCTACCTTCTTCTGTCTCTCTTTCCTTCTATCTGACCAGTCAGTATCAGGTTCTCCAGGCTCTCCTTCCTCATTGCGTGTCCCATGAACTTCAGTTGTCTCTTCCTGATGCTCAGTATCAATTTCCTTTTTGTTGCCATTCTTTCCAACACCTCATCGTTGCTTGCATGCTCAGTCCACGATATCCGTAGCATCCTTCTGTAGAACTACATTTTTCACCCCAAAATCATATCACCCCAAGCAGGGCGGTAACGCCACTGATGCGCAGGGGGCTACGTAAGAGTAAGAAGATTGGAAAAGAGAAAACCGGAAACCACATCCTAACCAGGGAACAAGGGATGAGCCTCTTCACCTGTTCAATAAACGTGGGTGAATTTCGGCTGCCTCCAGTTTTGTCCTCGTTTTCGATGATAGATAGATAGAAATTTAAGGTATTTTATATTTATGGCCCAAAGCGCTCGACATAGATAGAACGTATGCAAATATGAACGTGTAGACTGAGGTCAACGCCAACAGACAACAGTCTTTTTATGCTTGTACGCAGTATCCTGGATATAGATAGGTAGATACATAGGTAGTTATGGAGAAAGAGAGAGAACGAACATTTCTGATTTTACTATCGTATATATTGCACTAAACATGTAACACAAATCTGGTCATGTCGTTGCGACTGTCGACATTTATTTTCGATGTTAGCAAAAACGTAGGCGATTACTAACTCCTTTATACGTTCACTCGCCGGAAGAATAACGAACCATGGGAACGTTTCCATCTGTATTGAGGGCTTTACGAGATGCGGAATTCGCTTTCTTTTGTGGCAATCCATCTCTTGCGACTAACGAATTCAGAAATTGCCAATTGTCGGCGCCTCGACATTGAGCAAAACGGACAATGGGGGAAGAAATCAGAGAAAAGATGTAAACAGGAACTGGCTCAAGTGGTTGATGCGTAACACCATTGGTGAGGGTGGGAGATAGCACGCTGATTTGAGGCAAGTAAGAACGAGAAAGCAGAAAGATATATGTGTTAGAATTAGCCTGGGAGTTATTTAACGTTTTGTAGCTTAAGGATGACGTTGGTCGTGTGATATAGTGAGGCGTTAATGAAAGGCGACAGTTAGGAAAGGAATGAAGGTGAATGAGGATTATAACAAGAAACATGAGAATGAAAAAAAAAAGAGCGAAAAAAACGATTGAAATACTTATTGAAAGAAAAAGTCATAGAATGAAGGAAAACAATTTTTTAAATATCTAAATAGCTGAAATAAAATATGAAGAGAAATTTGTCGAGAAGAAATATTTTTCAATTATTACTATCTTACTAACGTTTATGGCTCTCTATACTTTCTTTTTTGTTATCTGTTAATTAGCATAAAATATTGCGAAAGATAATGGAGAAGTTTGCGGTCGCCTTATCCAAGGGTTTCCTCCTTCTCATCGGTAGGTTTTCACACAAGGGTAGAAATCTCAGTCTATCTACCTTACTATTTAACTTGTATTTAATATCCACACCAGAAAATGCTGTTGATACCAACTAAATTCAGTCAATCAGGAATTTTTTGTTCTAAGTGGAATTGATACGTAGTGATCCTAATCAGTCAGTTAAGCGCCATGCGTGATACACGCTTTGGGCAATCATGTCTCGAAAGAGACATGACTGACTGGGTAGAAGATTATCCCGTAGTAGGTTGCCATTGCTTCCTGCGGTAGATTGGTTGCCGACCAAGGCTATAGAACCCAATCTGTCCTGTGATTTGATTCATAGCTAGTGGGAGAAGAGATGTATTATAATATTACGTAGTAATTGATAGAGGATCTGTTTATTACTTCATAACAATAAAAAACCGATCCCCCACTTTATAACCAGTAGAAGCCTTAATCATGATTCCAACTATCATATTCATTCAGTCAGTTAAATGCCACACATGTTATACGCTTTGGGTGATCATGTCTCGAAAGAGACATGACTGACTGGGCAGAAGATGTATCCTGCAGTAGGTTGCCATTGCTTTCTGCGCTAGTCTGGTTGCCAGCCAAGGCTATAGAACTCAATCTGTCCTATTATTTAACCCATAATTGGAGGGAAGAAACGGATTAAATACCTTTCCCAAGGGTATTTATGCGCAAGTGAATTCAAGGAATTCAACTGGAATTCGTGTGATCCTAATAGTGACCTCTAAAAGAAACAAAAGTAGGCTTTGTACTCGAAAAGTGCCAGATATATCAGAAGATTGATAAGATAGGTGTCTTTATACCCACTAGGTGCAGAATCAGGCTTTAAAAGGTGCAGTGACTATGTCGGCACCATTATTAGATATCTGAGATTAGAATGGGCACAGAAAGGTAAAGTTATGCAATGTCGGAAAGAAAATACAAGAGAAGGATTAATGCCATCAGCAAAGAACTTCGTGAAAAATTAAGTTCAATAGAATTTGAATTCAGTACGCTGATTCTATCTTCTATGCCGAAATCCTTCACGATACTTGCACCTTCGTAAAGGGTAAGAAGTTTAAGATGCGGAAAAAAGAATTTACGGAAAAAAAAAAACGAAAATGAGACAAAGAAAAAACGGAAAAAATTAGATAGAGATAAAAACTAAATAAGTCAAAGGAAAATAAAAAACGGGACTGTGAAAAAAACGAAATTGCAAAAGAGAGAAAAACTATTAAGGCAACGAAGAAGAAAAATCGAGATGAGAATAAGAAAGTTAAAAAAGAAAGAAAATATTAAGGTAAGAAAAAAGAAAAAATGAAATAGAGCAAAAAGATACAAAAGAAGGAAATAGAAAATAAGGCAAAAGAGATGAAAAAATTGAGATGAGAAAAAGAAAGTTACAAAACAAAGAAAACACAAGGCAAGAAAAAAGAAAAAAATGAGGTTGAGCAAAAAAGATAGAGATGAAAGAAATAGAATATAAGGCAAAAAAGAAAAAGAGATGGAAAAAGAATGTCACAACAAAAAGAAAAAATAAGGCAACAAAAAAGAAAAAATGACATGGAGCAAAAAGAAATTACAGAAGAAAAAATATAGAAAATAAGGCAAAAGAAAAGGAAAAAAAGAGATGAGAAAAAGAAAGATACAAAAGACAGAAAAAATGAAATTAAGGCAAAAAAAAATGAAAGAGAGCAAAAAGAATATATAAGAAAAAGAAAACAAGATAAAAAGCTACTAAAGAAGGAAAAAAATAAAAAGGAAAAAATGAGATAGCAGAACAAGTAGATACAAAAAGAAAGAAATAGAAAATAAGAGAAAATGAGAAGAAAAAACAAAATGAGTAAAAAAAGGTTACAGAAAAAAGAAGAAAGAAAATGAGACAAAAATGAATGAAAGATACAAAGGAAAGAAACAGAAAGTAAGGCAAATGTAATAAAAATGAAGATGAGAAAAAGAAAGTTAGAAAAGAAATAAAAATATTAAGGCAAGAAAAAGAAAAATGAAATAGAGCAAAAAGATACAAAAGAATGAAATAAAAAATAAGGCAAAAGAGATGAAAAAATTGAGATGAGAAAAAGAAAGTTACAAAACAAAGAAAAAAGTAAGGCAAGAAAAATAAGAAAAAATGAGATGGAGCATAAAAGATAGAGATGAAAGAAATAGAATATAACGCAAAGGGGAAGAAAAAGAGATGGAAAATGAATGTCACAACAAAAAGAAAAAAAAAGTAAGGCAAGAAAAATAAGAAAAAATGAGATGGAGCATAAAAGATAGAGATGAAAGAAATAAAATATAACGCAAAGGGGAAGAAAAAGAGATGGAAAATGAATGTCACAACAAAATGAAAAAAAAAGTAAGGCAAGAAAAAAGAAAACATGAAATTGAGCAAAAACATAGAGAAGAAATAAACAGAAAATAAGACAAGAGTGATGAAAAATAAAGATGAGTATCAGAAGATTTGAAAAGGAAGAAAAAATTTAAGGTAAGAAAAAAGAAAATGGAGCAAAAAGATACAAAAGAAAGAAAATAAGGCAAAAGAGATGAAAAAACGAGATAAGAAAAAGAAAGTTACTAAAGAACGAAAGGCAGCAAAAAAAAAAAAAAAAAGGAAAAAATGAGATCGCGCAACAAGTAGATATAGTAGTAAGAAATAGAAAATAAGGGGAAAGAAGAAGAAAAAGGTAGTGAAAAAAGAATTTGAAAAGAAAAGTAAAAAGCATACGAGAAGAAAAACGGTAAAAAAAAAAAACTAGGGACCGAGCAAAAAACAAAAAGGAAATGTAGAGAAGAGGAACAAAAAAATAAAACAGATGAAGAACAGACAATTATAAATTAATAAAAGAAAGTGAAACAAAGGGGTAGAGAAAACGACGTGAAGAAAAAAGAAGTTACAGAAATAAAAAAGTAAATAAAACAAAGCAAAAAGCAAGATGAAAAAAATAGCATACAAATAAAATAAAAATATATTAAGTAAAGGAAAGAAAGAAATGAAGAAAATAAGTTACAAATGGAAGAAACAAGCAACAAATAAAAAATTTTTAAAAAAGTGCTGCAGACTAAAAAGAAAAAAAAAAAAGTCAAACCAAACGAGAGAAAAAAAAACGGTCGAAGAAAAAAAACTTACAATGGAAGAAAAACATAAGTTAAAGATTAGAAGAAAATGGAAGAAGCGATTACAAAAAAAGAAAAGAATAAAATAAAATAAAGTAGAAAAAAAAAGATGAAGAAATATTTCGCTTTTACAAAGTAGATTGATTTTATGTTTCCCTAACATATGCTGTCCTAAAACACCTGACAAAAGTACACTGTCCAAAATATTAAGCAGGCATCTTGTATCTGGATTTCAATAGTCGTAGTCTATCTAAAAGAACCATCTTGTAAGCCGGTTTTATCTTAGGTACATTTGATTGCAGTAGTAAAAAGAAATTATATTCAAAACACGGAATTTATTATTTTTTAGATGGGGCAGTATTTACCGTATCTACATTATTGTCCTCATCATTGTTGCCATTTGTACGACGTTTCGGCCGTTGTACTCTCCGGCTTCTTCAAGTACTAGGAAACTCTTTATTACAATCACTGGGGTATATGATTTTCATTCCTTGCCTAGTAGAGCCTCCCCCGATAGTCATGAGTTAATTCAGTTGTTCTTGCTCTTAAGGACACATAGATATAGACGTTGGTTAGTTCCTGTAACTTGACCCAAAGTGTTGTGAGTTCAATACCAGGCTACAGCAGTGGTGAACAAGTAAATTACAGGGTAAAGGGAGATAACACATGACTACTAGAAAAGGCTCTACTACACAAGAAATGAAGATCATATACCCCAGTATTGTAATAAAGGGTTCGGTTCGAAATCCGTAGCACCTGAAGAAGGCCCGGGCGTACAAAACGCCGTACAAATGACAAGGAAGATAAGAACAATAGTCCGATTAATCTACCATTCGTTCGTGCCTTGTGTATTGTGGTTATATCTGGTCTATTTAAACCAACGTTAGCATACTTTGTGACATAATTTGTAACCATATCTAGTCTATGTAAACCAATGTTAGCATAATTTGTGGCTATATCTAGTTTATCTAAATACGGAAATTATTAACAAAATAGACGTTGGTTAGTTCCTGTGACTTGACCCAAAGAGTTGTGGGTTCATTACCAAGTTACAGCAGTGGTAAACAAGTAACTAACAATGTTAGAGGGAGATAACTCATGGTTACCATGATAGGCTCTACCACATAAAGAATGAAGATCATATACCCCAGTGATTGTAATAAAGTGTTCTGTTCGAAATTTCTATCACCTGAAGAAGGCCCGAGCGTACAAAACGTCGTACAAATGGCAAGGAAGATAAGGACAAAAGTCACAACTCTTTGGGTCAAGTCACAGGAACTAACAAGCGTCTATTTTGTTAATAATTTCCGTATTTACATTATTCGACTAAAAACCCATTACTATCTAATGTTCATTTTTGGGGGAGAGTAGACTTTAATTGGTTATAAGTAGAAACATATTTATTCACGGAATTTTTTAGAAACCTATAATTCTCACCGAAGTTTTATTTTAAAAATTGAATAAAAAATTGTTCTGCATTTTTACCCCATTTTATATTAATATTTTCAGGAACTCAGTGGTTACCTGTATTTTATGATTGGAGATTTGGCTAAAATTTTTGCAACGATCAGTTCTTACCCACTTTACATTATTCAGTCTCGACTCAAAGTGAGTTTAAATTTTACAACTATATCAATTGGTTTGTGATGCTGACAGGTTGTAGTTAATGTAGATGTTAATTAGACATAACACATCAAGTTCAGATCAAACTCTCTACTCTAGTAATGTTCTGTGATACTGACAGGTTCTAGTTAGCGTTTTGTTTTTTATAGTCGTTTCATCGGAGCAAGGCGGTACTGCCACTGCTGTGAAGGGGGTTACAGTGAGAGGAGACGTAAAAAAGAAAAGAAAAAAGCGGTACAAAGGATGTCGAAGAAAGGTTAAGAGTGAAGTAGGAGTCAGGTAGAAATAAGGTGGCAATTGATGTTGCACTTTACAGATTGTAGCTGTCAAGGAAGAAAACATCCAGAATGAGGTTTTACAGGCCCGAAGTGTGAGAAAAGAAACTGATAGAGAAGAAGTGGTGGTTACATATTCCTTTTGTAACTCTATTTCCACGTCGGTATATTTTTGTTTTTTGGTTTAATACAACGGAGTGAGAGAAATTTATATTAGTTGTATTGTTAGTTGTGTTTTATTGTAATTCGCAATGTGAGCTTACGAAAAAAAAAGATATTTTTAATACTATTATGTACTTATAAAATCCGGGGAATAGAGAAATTGGCTGATAATTGGGAAAAAAGAGAAAAATATAGTTTCTTCTTTTTTTCGTGTCCAAAACGAATTGTTTTGAGCCAAGTAAAACTTGAAAGCTTGGCCGTAGTCATAACAAAATGTCAGGATATCCTTGATGAGGTCAGGTAGGGTTAAATCCTCAAAAATTATTCCTGGGAACAGATTCTAAAATCGAAAAATAGATGATGTAATTGAAAAAGAGGCAGAAAGATATTACGTCATGTGAGCTATTGATATTTCATTCGTCGAGCCATGGCTCCCTTTAAATCGCGTGGGTGGAAAATGATCTCATTGGTCAAAGCTTTGAGTCGCGTAGATTCCCCGAGAAAACTGGGTACAGCTACAAAAGTCCGTACTCAGTGCGAAAAATGAGAGTTGTTTGGGTAGTTTTTGAAATTGCAATCGAAATGTAACGACTAAAGGGGAAAGTGTTCCCAATTGGGGAGCCACGACCCAGAGGCTGGTCGCCTACCACAGAACTTATGGCCGAAGATGTAAAGAAACGTAGAAAAGCCTGCCGCCGATTAACTTAAAGAGTTAATGTCGAATAATGCGCCTCCGATAAGAACCCCAAAAGAACTTTTTTTGTTCTAAAAGTCATTTGGAGAATTGAAAGTTCTGATTATTCTTAACAAAAAGTTCGCACTGCTATGAAAAGAATTTTTAAGTAAGTTTCTGAGAGATGTTTTCGAGCGATAAATATCAAATGACCCTCACACCACCGCCGCTCGTCGCTCAGTTATTTGGCTGTCTCTGCAAAGTTTGATAAAGGCCGAAGAGAGGTGTTTTGTATCTGGAGAATTGACAGCCTGATTATATTTTAAAATTGAAAGCTCTGATTACCTTTAACGAAACTTCAGAAGGACTTATTTTTATTTGAAGATTGAAAAGCCCTGATATTTTTAATGAAACTTAAAAACGACTTATTTTTATTTGAAGACTGAAAGCTCTGATATTTTTAAACGAATCCTCTCTCCGTTGTAAACTTGAATTTTGACAATTGTATTTTCTGCTTTTGGAATAAATCATTTTTTTATTATCATTATTATAAAGATTTTCCTTCGTAACTCACCCAGGCGTCTTCGAACTTATTCATTTATTTATTTATTTTTGTTTGTTTCAGTAATTATTTTATTTTAACCACAAGTGTACACAAGTGTCCGGTCTGGATATGGTAGAAATACGACTACCGGGTTTGCACAACCTGACTTTCTGAGATCAAAGAACGGCGTGGGCAGTGAGTTCGTTGTTGTAATAGACGTCTTGAGGACCAGCTACTGTGAACATCGTCATTCGGCGTCCGTAATCGTCTACAGACAGCCGGGCGAGTATTACACTATTTTGATAATAAAAGGGTGGGATCTTGTTTTCAATCTAATTGCACAAGTAAATTTGTGAGGATGGTGGGGACCAGGGAATGAAGCTCTTCAGAGCAGAAGCCATGAAAATACTTGTAGAAAAGACAGAGGGTAACCACACCCCATTGGTGAGAAAGTGAGTGAAGGTGAGCTGCCAAATCAAGACTGATCATATTGCAGATCCTCTCTTGGATTTTGTTGAGAACCTTGAGATGAATAGCAGGAACACTTGACCAGATATGGCCACAGTATTCAATGTAGATGTTAAACATAACACATCAAGTTCAGATCAAACTCTCTACTCTAGTAATGCTTAGTGGAGTTCACATTCCTTTGCCCCTGGCTTCTTAAGCGGTGCTATCAAAATTGATCTCCGGTATATTGCCACTGTTGTAGATTTTGTGTATTATTTCTGTGATTCTGTATTTGCCAAAGCCGTCTAAAGACATCAGCATCTCTATTACAATACCATCGGGACTTACTGCTTTGTTTTTGTTACAGTGAGAAGAGCTTGAAAAGAGAAAAGAAAAAACCGGTACAAAGGATGTTGAAGAAAGGGTAAGAGAGAACTGGGAGTCAGGGAGAAATAAGATGGCAATTGATTTTGCACTTAAACCTTTGGAGATTGTAGCTGTCAGGGAAGCAAATATCCGGAAGGAAGTCCTGCAGGCAGGAAGTGTGAGAAAAGAAACTGTCAGAGAAGAAGTGGTGGTTACATTAGCCTGTTTTGATGGTAAAAGGGTGGGATCTTCTTGTCAATCAAGTTACACAAGTAAACTTGTGAGGATGGAGCACCAAGTAATGAAACTCTTCAGAGCAGAAGCCATGAAAATACTTGTAGAAAAAACAGAGGGTAACCACACCCCATCGGTGAGAAAGTGAGTGAAGGTGAGCTGCCAAATCAAGACTGATCATATTGCAGATCCTCTCTTGGATTTTGTTGAGAACCTTGAGATGAATAGCAAGAACACTTGACCAGATATGGCAACAGTATTCAATGTAGATGTTAAACATAACACATCAAGTTCAGATCAAAAACTCTTCTCTAGTAATGTTCTGTGATACTGACTAGTTGTAGTTAACGTTTTATCTTTTCTAGTCATTTCAACCTGAGTCAGGCATTACTGCCACTGGTGTGAGAGGAGACAGAAAAGAGAAAATAAAAAAGCAACAGGAGATGTCAATGACAAGACAGAGATGGGATTCAAGGTGATAGATGACAATTGACGTTTCACTTAAACCCTTGGAGGTTGTAGCAATTAGGGAGCAAGCTTGAGGAAGAGAGTTCTACAGGGATGAGGTGCGAGAAAAGAAACTGAGGGAGAAGAGTTGCACTTTTATTAAATTTCCATCAGAGAATGAGATACGGAAAAAAAGAAGAAAGTAATTCTGATATTTTTAGTTTTTAGTTGTTTGATTAGCCAATCATATTTCATGTGCATTCGTCTCTTTAAACCAATGTTAGCATAATGTGTGGTATTCTGAATTCAAGGCAATACAAATGGCTCTATCCGAAGTTTCAAGATGTCAACGGATTCCTCGCCTACCTAAAAAAAACAAAATATTTCTATATGTAAGTTTTTAAAAAATTCTAGTTTGTCTGTGTGAGAATCAGATAGCTACATCTACCAGTAAGAAGGTCAAATGACTATGTTGAGCCAAAAAGTATTTTTCTCATCAGAATCCATCTTGAGCATTTATAAATCTACCATTCGTCCGTGCCTTGTGTATTGTGGCCATATCTGGTCTGTTTAAACAAACGTTAGCATAATTTGTGACATAATTTGTGGCCATATCTGGTCTATTTAAACCAACGTTAGCATAATTTGTGGCATAATTTGTGACCATATCTAGTCTATTTAAAGCAACGTTAGCATAATTTGTGGCCATATCTGGTCTATTTGAACCAACGTTAGCATAATTTGTGGCATAATTTGTGGCCATGTCTGGTCTATTTAAACCACCGTTAGTATAATTTGTGGCATAATTTGTGGCCATATCTGGTCTATTTAAACCAACGTTAGCATAATTTGTGGCATAATTTGTGGCCATATCTGGTCTATTTGAACCAACGTTAGCATAATTTGTGGCATAATTTGTGGCCATATCTGGTCTATTTAAACCAACGTTAGCATAATTTGTGGCATAATTTGTGGCCATATCTGGTCTATTTAAACCACCGTTAGCATAATTTGTGGCATAATTTGTGGCCATATCTGGTCTATTTGAACCAACGTTAGCATAATTTGTGGCATAATTTGTGGCCATGTCTGGTCTATTTAAACCACCGTTAGTATAATTTGTGGCATAATTTGTGGCCATATCTGGTCTATTTAAACCAACGTTAGCATAATTTGTGGTATAATTTGTGGCTATATCTGGCTCATTTGAACCAACGTTAGCATAATTTGTGGCATAATTTGTGGCCATATCTGGTCTATTTAAACCAACGTTAGCATAATTTGTGGCATAATTTGTGGCCATATCTGGTCTATTTAAACCAACGTTAGCATAATTTGTGGCATAATTTGTGGCCATATCTGGTCTATTTAAACCACCGTTAGTATAATTTGTGGCATAATTTGTGGCCATATCTGGTCTATTTGAACCAACGTTAGCATAATTTGTGGCATAATTTGTGGCCATATCTGGTCTATTTAAACCACCGTTAGTATAATTTGTGGCATAATTTGTGGCCACATCTGGTCTATTTAAACCAACGTTAGCATAATTTGTGGCATAATTTGTGGCCATATCTGGTCTATTTGAACCAACGTTAGCATAATTTGTGTGATAATTCTGTGGCCATATCTGGTCTATTTGAACCAACGTTAGCATAATTTGTGGCATAATTTGTGGCCATATCTGGTTCATTTAAACCAACGTTAGCATAATTTGTGGCATAATTTGTGGCCATATCTGGTCTATTTAAACCAACGTTAGCATAATTTGTGGCATAATTTGTGGCCATATCTGGTCTATTTGAACCAACGTTAGCATAATTTGTGGCATAATTTGTGGCCATATCTGGTCTATTTAAACCACCGTTAGTATAATTTGCGGCATAATTTGTGGCCATATCTGGTCTATTTAAACCAACGTTAGCATAATTTGTGGCATAATTTGTGGCCATATCTGGTCTATTTGAACCAACGTTAGCATAATTTGTGGCATAATTTGTGGCCATATCTGGTCTATTTAAACCAACGTTAGCATAATTTGTGGCATAATTTGTGGCCATATCTGGTCTATTTAAACCACCGTTAGCATAATTTGTGGCATAATTTGTGGCCATATCTGGTCTATTTGAACCAACGTTAGCATAATTTGTGGCATAATTTGTGGCCATGTCTGGTCTATTTAAACCACCGTTAGTATAATTTGTGGCATAATTTGTGGCCATGTCTGGTCTATTTAAACCAACGTTAGCATAATTTGTGGCATAATTTGTGGCCATATCTGGTCTATTTAAACCACCGTTAGCATAATTTGTGGCATAATTTGTAGCCATATCTGGTTTATTTAAACCAACGTTAGCATAATTTGTGGCATAATTTGTGTCCATATCTGGTCTATTTAAACCAACGTTAGTATAATTTGTGGCATAATTTGTGGCCATATCTGGTCTATTTAAACCAACGTTAGCATAATTTGTGGCATAATTTGTGGCCATATTTGAACCAACGTTAGCATAATTTGTGGCCATATCTGGTCTATTTGAACCAACGTTAGCATAATTTGTGGTATAATTTGTGGCCATATCTGGTCTATTTAAACCAACGTTAGCATAATTTGTGGCATAATTTGTGGCCATATCTGGTCTATTTGAACCAACGTTAGCATAATTTGTGGCATAATTTGTGGCCATATCTGGTCTATTTGAACCAACGTTAGCATAATTTGTGGCATAATTTGTGGCCATATCTGGTCTATTTAAACCAACGTTAGCATAATTTGTGCATAATTTGTGGCCATATCTGGTCTATTTAAACCAACGTTAGCATAATTTGTGGCATAATTTGTGGCCATATCTGGTCTATTTGAACCAACGTTAGCATAATTTGTGGCATAATTTGTGGCCATATCTGGTCTATTTAAACCACCGTTAGTATAATTTGTGGCATAATTTGTATTGTTCATTTAAACCAACGTTAGCATAATTTGTGGCATAATTTGTGGCTATATCTGGTCTATTTGAACCAACGTTAGCATAATTTGTGGCATAATTTGTGGCCACATCTGGTCTATTTAAACCAACGTTAGCATAATTTGTGGCATAATTTGTGGCCATATCTGGTCTATTTAAACCAACGTTAGCATAATTTGTGGCATAATTTGTGGCCATATCTGGTCTATTTGAACCAACGTTAGCATAATTTGCATAATTTGTAGCTGTGTCTGGTCTATTTAAACCACCGTTAGTATAATTTGTGGCATAATTTGTGGCCATGTCTGGTCTATTTAAACCAACGTTAGCATAATTTGTGGCATAATTTGTGGCCATATCTGGTTCATTTAAACCACCGTTAGCATAATTTGTGGCATAATTTGTGGCCATATCTGGTCTATTTAAACCAACGTTAGCATAATTTGTGGCATAATTTGTGTCCATATCTGGTCTATTTAAACCAACGTTAGTATAATTTGTGGCATAATTTGTGGCCATATCTGGTCTATTTAAACCAACGTTAGTATAATTTGTGGCATAATTTGTGGCCATATCTGGTCTATTTGAACCAACGTTAGCATAATTTGTGGCCATATCTGGTCTATTTAAACCAACGTTAGTATAATTTGTGGCATAATTTGTGGCCATATCTGGTCTATTTGAACCAACGTTAGCATAATTTGTGGCCATATCTGGTCTATTTAAACCAACGTTAGTATAATTTGTGGCATAATTTGTGGCCATATCTGGTCTATTTGAACCAACGTTAGCATAATTTGTGGCCATATCTGGTCTATTTAAACCAACGTTAGTATAATTTGTGGCATAATTTGTGGCCATATCTGGTCTATTTGAACCAACGTTAGCATAATTTGTGGCCATATCTGGTCTATTTGAACCAACGTTAGCATAATTTGTGACATAATTTGTGGCCATATCTGGTCTATTTAAACCAACGTTAGTATAATTTGTGGCGTTCTGAATCCAAGGCGATGTAAACGAGTCTCTCTGAAGTTTCGAGATATCAATGGATTACTAGCCTTACCTGAAAAAAAAAAACAAAAAAACTAAATATTGCTAATATGTAAGTATATAAAACTTCTAGTTTCTCTTTGAGAGAATCAGATAACTACATCTATCTCTAAGAAGTTTGAATTACTAGTATTTGTATTTCCCAATGTCAATGTATTTTTATAAAAGCTGAAGTCATTTAAAAGTCTACTGTATCACAGTCTAGGTGCTGCACTAGGCTTCTTCAGTCTCCAAAGTTTCCTCCTTAGTTTTCAAATGACTGGGAAGCGATCGATTTCACAGTCGGCACTTGGATAAGTTTTGCATTGAACCACTGCATTCCTGAATCTCTTGTTTGTGGTTCTGTAATCGATTTGGTTTTTCGTGTCACCCCATGGATTTCTCCATGTCCATAAGGAGCTAAAGTGTTCTTGAAACCAGGTGTAGCAAGATAGATAGATAGATAGATAGATAGATAGATAGATAGATAGATAGATAGATAGATAGATAGATATTAACACGCTGAGATATCATGATAATATATTATAATCCAATTAAAATTTTTATTCTAAAATACAACATTATTTCTAGAATAACTTCATTAATAAGAAACACACTGCAATAGATACATAGATACATACACACATAGAAACACACTGCAATAGATACATAGATACATACACACATACATGCATATGAACTCGCTGAGATATTGTAATAATATATTGGAAACACAATTAAAACATTTATTCTAAACCATTAAAATCGCTGTCTTCTGCTGCCGCCCCAAAACCGTTCTGCCATCTACTTGCTCAAACCCATCAGGTATGTAATGCGCTGCTTTCCCCTGTCTCTCTTTCTCTCTATTTGACCTGCATTGAAATGTGTATTTTAAAATCTAACATTATTTCCCGAATAACCCAACAAATAAGTAACATACAGTAACACATAGATAGATAGATAGATAGATAGATAGATAGATAGATAGATAGATAGATAGATAGATAGATAGATAATCTCAAGACTAAAATAGATAGATAGATAGATAACCTCAAGACTAAAATAGATGGATAGATAGATAGATAGATAGATAGATAGATAGATAATCCCAAGACTGAAAGAGATAGATAGATAGATAGATAGATAGATAGATAGATAGATAATCCCAAGACTGAAATAGATAGATAGATAGATAGATAGATAGATAGATAGATAGATAGATAGATAGATAGATAGATAGATAGAAAGAAATGCTTAAAGCAAGATTAAGAAAGAGATTGTAGCGTACAGTTATAGACAGCGAGAACGAAATGTCGGTGGAAAAACTGTGACAGAGGAGAAAGATGTCTGAACGTTATTTTTTCCCGAAGCATCGTTAAAATAATATATAGAAGACAGTTTAAATTATTTACTATTTGTTTCAGACTTGGACCAGACACTCCAATGACATCCTCTTTCATCTTCTAAAGTTTAAAGGTTACTCGTCGTCTCAGTGTATTCTCAGTTGAAAAAGTCAATAAAGCCGGTTCATGAAAACGTACTCGTCAAATAAATGATAATGGCCGCCAAAACTTCAAACGCCATCCAACCTTTTCGTTAAAAAAAATAATTGAAAAAAAACCAAAAAATATAATGGGTCTGATAAAAAGATATGAACCCGAAATGTTTTAGAAGCAAAAATGTATTTTATACGCACACACAAAAGCAAGTACAAGCATACATACACACAAATACACATAAACAAATAAACAAAACAACAAATTACGTCTATCTGTTCGTCCGAACGTGTGTTACGCGAGCCTCACTTGCTCTACATTGATATATCCCTTTTTGGAATAACGATGATTCTAGGATTACATATTTATCCTTTATCTTGAATTTGAACATGCAGTATTGGGAGCTGTGTCTGGATGATGAAGCAGCAGTTAAAAATTCAAATTTTAAAATAAGTTTTAAAAAATGCTGATTTTAAAAGGTTTTAATTTATATTGAGTTTAATACAACTCAAAAATGTTGTGAATTTAATTTTTTTGTTTTAAATTTAGTTTAAAATAACCCAAAAACTTTGTGAAATGATGAAATCAATTTTATTTATTCAAAATATCAAGGATTCACTGTTAATGTGTGTAGTTTTGTAACGAGATGTTTTGAAGTTCAGGAGAGTTTATAAGTGGAAGAACTTAATTGATGATCTACAGAGTATGTGATCTCAAGAACTTAATTTTCGGCTTGAATTAGACTTTTGACCGGAATTGGATTATAGCCCAAATCAGAGTTAAAACAAAGTTTTGAAGTTCAGGAGAGTTTATAACTGGAAGAACTTAATTGATGATCTACAGAGTTTGTGATCTGAAGAACTCAATTTTCGGCTTGAATTAAACTTTTGACCGGAATTGGATTATAGCCCGAATCAGAGTTAAAATGAATGTTTCAAGTTTAGGAGAGTTTATGACTTGAAGAACTTAATTGATGATCTACAGAGTTTGTGATCTCAAGAATTCTATTTTCGGCTTGAATTAGACTTTTGACCGGAATTGGATTATAGCCTGAATCAGAGTTAAAATGACGTTTTGACGTTTCATGGAGTGAATTAAGGAATTCAAAGTTTTTTTTTCCAAGTTATCACTTTTGTTTTCTCAGCTAGAACTTTTCAGCTGGAAATTTTCATGTGGACCTCATATAAGCTAGATCTTCACAGTTGGATATTTTAAGCTGGACATTTACTAAGCTGGAACTTTTCACTTGGATCTTTTCTAATCTAGATCTTTTCAGCTAGACCTTTTCTAAGCCTCTTATTTTAAGCCAGTTTAAAATATAATATGTATAATATTGTTTGTCTTTACCGAGTTTATATATATATATATATATATATATATATATATATACGCAAGCTTGAAATTTTAGCTATCGCTTGTCAAGATATCTCACGTTTGTTCATTATATCTTTTTCATTTTCTATTTCATATATATGTCCCTTTCTTTCCACTCTTCTTGGCTGGCAGTTGTCACGGCGTCTTGTCTGGCGGACCGTTTTTTCTCTCTTTCTCCCTTTTTTTCATTTCTTCCTCGTTTCTCCCCTCTCCCCTTTAACTGTTTCCCTGTCTTCCCCGCTTTTTCTCCCTACTTTCCCGTTTCTCTTTCCACCACTTCCGTTCCTGTGACACGCTTAACTTAGACTTCTTTACATATATGCAATCTTTAAAAGTCCTCTTCGTTGATCGAGTTTGAATCCTTTTCGCCATCTCTCTATTTCCCCCCCACCCGCCTTCTTCCCTACCCTCCGTAACAACATCTAGACGGCTACCTTCTAACACAATCAACTCTCTTTTATAACTCCCCCTCCCACTGTTCTTTCTCATTTCTTTTTTTTTTTTGCCTTTCTTTTCAAGCGAACTTTCGGTAGATTAATTTTTTTCTTGAATTTTTGACGATTTTAACGCCCAGCACACCAAGTGGCTTGAAAACTCTGTCACCGACCTTGCTGGGATCCGCACCACGTATTTTTCAATAACCCAAGCTCTAACGCAAGTGGTGTACTTCCCCACACGTTTCTCTAATAACCCTAACGGAAGGGACTCTTTACTAGACCTCTGCTTTACTTCCATTCCAGACTCCTGCACTACCAGGCAGCTCTGCTCTCACGGAAACTCTGACCACGCCGTAGTTTCCTTCAACATCTCAATCCACTCTTACTCTACCCAAGAAACCCAGACCAGCAGAATATCGTACTGCTACCAGAGAGCAGACTGGGATTCGTTCCGAGACTTCCTCTGCGATGTCCCCTGGAACAACGTGTTCGGTCTTCCTGTCGAAGACTGTACATCCGAGATCTCCTCTTGGGTTAAGGCTGGCATCGATGCTTTCATCCCGGCCAGGAAATTCCAGTTAAAATCAAATTTGTCCCGCTGGTTCTCGCCCGCTTGCTCGGCCTCCGTTACCCATCGGAACCATTTCTTCCGGCTCTATCGAAGCTACTCGTCTAACCAAAACCGGCGGCTTTTCGCCTCAGCTCGTAATAAGTGTAAAAAAGTACTGAACGAAGCTAAGAGGACGTTTGCTACCAAAATGAAGCAACGCATAGCCTCTTCTAAGTTCGGCGCTAAAGATTACTGGCAACTCTGCAAAAGCGTGCTCAACAAGAGCAAGACTTCAATACCCTCACTAATCAGTGAATTTGAAGTTCTCACCTCCCCAGCGGACAAGGCTGAATACTTTGCCCGTAGATTCTCCACCAATTTGATACTGGACTCGTTAGGAGTAACTACACCCGACTATCCACCCAGAACTAAGGCTCAACTAAATATCGTCTACATTACACCCTCGCTGGTCTCTAAGATAATCTCAAAACATGACCCTCACAAAGCGAAAATCGCAATCATAGTCCTGAACTCTCCTCTGTCCTCTCTAAAATCTATAACCTCTGCCTATCTACTTCCTGTTTTCCTGCCTGTTGGAAGTCCTCCTGTGTAGTTCCTATATTTAAGAATTCTGGCGAACCCCCAGACCCCGCTAATTATCGCCCTATCAGTCTCCTTCCGATCTTCGGCAAAGTTTTCGAAGCCATTATCAACGCGGAGGTGATTCAGCATCTCAAGGCCCACAGGCTTCTCTCGGACAAACAGTACGGTTTTCGATTCACCAGGTCTACTGCTGATATGCTAACGACCATTACCAAGTACATATACCAGGCTCTGGACAATAATGGCGAAACCCGAACCGTTGCCTTGGATATCTCCAAAGCGTTCGACAGGGTCTGGCACGCTGGCCTTTTATGCAAACTGCGGAGCTACGGAATAACTAGACATCTGTTTGAACTCATCCAGTCATTCCTCTCTAACCGCACATTGAAGGTAGTATTAAATGGGCATGCCTCCCAAAACTACCATATGAACGCGGGCGTTCCTCAAGGTTCTATCCTAGGTCCTACGCTCTTTCTGATCTACATTAATGATCTCCACGATGCCATTAGACCCCAAGTAGGCATGTACGCCGATGACACCACAATCTTCTCTCGCCTCGATCAAATACCCGGTGTGGGCGACAAAGCGAACCTCGCTGCCGAGCTTGAAAAGGACCTCCAATCCGTAGTGGCCCGGGGTAGGAAATGGCTAGTAAATTTCAATGCTTCTAAAACAAAACTGTTATCAACTAACCACCACAGACAATTGCATCTACCTCCCATTAACATGGAACAGGCTTGCCTCCCAGAGAGTAAAACACTACGCCTCCTTGGCCTTACACTCTCGGCGGACCTCAAATGGAATGACTATATCGAATCCATTGCCAAATCCGTCGCTATGAAAGTCGGCTCTCTGTGCAGGGCCCGGAAGTTTTTCCCGCCTGAATTTATCCTGCACATATATAAATCTACTATCTGCCCATGTATTGAATACGGCTACCACATCTGGTCGGGTGCCCCTGCTACTCTCCTTGGACTTCTTGACTAAATACAAAGGAGAATCTGTAACGTGGTTGATACTGACTTGGCAGACCGGCTGCAACCACTCTCTCACCGGCGTGATGTGGCTTCCCTGTACCTCTTCTACAAATACTTTCATGGCTTCTGCTTCCGATGAACTCAGATCATTGGTGCCACCTAGGTACGAATTTACACGAGATACTAGATTAGCAACTAGGTCCCACCCTTTTACAGTTAAACAGATAAGATGTAACCGTAATTTCTACTCCAACAGCTTCTTTTCTCGTGCTTCCCGCCTGTGGAATTCCCTTCCACATGTCTGCTTTCCCGACAGCTACAATCACCAGGCGTTTAAATGTAGGGTCAATAGACACCTCCTATCACACTAACTTTCACCTATTCCCCCAACACTCTCAACATCTACCCAACCCTCATTCTGGATATCCTTACCAGCCTATCACCCTCCTTCTAACATTTCCTCTATTTCTTTAACCATCTTTATTGCCGTGGTATTTTCTGGGACTGGATTTCTACCACTTTTGTCAAATATAAAACAAATGTATTTGATTTTTTTCCCCGGAAAATTTCACACTTTTCAGCTTTAACACGGAATCCGTATTGTTGAATTTGGCTGAAAACAGATAATAAACGCTTCAAAAGTTCATCTTAGGATACAGCTGCAACGATGATGTCATCAATAAATGATGCAACTCTAGTCAATTCGGTCAGTATGGCGTCTCTTGTTTGCTAGAAAATGGCTGGTGCTGGTTTGACTCCGAAGCTAAGGCGGTTAAATCTGAACAAACCCTTGTGGGTATTGATAGTAAGGAGCTCCTTAGACTCCTTTTCATCTTTCCAGTTGGAGAAAAGCATAAAAAAGATCAATTTTTGCGAAGAATCTTCCGCCATTTAATATAGTAAAAAGATCCTTTGGAATTGGCAATGGATACTTTTGTGCATACAAACAATTATTTAAACCAGTTGAGTAGTCAGCACGTATCTGGAATTTTCCATTTGTTTTTTTATACTACAATAGGAGCTACCCATTGAGAATAATTTGTACGCTCTGTTACCCCCTCTTGCAGAAGACATTGGAATTCCTTTTCAACCATATCACGTGCGGAATAAGACACAGGTTGTTTTGGTAATAAAAATTGATTTAGAGTCCTCTTTTAATTTCAAGTTTGCCTTACTTTTACTACAGCAACCAAACCCCTCCTGAAAAACCTTACTGAATTTTTTTTCAAGTTCGTCCGTTAAACGTTTTTCAATGTCTGAAACGGACGTAAGACTAAATGTGTTGAACACAGACTGGAGAGGAATTTCAAAAAGATTAAGCTGTTCAGTCCTCTAAATTTAATATTATAAGCTAACTCACCATTTAAATAGATTTGGTCCCCAGAGGCGCTTCTCGCTATGTGATATATTGTAGAAAAACATGGCTCTCCAAGTAATTTACAAAGTGACTGGGATATTAACGTAATATCTGACACTGTGTTAAACTGGAAATGAACTAATTTGTTGTTCATTGAAACAACAATATATTTTCTGTTGTTTTTATATGAATGTTGCGAACATCGAGTTTTTCTTACGATTTTTTTTTTCAATTGGACTTTCAGCCTTTTTTTAAGTTTGCCTTACAAAAGCTTTCTTGATGTCCAATCTGGTGTCAAACATTGCACTTATGTTTCTTAAACGGGCCAAAACGTGCGTAATGCCAGTCACTAGAAAAACAAGTTGATGCAGCTTTCTTTTATTTTGCTGCTTAGACGTTTCCTGTTAACGATGGGTTGTTTGATTTTTGCATTAACATTGTGTTTTTTTTAATGCTTAAAGGATTGTTGCATTAGAATTGTAATGTCTTTATCGTGTTCCAATTTGGAAAGTAGTCTGGTCCGAATATCACTGTTTGATTCAGACGTCAATCCTGCGATAAAAATCAAGCATTTAAACTACTTCCCTGTGAGGGGAATTTTGTTTAAATCTCACATTCATGATTTACGATACCAGCGAACGTTACATAATCGTATTCGTCATATTTTTCTGATTCGACACAATTAAACTTGGTATTAAAGTGACTGATTTTTTTTCCAAAGAATTCTTTTAGCAGTTCTAGTGTTTCTGTAAACGTGAAATCCGTGGGCTGCTCTAGTAAGATGTGATTTGTGCAACAGTCGTGTTCCTAGATTCCCAGTTTCCGACTTAGTGGACGGATTTTCCAATGTTCGTCTTTCTGTGCAAATTCGTTTTGGAAAATGTCTATCCATCTATTGTACAACAAAGCCAAAGTTTTTTCTTTCATTTTCTTTATGGAAGTCCATTGTGTTGTCAGCTATGCTATCCAGAGAATTCAAATTCCTTTCTTTTAAAATTTCCAGTTGGTGATTGAATTGTTGATTTAACTGTTGAATTATCACAGTCACCAACTGTTGTTGTGACATTTAGAACTGTTCTTGTTGATTCAATATCTTTTTCTGTATGTCTAGTGATATCGCCATTTTGGCGAGTTTTCGTTTAGTCATCTCTGTCGCCAAAAATTTCTTGCAACTCCAAATATTAGGAAAAACAAAATATAACAAACACAGTTATGTATATTTTGGAACACAACAATATTCTTTTTTTATTAGTATATATATATATATGTATATATATGGCTTAGGGAGTAGAGACCCCGACTGACACCAAATCGGTCGAGCTAGATATGTCTAGCCACACTGATGATCTGTGATACAGCGAAACGGGCTTGTATGCGGATGACTAATATATATTTAAAAACTGTAATCCAAAAGGAAAAGCAGGAAGGTAAATCCCAAAGACCCGATCCTAATTAATATTAATATTTTAATATTAAAAAAATGATCCAGGTGGAGGGCTCAATGTAATTAATATTTAAATTACACAGCCAATTATAAAATAAAATAAATTTCGAAGTTCAAAACCGTTGAATGATCATTTCACCATGAAATCCCTAAGAATGATTCTAAACGTCGTATTTTGCCTTTAATTTCAATGGAAAATAAAGACAAAAATTCTCCAACATTTGGATAATTTTTTATTCATTTGGTTCTAAGCTTTCGGCTCACTTGAGCCATCTTCAGAGAGGTTATTAAGACGGTAACACAATAACATCCACCATCAGCGACGATTTTATTTTGTGTTGACATAAAACTTCGCTAAGCAACGGCAATAGTTACTTATTTATTTTCAACTGAAGTTAAAGCCAAAATACGACGTTTAGAACGGCTCACCATTAAACATGATAGACTGATATTGGCTCTTATATTTAACACTATATGTTTAGAAAATATTATTAAATATACACACTATTTATCCCCTGGTTGCACGACTCGATGTTTCATGCACACAGTTTTCAGTTTCTACTTAGCACTTGAAAATTGCTTTGTGCCTGAAACTCTCAGTTGTGCTAGCGGCGATGAATAATATATATATATATATCACCATTTTACAGTGAAACCGATGAAATGTAACCGCAATTTCTACTCCAACAGCTTCTTTCCTCGCACTTCCGCATGTGGAATTCCCTACCTCATGCTTGCTTCCCCGACGGCTACAACCTCCAGGAGTTTAAATGTAAGGTCAATAGACACCTCCTAACACACTAACTCACACCCACTCTCTCCAACTCTCTCCCTATGTGCATCCTAAGTCGTCTATCACCCTCCTTCTGACATTTCCCATACCCAATCGCTCTATGTAACCCACTGCGCTATAGTGGCAGTGGAATGCCTTGCTTGGGGTGACACGATTATATATATATATATATGTATATATATATATAAATCGTGAAGCGTAAAACTGCGCTATATATATATATCAACGCTGTTATCAACGCACACTTCCGAGAAAAACGCTCGTTCATAACACGTACATATTTAAACAAGAAAATAATAAACAGAAACTAAAAATCCTCGAAGCAATCTACACTAAACACTTTAAACCTTGTTTGAATACAATCAATTTTGATATTTCCAATAACGTACTCAAATGCCTGTAATCAGATCAGGGACCACAACGCCACTATTTTGTCATTGTCTGCGGGCATCCGCCACGGTAGGGATGGACTTATATTTTCAATTTAATTCTCTTTATTGTTAATAACTTAAATGTTCTATGTTTACTGTGTGTTAATATTTATTCTTTGATAATGGCTTATGTGAGCTGAAAGCTTAGGCCCGATAAAAAAAATCAACAATTACTGTGATTTTTTGTTGTCTTTCAACGATATCACCATCAAGTATATCAGACGGTATTAATGGAACCTACACAAAATTAATAGACAAAACTTGTTTATATTATTCAATGAAACTTGCATTAATATATATATATATATATATATATATATATATATATATATATAGCGCTGTTTTACGCTTCACGATTTTTTACATAATGGCTGACTCTTTTTGAATCGCGTTTCCGCAATCTAGTGTTCCTTTTTATGATTTTTCTAAAAGGAATGCTTGAACGTGTCGACTTTTCGAATTTTACGTGTCTGTTATTTATTCGATTATCAAGTTCTTTAAACATAATTTGTAATGTTCCTTTCATGCATAGATAGCAATTTCTTCCTCTACTTCGCTGAAATAGAGCTTTTTGCTTATTTATAATTCTCATATACATTTTGTTGATATGGTGTTTTTCGCACATATTTATTTAGGTGTGAATTTGAATCAAATACAGATCAAATATGGATCAGAATATGATAAAATGAATCTGGAATGTTTCGCTTTTATTAAAGCTTCATCTGAGAATGAGATATATATAGAAAAAAATGTCTAGTATTTTTAATTTTGAAATGATTGATTTTCATTGGTTGAGCAGAATTCACCTGAATTTGATTGTCAAGCAGCGACGGTGTGTCTAATTTATGAGTGTAAGTGTATCATAATTCTACTTTGTCTGTGCGCTGTTCAGATGATTATATATATATATATATATATTTTTTTTTTTTTTTTTTTTTTTTTTTTTTTTTTTTTTTTTTTTTTTTTCCTGACGATTTTCCCTGACGAGCTGTTAAGCGAAACCGTGGTAGGTTATTGGCTTACTCTTAGATTTTAGATTTTGTTTGCTCTACTTTCGCTTTGAGTGCTTTGTGTTCTCTGCTTTCGTATTGAGCTCTTTATTGTTAAGGTTTTCCTCTTGGGTTTTTTTTTTCCTTTCTCACGAATGGTTGACTTTTTGTTAAGGTATTTCGTTTGTTTCTTTTTTCTTCCCCTTCTTTCTTCCCCTGCGGGTTCCCGGTGGGCTTCAAGACGATCTCAGTTGCAGTTTGATTTGATAAAATTAGTTCTTTTGTTATTGGTATTACAACTATAATTAATATTAATATATATATATATATATATATATACTTACGTGCCCTTGCTATCCATCTCCAGGATCTCGATATAATCAAGTGAAAAATCTGCAATATAATAGATCCCAACATAGCAGCTCGACTGTAATCACTTTTTCTGTCTCTTCTTCAAATATTTCCATAGCTTCTTCTCCGATGAGCTTAGCTAAGAATTTACTCGAGCAACCAGACTGGCAACAAGGTCCTACCCTTTTATAGTCAAAACAACTAAATTCACCTGCTACTTCTACCCCACCAGCTTCTTTTCTCTCAATTCCCAACCTGTGGATCTCCCTTCTGTATATTTGGTTCCCTGATAGCTACAATCTCCAAGAGTTTAAATGCAACGTCTACTGCTATCTCTTATTCAATTGACTCCAGTCCTTCACTTATGCTTTCCCCAACACCTCCACGTATCTTACTCTTCCCCCTTTTCACTCTAGTCTCAAGCAACTCTCTTCACATCATTATTCCCATCCTTCTCTTACCCAATTCTCTTACACTCCCTGCAACCGGTTCCTGGTTCTCATCGCTCTTCTGTATATAATCTTTCACTCTCCGCTTATGTAACTTCCTACACACCAGTGGCAATAATGCCTTGCTTAGGGTGAAACGATCAATATCAATCTTGCGAGAACAACTGAGAAAATTTGATTTCTTTAGGTTTGACAAAGCATTGTGTCATTTTTACAACTGCCGAAATAAATTCTTGCTTTATAGCTATTTAATTATGTGTTAAGTTCGTTTTTTAATGAAGGCGGACTGGAGTAAGAAATGGCCTTATAAACTTTAATACTTTCAAAACGAAGCTGTTATCCGTCGACAGATATACACAGCCCCTTCTGTCCCCTCATCATCAAGGACCAAGCTATATATACATATATATATATGATCAGTTTTAATATTTCATTTTTAATCTAAACTTATTTATAAATGGAACTTTGTCTAAGTGTGTGTGTGTGTGTGTGTGTGTGTGTGTCCGTTGCCTATAGACTCCGAAACGGCTGAATCGATTTTCTTGAAATTTACACAGTTGTACTATAAGCGTCTGTGAGAGTTCTTAGCTAGGTTTTGTGTCGAGATACCCCCGATAAATATCGAAAATCGATAATCGAAAAAATCGAGTTATAGAAGGAATGGTCCGATTTTAATCAAATTTGATACACTCATAGACAAAGACATAAGAAACGATATTCAGACGTTTCAAAGTTACAGTTCTTATAATAGTGCAGAAAATCGATAATATATATATATATATATATATATATATATATATATATATATATATATATATATATGCAAAAAGCAAGATGTTTGTGTGTGTGTGTGTGTGTCTGTTTATCTGCCTGTAAGTCTATATTTTTTTCATCCATTTTATTTTAGTTTTTGCTTTGGGTTTTTTATCTAAGTAGGTATAATTGTAGTTCTTAGTCTCAGCCATGATACCATTTCCTCAGAGGACTTATTTAGCCTTGGAAAATCAGTTTACGACAAAAAAAATTATTTGATATTGATACCAAGAAATCAAAATGTGACTTACATCCGTTCATTTTTCTTTCAGTCTACGATTTCGATTTAACTGGAAAGAACTATTGCTTTTTAGTCTTTCGTGCCAACGTCCAAAGAGTCCGAGATCCAGGACCATGGATTAGTTTTAAAGCTTTCATTACACCCGAGCAACTCCGGGCTATACTGCTAGTAATTAATATTAAGAAGATTTCTTTGGGATTTTACCTTCAAGCCACTTTCTTTTGGATATATATATATACGTGGATGATTAATATATTAAGCTCACATTACGATTGAGCTCTCTAGAAAAGAAAATTTTAAAATCAGTTTCCACTTCTGCAATGTATGCATTACTCTTCAGAAATGAATTGAGTTTATTCAGTGACTGGCGTGTGTGTATATACTGCTCATATTGAACACGTTAAAATTTCATACTCGTATTCTATGCGCATATTGCTTGGCGGAGTAGCGAATCCGACTAACACCAAATTGGTCGAGTTTCAATCCCGACCAGAAGTAGGTGGATGTGTCTAACTACGCTGATGAACTGCGAGCCAGGCGTGTATGTGGGTGACTATTATATATACATAGTGCATTTGGGCAACATTATCTCTTTTATGCAGTCTTCCTTAAAAAATGACAGATAAAGTATTATCATTAAGATTTATATATTTTTTAATATTATCATTAAGATCTTAAATATTTTTTAATATTATCATTATGATTTTATATCATTTTTCAGTTTTCTTATGATTTTTTCTTTTCAGAACTCAAATTATATAAGAATTGTCTAAAGGTTTTCTATTTTCGAGTAATCTTAGCCATACTTGTAGACATATATGTTTGTATGTGTGTGCATAGGCACCGATACACTTGCATACCTGCATGGGTATGTGTATTTTTGTATTTGTGTGTGCATATAACTGTGCGTATATATTTAATTTTCCTGTTTTCTATTTTTTAGATTTTTTTTCTATTTTTTTAGATCTTTAATCATTTTTTTCTTCAATTTTCCATCCTTTATTTTTTTAATTCTTATGAATTTTTAGTTTTTATTCAAAAAAAGAAATATTATTCGAACGCTTCTTCTGTGATACGAGGGTCATTCAATAAATAACGTGAATTTTTCGGTTTAAGAACTTCTACGAGGGTCATTCAATAAATAACGTGAATTTTTCAGTATAAGGACTTCTATGAGGGTCATTCAATAAATAAGGTGAATTTGTCGGTATAAGGACTTCTACGAGTGTCATTCAATAAATAAGTTGAACTCTTCGGTATAAGGACTTCTACTAGTGTCATTCAATAAATAAGGTGAACTTTTCGGTTTAAGGACTTCTACGAGGGTCATTCAATAAATAACGTAAAGTTTTCGGTATAAGGATTTCTACGAGGGCCATTCAATAAATAAGGTGAATTTTTCGGTTTAAGGACTTCTACGAGTGTCATTCAATAAATAAGTTGAATTTTTCGGTATAAGGACTCCTACAAGGGTCATTCAATAAATAAGATGAATATTTTGGTATCAGGACTCCTACGAGGGTCATTTAATAAATAAGGTGAATTTTTTAGTATAAGTACTTCTAATACAGATCGAAGCTTCCTTTTTTTCAACTTAGTCTCTCAGCAGTGTCACACACTTTTCCCATCTGTACACAAGCTTCCGTATTCCCTCAGCGTAAAAATCTTTGGACTGATATCTCAGCTGATCGCTCACAGCACTTTTGACTTTATCATCACTTTCAAACTTCGTACATCTCGTGAACTCTTTCAAGGGACCAAACAGATGAAAGTCTGAACGGGAAAGGTCTGGGCTATAAGGGGGAATGAGGGAGTAGTTCCCAGCCAAGCTCCTTAATGGTCTGCACCTTTGGCACACACCGGCAGCTGACCTTCGAGTAGGAAAGGTCATCATGGACAATTTTTTGTGCTGTCCCAAAAGATAGGCTCAAAGTCCTTGCAATCTCATCCACAGTCACCCTTCTGTCAGACTGAATGAGGTCATTGACTGAATCGATCACCTCAGGAGATCTCACTTCTGAAGGCCTCTGAAGCCTGTCTTCATCCTCAACACTGCTCCGTCCTTCTTTAAACTAATTTAGCCCACTTGTAGACATTTTTTGGCATAAACATGTGGCACCATACACAATTGACATTTTCCTATGAATTTCAACTGGTTTGCACCCTTCATCAACCATAAACTTGAAAACTAATCTCTGTTCAATCCTGGAGCATGCTTCTTAGTCGGCCATCTTTGTTAATCTCCAAAACTCTCAAAGTTTTTATTCAATCTTCAAAAAAATTAAATCTCTTTGACAAAGAAGTAAAAGAATTTTTTTTTAAAGTAAGCTTCTATCTGTATTAGAAGTGCTGATACCGAAAAATTCACCTTCTTTATTAAATGACACTTCAGGGTGCGATAATCGGATCCCAAAATATTTTTTTTATCTCACACGATTTTAGTTTCCTATTTCAAGTTTTGGGTTTCGATATAATCCTACGTTTTACACGTTATAAATAAAAATATTGGCACAACCGATGTAAATTTATAATAACCTTAGCATACGAAACGCATATACCTAATATAATAATTCAAATCGAAACACAGTAAGTTTATAATATAATAACCTTAGCATACGAAACGCATATACCTAAAATAATAATTCAAATCGAAAAATAGTAAGTTTATAATATGCACTTGATTATCTTATAATGCATAAAACACCGAGTCGTACTTACATCGTAGGATAATATATATATATATATATATATATATATATATATATATAGTCATCCGCAGATAGATCTGTTTCACAGCTCATTTTATACAAATGTAAATTTCTAAATAAAATGTTTGGAATGTAGCTTTGTGTTTCCATAACCTTTTAGATTGTTGTAGTGGTAACCTTAAGTGGGAGGAGTTTAAAATCTATCCATAAAAAAAAATTCTTTTTAAGTTATTGATCGGGAGTGTATACTATCGTCATCCGCAGACAGATCTGTTTCGCTGTATCACAGCTGATCAGTACGGTTAGACTCCGATCGCTTTCTAACCCAGGATTGAAACCCGATCGAATCGACGTCAGTCGGCGATTCTACCTCTGGGCCACGAGCGTCAGGTAGAGCAAGCAAACCTTTTAGCGAGTATATCATTACACACGCCCTTAGACGTCATCATAAAATTAAACAAACATACACTTTCTACCAGTCTATACAACAAACCCACAAACCAACATAAATTCCTACACTTTAACAGTTATCATCCCCTTAAATTAAAGAATCTATTGTATACAGCTTTCTAACAATCAAACGCATATGCTCAGACCATCCAGATTTTCTAAACAACATTAACAACCTAACAAAGCAATTTCTAAAATGTAAAACCCAATACAAATAATAAAAGAAGCACTAAATAAAACCATCCACATAAATCGTAACACACTTCTCACATACAATAAAAGAAAAAAACAACAACCGAATTCCCATGGTTTTTAACCACAATCAACATTCACACACACACTTATCAAAAAATTTAAAACATGATTACAAGAACCTCCAATCAAACAAAAAAAATCAAAGACATTTTCGATAAACCACCCATAAATGCAATGAAACAAACACCCAACCTATCAACTGTCCTCACTTCTAACAAATATCTAAAAAACACAAAACCTATCATGGAATTTAAAATGTCAGAAATCCAGGTGCCTAATTTGTAAACATTTGGTAAACGACACAATATTCTCTGTACCCACCATCAAAATCAAACTGCACCCACCACGCCTCACTTGTAACAGCGAAAACATTACTTCCCCTTCTGTTCAATATGTCCCAATAGTGGATATATTGGCAATTCTGGTAATAGCTTTAGATTTCGCTTCAATAATCACAAACTTAATATACTCCAAAATAATCAATATTCCCCAGTAGGAGCACATTTCAATCAACCGGGTCACACCTTAGAAAACTGCAAATGTTTACTAATAGACTCCAATTTTAGTTCTACATACACACGCAGAAAGATAGAAACATACTGGATTTTAAAATTAAATACACACAAGCTAGGGTTAAATAGAGACTTAGGTGCTTTGAATCTTTACAAATACTTCAATAACTAAACTTTTTTAGATACATTCAAAACATTTTTATCTAAAACAAATTTACAAGTATTATTAAGATAAGTTTACGTTTACAAACATAATTTGAAAAAAATCTGTCGCTTTCAACGTCACTTGATGTAAAAACAAAAACTCTCTCCACAAACGCATCACCTGATGTAAACAAACGCATCACGTGATGTAAACAGACTCTTCACAGACGCTCTCGCGAAATCTCGCGAAATACGTTACTAATTCAAATTTTAAAATCATTTCTTTCTGATGAAGGACCGAGAGCGGTTTGAAATATAAAATATAATAGTAGAACTAAACAAATACTGTCAAAAAACACATTTTTAAACTCAAAAAATTTTAATATTCTTTCCTATATATATATATATATATATATATATATATATATATACATACATATATATATAATTAAGCAGTATGCTTGGTAATTTGTAGCGTAAATTCCACGGCCGATGAGAACTTAATGTTAGATTTTAACAGAGTATTATAATGAAAATAAAATTGGAAAAAATTACAAATCCATTGCTGATAATTTATTTCGAGAATATTTTACAGAGATAATGATCTTTTGTAAAAAAAATTTATAAAAGTTCTATTTCTTCTAAAATGTTATCCATCTCGTCAGACCGAATTTTTTTACCAAAATTAATGAGTTAGATTTAACCAGACGGAGAAAGTAGGGAGAAATAAAAAAAGAAAGAATCGGCTCTCAGTTAAAGACTTTATATTTTTAGCATCATGATTATTAATAATTAATAATTATTTAAATTTTTAATAGAAATGATTATTATTATTAGTCGTATTATTTCATTTTGATTATTATTATTATCATTATTTTACTCTTTTATAAATATTATTACTCTTTTTATTAAAATAATAATAATAATGATTATTATTAGTAGTAGTAGTAATATTATTGTGATAATAATAATAATAATAATAATAATAATAATAATAATAATAAACAACTATTGGCTTACTAATATACATAGAAACAACAAAGGATTGGATGTTACAATTAGTAAGGCAACATGAAGAAAGAAAGAAAAAATATTCAATAGTAAAAGAAGGCAGTAAATTCAAACAAGATTTACAGTTAGTAGATTCTGTAGAAAAGCAGAACGGAAGCCAAGAGCCGACTATTGCGGCAAAGAATATGAAAATGAAAGCCAAAGATAAAGCTCTTGAACAGATGAAACAGCGCTGGCAAGACAAACCTCTGCATGGCCAATATCCAGTACGTGCCAATAAATCCAATGTTGACAAAGTTAATACTCATCGATGGTTACGTGCATCTGGATTAAAGTCCGAAACTGAAGGCTTTATTCTTGCAGCACAAGACCAAAGTCTTTTCACGAGAAACTTTCAGGCAAATATTATGCATAATAATATGGATCCAAAATGCAGGTTTTGTGATAAACACCAAGAAACAATAGACCACCTAATCTCAGGCTGTTCTGTGCTTGCCCCAAACGAATATAAAAATCGCCACGATAGAGTTGGGCAATATTTACATTGGGCAATGTGCAAACATTATGGAAAAGCTGTAAACAAACACTGGTATGAACATCATCCAGCACCGGTTACAGAAATAGAAGATGTAACCATTCTATGGGATTACGCCATCTACACAGACAGAAAAATTGAAGCAAACAGGCCAGACATTATTGTTAAAAACCAGAAGGAGAAAACTTGTCTATTAATTGATATGGCTTGTCCAGCGGATTTTAACATAGCAACCAAGGAATTTGAAAAACTGTCAAAATATAAAGACCTGGAAATTGAAATAGAAAAAATGTGGAAATTGAAAACAAGAGTTGTACCAGTGATAGTAGGTGCACTTGGAATGATAAAAAATGGAACAAAACAACACATTGAAAGAATCCCTGGAAACCCCAGCTTAAGAGATATACAAAAAATTGTCTTATTAAGTACAGCCCACACACTAAGGAAAACGTTATCTATGTAATGCTGGGGATGATAGGGAAGATAGAAAAACATGAAATGGAGTCATAACAACACGCCACTACCTGCCTTAGGTCTCCCCGCAGACTTGGTTGGTAGTGAGACCAAAGCAGAAATCGAAATATGATGAAAAATGACATAATAATAATAATAATAATAATAATAATAATAATAATAATAATAATAATAATTAGCAATAATTAGTATTTGTTATTAATAATATTACCGTCGGTTTTTATTTAAATGTATAATTTTTTAAATTTTATTTTGGTAATATCATCATTAACATTGTTTATCGTACTTTATAGTAACGTTATTATGAAAACAAAAATATCATATTCATAAGATGAAAGTATTATTATTGCCTCTGAAATTAATATAAAAACTAACAATTCAATTCTTATAGTTAAAATACGGCCCCAAAATTTGCTGTCGTAGTTGAAAAATGTGTAATTGAAAATGCAATCCAAAGTCATTTGAACGTCTGGAATTGAAACGCCACTTTTTAAATTTGATGTCAGCATTTAAAAATTAACATTGTTATGTCTTACTTACATTTCTCTAAAAAAAAAAAATTCTTTCTTTGTTTCTTTCTTTCCCCGTGTGGAGAAATCTCACCAATTAATTTGGTACAGTTGGTATAACATCAGCTTAATAACCTAAACTGTCTGGGTTCGATTCCTGCTAGTGGATGCGCACTGCTGAAGAGTCCCAAATATAGGACGAAACGGCCGTCCAGTGCTTTCTGCATTCTGTTGAGGTCGAATATAAAGCTCGATGATTTACTTAATAATTGTTCAAATCCTCCTACTACTTCTTGAATATATATATATATATATAGTGTATCGAGGCAGCAGATAATTTTTTTTATACATATACTGTTAAATATAAGAGCCAATGAATGTCTATTATGTTTAATCATGAGCCGTTCTAAACATCGAATTTTAGCTTTAATTTCAGGTGAAAATAAAGACAAAATTTCTCCAACATTTGGATAATTTTTTATTAAGTTGTTTCTAAGAAAAACATAACCATGTAGGTAATATAAAACAGATTTTAGTCAACAATACAATAATCTTAACTCATAATCACAGTAAAAGAATCTTCAGATATTGGAGGCCATCTACATTAAATCCAAACAACCCACACTTCATAAAATTCACGCTTAAATCTGGTCATAGCACATTACATTGCATCTGAATACATGGCTCTGCTGTCATTCCGAGCTATCACGCGGTGTGACGTCATAGAAACGCATTACAAATTTGCGAACTGCGTTTGCTATTTTTGGTAACTGTTGCCGTTGCTTAGCGGAGTTTTATGTCAACACAAAATAAAATCGTCGCTGATGGTGGGTGCTTTTGTGTTAACGTTAATGTAACCTCTCTGAATATGGCTCATGTGAGCTAAAAGCGTAGAACCAACTTAATAAAAAATATCCATATGTTGGAGAATTTTTGTCTTTATTTTCAACTGAAATTAAAGCCAAAATAGAACGGCTCATGATTAACCATAATACACATTCATTGTCTCTTATATTTAACAGTATATATTTAGAATCTCTCTCTCTCTCTCTATATATATATATATATATATACATATGTGTGCGTGTGTGTGTGTGTGTGTGTGTGTGTGTGTGTGTGTAAAGTAAGTTGTTATGCATAAAATTATGTACGTCGTGGTGCAAGAATGAAAAATTACGAGTGGTTTAAAGGCAGAAGTTTTAAAGGTAGAATCAAAAGAAGTGAGTTTGTCAGATAATAAAAGTTCCCCGCTGAATCAAAAGAAGTGAGTTTGTCAGATAATAAACACTCCTGCTGAATCAAAAAAAGTGAAGTTGTCAGATAATAAACACTCCCCGCTGAATCATTGAGTTGTTTATTTGATATTGTTTAGCGGCATATGAACTTTATTTACGTTATTTCATGACGAAATCTAAATATTTTGAACACAATTGTATGGCTTCAACAAGATATATTTTGTAAGCAATTGTATACTTACAACTACAGATGAAATATCCTGCTAGTCATTTTAACTCGAAGTAGTGTTGCGCCTTTATATATAAAACTAGCAGTATAGCCCGGCGTTGCCCGAGTGTAATGAAAGCTTTAAAACTAATCCATGGTCGTGGAGCTCAGACTCTTTGGACGTTGGCACGAAAAACTAAAAAGCAATAGTTGTTTCCAGTGAAAGCGAAACCGTAGATTGAAAGAAAAATGAATAGATGTAAGTCAAATTTTGATTTCCTGGTATCGATTTATATATATATATATATTTTAAAATAACTTTAATCCAAAAGGAAAAGTAGGAAGGTAAATCCTAAAGACCTTAGGGATTTCATATTGAAATGATCATTCAACAGTTTTGAACATCGAAATTTACTTTATGTTATATACATATATATATATATATATATATATATATATATATATATATATATATATATTATCGATTTTCTGCACTATTATAAGAACTGCAACCTTGAAACTTCTGAATATCGTTTCTTATGTCTTTGTCTATGAGTGTATCAAATTTGATTAAAATCAGACCACTCCTTCTATAACCCATTTTTTTCGATTATCGATTTTCGATATTTATCGGGTGTACCTCGACACAAAACCTAGCTAAGAACACTCTCAGACACTTATAGTACAACTGTGTAAATTTTCAAGAAAATTGGTTCAGCCGTTTCGGAGTCTATAGGTAACGGACACACGCACACAGACACACACACGTACACACACACAGAGACAAAGTTCCATTTATAAATAAGTTTAGAGGTATTGCTGGTACGTTTACTATTAAAATGTATTGTTATACTTACATACTCTTTTTGGATGCGAGGTTCATTAATTGCCCATAGCTGTGACACTAGCAGGTTCTACATCTCCCAGTTAAGGTGAACCTGGGAAAAATCAGCAATTAAAAGGTGATTTCATGATCCACAAAACTTCCAATCTTTCGAGCAATGGTTTGCTGCCAGATGTAATTTAATGTCATACCCAGAACTTAGGATTGTTTTGTTTGGAAGGAACATTTTGGTGCCGAAATCTAAATGCTTTGGAAGCAGTTGCATGCCTTCAGCTACAGAAAAAATATATTGTCATTTTGCTATTCTTCTAGGCTTACCTTAGGAAGGCGCAGGTTGTCATGGCTCTCCACAGCTTCTTGTTACCTCTAGTTCTCAGCAATGTTTATCTCTTTACCATCCTGTTTTGTCATCTATTCACACAAACACGTTAAGTAGGTTAGTCACTATTTTTAGGTTCATCTATTGTCCGGTTCACACTCCTCCCTAGTCTTATTGAAGAGCAGGTATACATATCACTATAAGAGCATTTTCTCGTAACTAAACTGTATACATCTTGCCGGAAGAAAGCGGTCTAGCCGAAAGAAATGACAGTTTTCATCTGATATGTACGAACACTTCACATTGACTAACATATAACTTATATTTTAAATTTGTAAATCGATCTTCATTCAAAGGTAAATTTTCGTTTTAGGTCCCGAAGGATTTTCCCCTTTCAAATTTAACCAAAATATCATTATTTCTGTGCAAATGTATATGCTGAACTCAAATCAACAATTAGTTATTAAAGAAACCTACCTTTTTGATCTGAACGTCCATAAAAAAATCGAACTACATTTCGTCTCCCGTAACTCTAATGCAGTCATGTAATTAACTGCTGAATGACTTTCCGCGTAGGACAGGTCTATTTTCGGTCGATTTTCTTCCTTTACTGAAACTTCCGGCTATTTACTTCCTGTAATGAAAGTAATACGCTATTGTATTTCTACGCGTATGACTTTCATTACAGGAAGTAAATAGCCGGAAGTTTCAGTAAAGGAAGTAAATCGACCGAAATTTGTTGTCTACGCAGAAGGTCATTCTGCAGTTAATTACATGACTTCGTGAGAGTTACAGGAGGGAAAAAGCGGGAAATAGTTCGTTTTTTATGGACTTTCAAATAAAAAAGGTAGGCTTCTTCAATAACTAATTGTTGATTTGAGTTCAGCATGTACATTTGCACAGAAATAATGCTATTTTGGATAAATTTGAAGTGGGGGAAAAGCCTTCGGGACCTAAAACGAAAATTTACCCATTATAATTAGTTAAATTAAACACACCCATATGATCTAAATTTTCTGTCTTCCCACTCCATATAAAGTCTTTAATAAGTGAAGGTATTGTTTTCTACATTCTACATTTCTACATTCAAATGTAAATCCTTTTCATCAAACTAATCGAACATTGCCTAATGATGAGATAAAGTCTTTAAATCTCGAAATATAAAATTTTTTGTGTCACAATGTAAATTAAATTAATTTTAAATAAAAAAGAAATTTAATAATAATTATATAACGCACTACAATCTATGATGTATTGAGTACTGTTTAGAAAGTAAATGCCGGAAAACTCAGGATTCTAAACCTATTGGTTCTCTGTATCTGCATATATATATATATATATATATATATATATATATATATATATCCAGATGCATATATATATATATATATATATATATATATATATATATATATATATATATATATATATGTATATATAACTCTAAATTTGTCTTTGAACACGTCTCGAAAAAACCCACCGAGTATAAACGCGGAGGGGAAAAAATGAAAACAAAAAATGAAACGAACTAAGCACTTGAACATTAGTCAAAGTACTAGTCGAAAGAAAATAAACCCGAGACAAAGAACCTAACACGTAAAGCGCTCAATAAACTGGTAGAGCAAATAAATAAGAAAGTAGCTAACCTAGAGGGCCATCGAACCTAACAAGGTTTCACCAAATTGGATCTTCAGGCAAGTTGGCCTGAAGATCCAATTTGGTGAAAACTTGGTAGGTTCGTTGGGTTAGCTACTTTCATATATATATATATATATATAGTCATCCGCAGACAGATCTGTTTCGATTTTAGTTTCCTTTTTCAATTTTGGGTTTCGATATAAACCTAATTTTTACATGCGATAAATAAAAATATTGGCACAACCGATTTAAATTCATAATAACCTTAACATACGAAACGCAAATCTCTAAAATAATAATTCAAATTGAAAAACAGTAAGTTTATAATATGCACTTGATCATTTCATAATGCATAAAAATCCGAGTCGTACTTAAATCGTAGGATAATATATATATACATATATATATATATATATATATAGTCATCCGCAGACAGATCTGTTTCGCTGTATCACAGCACATCAGTACGGTTAGACATCCGATTGCTTTTACCCAGGATTGAAATTCGACCGAATTGGCGTCAGTCGCCGATTCTATGGGCGCTCAGTTGAAAGAGACAGACTTTTAGCGAGTGATATACCATGTATTCATACGCCAGTGGCTAAAAGTGTTCTAATTCATTACTGAATGGGCGATGCGTAGATGCTATAGTAGCCACTATTTTTTCAAAGTCAACCATTCTTCCAGCGTGCTCAATCAGGATGTAATTGCGTAAATAGTATATATGGATACTATAGCCCGAATATAAATGTCGATTCTACTCCCCCCCACCCCACCCCCGCGTTTTATCCAGCGCCCCTACTTTAATCTTTAAAAATATATGAAACAGATCAGCAACTGATTTTGATAAGATTTGATCTTCAACACTTTTCCCCTTGTGTTTTCTTTTTCATTTAAGGACTCATACAGAGACCAGTTTGAAAGAAAAACTAACAAGGTAAAACAACCAGATAAGAAAAAAACAAACATCTTGTTAGGGAGGGAACAAGATTTAATAGTCATATTTTTATATCTGAATGAAGACGTTAATTAGAAATAATGTCTCCAAGTTGATATGGAAATATGTAGAAAGTCAGTGATTTATAGACGAGTGAAAGAATCGGTAAGTAATTTTCATTTAATCTACTGAAGTCAATCGGCACTGAATTCCCAGACGCCGAATTTCTTTGTCTCAGAAGTATGCAGACTGTCTCGTCCCCCACCACATAGAGAGAGTCACACACAGTAGGCGGCCTGAAATGTAAAATAATTTATATTAGCTTTTGTGGAAATCTAGAGAATTACGTAAAATCGAAGCAATATAGCAAGTATGTTAACTTGCGTTTGTGTCAATCCAGCTGTTCTATTTGATGTTTTGTTTCAGGGTCATGAAGAAAGTATATTATGTCAATTATTTCCTTATCTCAAAGTAGCTACTTGCTTGTATGGTCGGACTTTGCTGGAAACAATTTGCTTTTTGCTGATTTTTGTCCGGTTGTGGTGAACACAGCAATTTGATTTCATTGCATTATTTTATTATCGAATTTATTTCATTGCATTATTTTATTATCGAATTTATTTCATTGCATTATTTTATTATCAAATTTATTTCATTACATTATTTTATTACCGAATTTATTTCATTGCATTATTTTATCATCGAATTTATTTCATTGCATTATTTTATCATCGAATTTGTTTCATTGCATTATTTTATTACCGAATTTATTTCATTGCATTATTTTATTATCGAATTTGTTTCATTGCATTATTTTATCATCGAATTTTTTCATTGCATTATTTTATCATCGAATTTGTTTCATCGCATTATTTTATTACCGAATTTATTTCATTGCATTATTTTATTATCGAATTTGTTTCATTGCATTATTTTATTACCGAATTTATTTCATTGCATTATTTTATCATGGAATTGGTTTTATTGCATTATTTTATTACCGAATACATTTCATTGCATTATTTTATTATCGAATTTGTTTCATTGCATTATTTTATTACCGAATTTATTTCATTGCATTATTATATCATCGAATTTATTTAATTGCATTATTTTATCATCGAATTTATTTCATTGCATTATTTTATCATCGAATTTATTTCATTGCATTATTTTATCATCGAATTTGTTTCATTGCATTATTTTATTATCGAATTTATTTCATTGCATTATTTTATTACCGAATTTATTTCATTGCATTATTTTATCATCGAATTTGTTTCATTGCATTATTTTATCATCGAATTTATTTCATTGCATTATTTTATCATCGAATTTATTTAATTGCATTATTTTATTACCGAATTTATTTCATTGCATTATTTTATCATCGAATTTGTTTCATAGCATTATTTTATTACCGAATTTATTTCATTGCATTATTTTATCATCGAATTTATTTCATTGCATTATTTTATCATCGAATTTGTTTCATTGCATTAGTTTATCATCGAATTTATTTCATTGCATTATTTTATCATCGAATTTATTTCATTGCATTATTTTATCATCGAATTTATTTCATTGCATTATTTTATCATCGAATTTGTTTCATTGCATTATTTTATTATCGAATTTATTTCATTGCATTATTTTATTACCGAATTTATTTAATTGCATTATTTTATTACCGAATTTATTTCATTGCATTATTTTATTACCGAATTTATTTCATTGCATTATTTTATCATCGAATTTATTTCATTGCATTATTTTATCATCGAATTTATTTCATTGCATTATTTTATCATCGAATTTGTTTCATTGCATTATTTTATTATCGAATTTATTTCATTGCATTATTTTATTACCGAATTTATTTAATTGCATTATTTTATTACCGAATTTATTTCATTGCATTATTTTATCATCGAATTTGTTTCATTGCATTATTTTATAACCGAATTTATTTCATTGCATTATTTTATCATCGAATTTATTTCATTGTATTATTTTATCATCGAATTTGTTTCATTGCATTATTTTATTATCGAATTTATTTCATTGCATTATTTTATTACCGAATTTATTTCATTGCATTATTTTATCATCGAATTTATTTCATTGCATTATTTTATCATCGAATTTATTTCATTGCATTATTTTATCATCGAATTTATTTCATTGCATTATTTTATCATCGAATTTATTTCATTGCATTATTTTATCATCGAATTTGTTTCATTGCATTATTTTATTACCGAATTTATTTCATTGCATTATTTTATCATCGAATTTATTTCATTGCATTATTTTATCATCGAATTTATTTCATTGCATTATTTTATCATCGAATTTATTTCATTGCATTATTTTATCATCGAATTTATTTCATTGCATTATTTTATCATCGAATTTGTTTCATTGCATTATTTTATTATCGAATTTATTTCATTGCATTATTTTATTACCGAATACATTTCATTGCATTATTTTATTATTGAATTTATTTCATTGCATTATTTTATTACCGAATATATTTCATTGCATTATTTTATTATCGAATTTATTTCATTGCATTATTTTATCATCGAATTTATTTCATTGCATTATTTTATTACCGAATATATTTCATTGCATTATTTTATTACCGAATTTATTTCATTGCATTATTTTATTACCGAATTTATTTCATTGCATTATTTTATTATCGAATTTATTTCATTGCATTATTTTATTATCGAATTTATTTCATTGCATTATTTTATTATTGAATTTATTTCATTACATTATTTTATTTTATTACCGAATATATTTCATTGCATTATTTTATCATCGAATTTATTTCATTGCATTATTTTATTACCGAATATATTTCATTGCATTATTTTATTATTGAATTTATATAATTGCATTATTTTATTACCGAATATATTTCATTGCATTATTTTATTATCGAATTTATTTCATTGCATTATTTTATTACCGAATATATTTCATTGCATTATTTTATTATTGAATTTATTTCATTGCATTATTTTATCATCGAATTATTTCATTGCATTTTTTTATTATTGAATTTATTTCATTGCATTATTTTATTACCGAATTTATTTCATTGCATTATTTTATTACCGAATTTATTTCATTGCATTATTTTATTATCGAATTTATTTCATTGCATTATTTTATTATCGAATTTATTTCATTGCATTATTTTATTATTGAATTTATTTCATTGCATTATTTTATTACCGAATATATTTCATTGCATTATTTTATCATCGAATTTATTTCATTGCATTATTTTATTACCGAATATATTTCATTGCATTATTTTATTATCGAATTTATTTCATTGCATTATTTTATTACCGAATATATTTCATTGCATTATTTTATTATCGAATTTATTTCATTGCATTATTTTATTACCGAATATATTTCATTGCATTATTTTATTATTGAATTTATTTCATTGCATTATTTTATCATCGAATTTTTTCATTGCATTTTTTTATTATTGAATTTATTTCATTGCATTATTTTATTACCGAATATATTTCATTGCATTATTTTATCATCGAATTTATTTCATTGCATTATTTCATTACCGAATATATTTCATTGCATTATTTTATTATTGAATTTATTTCATTGCATTATTTTATTACCGAATTTATTTCATTGCATTATTTTATTATCGAATATATTTCATTGCATTATTTTATCATCGAATTTATTTCATTGCATTATTTTATTACCGAATATATTTCATTGCATTATTTTATTATCGAATTTATTTCATTGCATTATTTTATTACCGAATTTATTTCATTGCATTATTTTATTATCGAATTTATTTCATTGCATTATTTTATTATCGAATTTATTTCATTGCATTATTTTATTACCGAATATATTTCATTGCATTATTTTATTATTGAATTTATTTCATTGCATTATTTTATTACCGAATTTATTTCATTTCATTATTTTATTATTGAATTTATTTCATTGCATTATTTTATTACCGAATATATTTCATTGCATTATTTTATTATTGAATTTATTTCATTGCATTATTTTATTACCGAATTTATTTCATTGCTTTATTTTATTACCGAATTTATTTCATTGCATTATTTTATTATCGAATTTATTTCATTGCATTATTTTATTATCAAATTTATTTCATTGCATTATTTTATTACCGAATTTATTTCATTGCATTATTTTATTACCGAATTTATTTCATTGCATTATTTTATCATCGAATTTATTTCATTGCATTATTTTATTATCAAATTTATTTCATTGCATTATTTTATTACCGAATTTATTTCATTGCATTATTTTATTATCAAATTTATGTCATTGCATTATTTTATTACCGAATTTATTTCATTGCATTATTTTATCATCGAATTTATTTCATTGCATTATTTTATTATCAAATTTATTTCATTGCATTATTTTATTACCGAATTTATTTCATTTCATTATTTTATTATCAAATTTATTTCATTGCATTATTTTATTACCGAATATATTTCATTGCATTATTTTATTATTGAATTTATTTCATTGCATTATTTTATTATCGAATTTATTTCATTGCATTATTTTATTACCGAATTTATTTCATTGCATTATTTTATTACCGAATTTATTTCATTGCATTAATTTATTATCGAATTTATTTTATTGCATTATTTTATTATCAAATTTATTTCATTGCATTATTTTATTACCGAATTTATTTCATTGCATTATTTTATTACCGAATTTATTTCATTGCATTATTTTATTACCGAATTTATTTCATTGCATTATTTTATCATCGAATTTATTTCATTGCATTATTTTATTACCGAATATATTTCATTGCATTATTTTATTATTGAATTTATTTCATTGCATTATTTTATTATCAAATTTATTTCATTGCATTATTTTATTATCAAATTTATTTCATTGCATTATTTTATTACCGAATTTATTTCATTGCATTATTTTATTACCGAATTTATTTCATTGCATTATTTTATCATCGAATTTATTTCATTGCATTATTTTATTACCGAATATATTTCATTGCATTATTTTATTATTGAATTTATTTCATTGCATTATTTTATTATCGAATTTATTTCATTGCATTATTTTATTATCAAATTTATTTCATTGCATTATTTTATTACCGAATTTATTTCATTGCATTATTTTATTACCGAATTTATTTCATTGCATTATTTTATCATCGAATTTATTTCATTGCATTATTTTATTACCGAATATATTTCATTGCATTATTTTATTATTGAATTTATTTCATTGCATTATTTTATCATCGAATTTTTTCATTGCATTTTTTTATTATTGAATTTATTTCATTGCATTATTTTATTACCGAATATATTTCATTGCATTATTTTATCATCGAATTTATTTCATTGCATTATTTCATTACCGAATATATTTCATTGCATTATTTTATTATTGAATTTATTTCATTGCATTATTTTATTACCGAATTTATTTCATTGCATTATTTTATTATCGAATATATTTCATTGCATTATTTTATCATCGAATTTATTTCATTGCATTATTTTATTACCGAATATATTTCATTGCATTATTTTATTATCGAATTTATTTCATTGCATTATTTTATTACCGAATTTATTTCATTGCATTATTTTATTATCGAATTTATTTCATTGCATTATTTTATTATCGAATTTATTTCATTGCATTATTTTATTACCGAATATATTTCATTGCATTATTTTCTTATTGAATTTATTTCATTGCATTATTTTATTACCGAATTTATTTCATTTCATTATTTTATTATTGAATTTATTTCATTGCATTATTTTATTACCGAATATATTTCATTGAATTATTTTATTATTGAATTTATTTCATTGCATTATTTTATTACCGAATTTATTTCATTGCATTATTTTATCATCGAATTTATTTCATTGCATTATTTTATTATCAAATTTATTTCATTGCATTATTTTATTACCGAATTTATTTCATTGCATTATTTTATTATCAAATTTATGTCATTGCATTATTTTATTACCGAATTTATTTCATTGCATTATTTTATCATCGAATTTATTTCATTGCATTATTTTATTATCAAATTTGTTTCATTGCATTATTTTATTACCGAATTTATTTCATTTCATTATTTTATTATCAAATTTATTTCATTGCATTATTTTATTACCGAATATATTTCATTGCATTATTTTATTATTGAATTTATTTCATTGCATTATTTTATTATCGAATTTATTTCATTGCATTATTTTATTACCGAATTTATTTCATTGCATTATTTTATTACCGAATTTATTTCATTGCATTAATTTATTATCGAATTTATTTCATTGCATTATTTTATTATCAAATTTATTTCATTGCATTATTTTATTACCGAATTTATTTCATTGCATTATTTTATTACCGAATTTATTTCATTGCATTATTTTATTACCGAATTTATTTCATTGCGTTATTTTATCATCGAATTTATTTCATTGCATTATTTTATTACCGAATATATTTCATTGCATTATTTTATTATTGAATTTATTTCATTGCATTATTTTATTATCAAATTTATTTCATTGCATTATTTTATTATCAAATTTATTTCATTGCATTATTTTATTACCGAATTTATTTCATTGCATTATTTTATTACCGAATTTATTTCATTGCATTATTTTATCATCGAATTTATTTCATTGCATTATTTTATTACCGAATATATTTCATTGCATTATTTTATTATCAAATTTATTTCATTGCATTATTTTATTATCAAATTTATTTCATTGCATTATTTTATTATTGAATTTATTTCATTGCATTATTTTATTACCGAATTTATTTCATTGCATTATTTTATTATCAAATTTATTTCATTGCATTACTTTATTACCGAATTTATTTCATTGCATTATTTTATTATTGAATTTATTTCATTTCATTATTTTATTATTGAATTTATTTCATTGCATTATTTTATTACCGAATATATTTCATTGCATTATTTTATTATTGAATTTATTTCATTGCATTATTTTATTACCGAATTTATTTTATTGCATTATTTTATTATCGAATTTATTTCATTGCATTATTTTATTACCGAATTTATTTCATTGCATTATTTTATTACCGAATTTATTTCATTGCATTATTTTATTATCAAATTTATTTCATTGCATTATTTTATCATCGAATTTATTTCATTGCATTATTTTATTATCGAATTTATTTCATTGCATTATTTTATCATCGAATTTATTTCATTGCATTATTTAATTACCGAATATATTTCATTGCATTATTTTATTATTGAATTTATTTCATTGCATTATTTTATTATCGAATTTATTTCATTGCATTATTTTATTATCAAATTTATTTCATTGCATTATTTTATTATTGAATTTATTTCATTGCATTATTTTATTACCGAATTTATTTCATTGCATTATTTTATTTCAAATTTATTTCATTGCATTATTTTATTATCGAATTTATTTCATTGCATTATTTTATTATTGAATTTATTTCATTGCATTATTTTATTATTGAATTTATTTCATTGCATTATTTTATTATTGAATTTATTTCATTGCATTATTTTATTACCGAATTTATTTCATTGCATTATTTTATTACCGAATTTATTTTATTGCATTATTTTATTATCGAATTTATTTCATTGCATTATTTTATTATCAAATTTATTTCATTGCATTATTTTATTACCGAATTTATTTCATTGCATTATTTTATTACCGAATTTATTTCATTGCATTATTTTATCATCGAATTTATTTCATTGCATTATTTTATTATCAAATTTATTTCATTGCATTATTGTATTACCGAATTTATTTCATTGCATTATTTTATTACCGAATTTATTTCATTGCATTATTTTATTATCGAATTTATTTCATTGCATTATTTTATTACCGAATTTATTTCATTGCATTATTTTATTATCAAATTTATTTCATTGCATTATTTTATTACCGAATTTATTTCATTGCATTATTTTTTTATCGAATTTATTTCATTGCATTATTTTATTACCGAATTTATTTCATTGCATTATTTTATTACCGAATTTATTTCATTGCATTATTTTATCATCGAATTTATTTCATTGCATTATTTTATTATCAAATTTATTTCATTGCATTATTGTATTACCGAATTTATTTCATTGCATTATTTTATTACCGAATTTATTTCATTGCATTATTTTATTATCGAATTTATTTCATTGCATTATTTTATTACCGAATTTATTTCATTGCATTATTTTATTATCAAATTTATTTCATTGCATTATTTTATTACCGAATTTATTTCATTGCATTATTTTTTTATCGAATTTATTTCATTGCATTATTTTATTACCGAATTTATTTCATTGCATTATTTTATTACCGAATTTATTTCATTGCATTATTTTATTACCGAATTTATTTCATTGCATTATTTTATTACCGAATATATTTCATTGCATTATTTTATTATTGAATTTATTTCATTGCATTATTTTATTATCGAATTTATTTCATTGCATTATTTTATTACCGAATTTATTTCATTTCATTATTTTATTACCGAATTTATTTCATTGCATTATTTTTTTATCGAATTTATTTCATTGCATTATTTTATTACCGAATTTATTTCATTGCATTATTTTATTACCGAATTTATTTCATTGCATTATTTTATTACCGAATTTATTTCATTGCATTATTTTATTACCGAATATATTTCATTGCATTATTTTATTATTGAATTTATTTCATTGCATTATTTTATTATCGAATTTATTTCATTGCATTATTTTATTACCGAATATATTTCATTGCATTATTTTATTATTGAATTTATTTCATTGCATTATTTTATTATCAAATTTATTTCATTGCATTATTTTATTACCGAATTTATTTCATTGCATTATTTTATTACCGAATTTATTTCATTGCATTATTTTATTACCGAATTTATTTCATTGCATTATTTTATTACCGAATGTATTTCATTGCATTATTTTATTATTGAATTTATTTCATTGCATTATTTTATTATCGAATTTATTTCATTGCATTATTTTATTACCGAATTTATTTCATTTCATTATTTTATTACCGAATTTATTTCATTGCATTATTTTATTATCGAATTTATTTCATTGCATTATTTTATTACCGAATATATTTCATTGCATTATTTTATTACCGAATATATTTCATTGCATTATTTTATTATCGAATTTATTTCATTGCATTATTTTATTATCGAATTTATTTCATTGCATTATTTTATTATCAAATTTATTTCATTGCATTATTTTATCATCAAATTTATTTCATTGCATTATTTTATTATCAAATTTATTTCATTGCATTATTTTATCATCGAATTTATTTCATTGCATTATTTTATCATCGAATTTATTTCATTGCATTATTTTATTACCGAATTTATTTCATTGCATTATTTTATTGCCGAATATATTTCATTGCATTATTTTATTGCCGAATATATTTCATTGCATTATTTTATTACCGAATATATTTCATTTCATTATTTTATTACCGAATTTATTTCATTGCATTATTTTATTACCGAATTTATTTCATTTCATTATTTTATTACCGAATATATTTCATTGCATTATTTTATTACCGAATATATTTCATTGCATTATTTTATTACCGAATTTATTTCATTTCATTATTTTATTACCGAATTTATTTAATTGCATTATTTTATTATCAAATTTATTTCATTGCATTATTTTATCATCGAATTTATTTCATTGCATTATTTTATTATCAAATTTATTTCATTGCATTTTTTATCATCGAATTCATTTCATTGCATTATTTTATTATCAAATTTATTTCATTGCATTATTTTATCATCGAATTTATTTCATTGCATTATTTTATCATCGAATTTATTTCATTGCATTATTTTATTACCGAATTTATTTCATTGCATTATTTTATTATCGAATTTATTTCATTGCATTATTTTATTATCAAATTTATTTCATTGCATTATTTTATCATCGAATTTATTTAATTGCATTATTTTATTATCGAATTTATTTCATTGCATTATTTTATTATCAAATTTATTTCATTGCATTATTTTATTACCGAATTTATTTCATTGCATTATTTTATTACCGAATTTATTTCATTGCATTGTTTTATCATCGAATTTATTTCATTGCATTATTTTATCATCGAATTTATTTCATTGCATTATTTTATTACCGAATTTATTTCATTGCATTATTTTATCATCGAATTTATTTCATTGCATTATTTTATCATCGAATTTATTTCATTGCATTATTTTATTATCGAATTTATTTTTATTTTCGTATTTATTTTTGTTCTTCGAAAATGTTTTGTAGAGGAAAAAAATCAGAACAGACAAATCATATTGTCCTGCTAGTATTGACGTTAGTTTTAACCCTTGATTTTGTTTTGAAATTAACCTCTCTGGTGTTCCAACGGCTTGAAAGTGGAAAAGAGGGAAAGAATATATTAAAACTCCACTACTATAAGTGAAAACTTATTCCATTTAATTGTTTATAGGTAATAAACCTATACTCATTCGTAATTTGTGTCCTTGCATCCACTTACGCACAAATACCCTTGGGAAAGGTATTAATCCATCTCTTCCCTCCAGTTATGGGTTAAATAATAGGACAGATCTGGTTCTATAGCCTTGGTCGGCAACCAGTCTACCGCAGGAAGCAATGACAACCTACTGCGGGATAATCTTCTGTCCAGTCAGTCATGTCTCTTTCGAGATATGATTGCCTAAAGCATGTATCATGTATGGCACTTAACTGACTGACTAAATATATTATTTGGAATAATTATTAAGGCTTCTACTGGTCATAAAGTGGGGGATCGATTTTCTATTGTTATGAAGTAATAAACTGATCCCCCACTAATTGCTACTAAATAATATAATACATCTCTTCTCCCCCTAGTTATGAGTCAAATAATAGGACAGATTGGGTTCTATAGCCTTAGTCGGCAACCAGTTTACCGCAGAAAGCAATGGCAACTTACTGCGGAATAATCTTCTGCCCAGTCAGTCATGTACTCTTTCGTGACATGATCGCCCAAAGCGTGTATCACGTATGGCACTTTAACTGACTAATCGTGGTCTAGTATGAAGATGAAGACGCTGCTTGATTTGCGTCTCTCTTCTTCAGAACAATCTCGGCCCCTAAATGCCCACCCCGACTTTCAGAGTTTCACAATCGCCACTTAACATGTGAGAAACTACCAGGTTTTGGTAAGGATGGAAACGAAAAGGAAACTTATAATTAACATCAAGAAGAGACAGCTTTAATGAAGAAGGGGGGCTTGGAAAATTTAATACCCACGAGAGGGATAGAAGGAAAGAGAGACTGGGTAATGCCACGCGAGATATAGTTGATGGGGTTGATGATGTGGAATGTGGAGCGGGGTTTGGGAGAGATACCAAGAGAAAAGTGTTAAAAGCGACAAATGAAAGAGGTAAGTGGAGGTCTGTGATCGCCTACGTCCTGAAGAACACGGCACATAAAAGAAGAAGCTATCGACAACTTTTTTTTGCTGAATCGTCCAATTTCATATACCACACCGAACAACCAAGGGTCACTGAAACTCTATAATTTTTCAACGAGAGAATATTTTTCTTTTTTTCTTTTTAAGAATTTCTTTGCCAGGTTGATAATTTCTCAGCAGCTCACTTGTACATGATATTGTTGGGCGATCATGTCTCTTTCGAGACGTGACTGATTGGGTAGAAAATTTTCCCGCAGTAGGTTGCCACTACATTTTGCGGTAAACTGGTTGACAACAAAGGCTCCAAATCACTATCTGTCTTGCTATTTAACCCATAGCTGAAGGGAAGAGACGGATTATGTTATATTAATATATTAATAAGAAGTAAATAGTGGGAGATCAGTTAATTACTTCATAACAATATAAAACCGATCCCCCACTTTATACCCAGTAAAAACTTAAATTACCTTCCCATCCATTATATTCATCCATATAGTTAAGCGCCATATGTGATACACGTATGGGCGATCATGTCTCGAAAGAAACATGACTGACTGAGCAAAAGATTTTCCCACAGTAGGTTGCTATAATTTTCTCCTCTAGACTGACTGCCAACCAAGGCTACAGAACCTCATCCGTTCTCCTATTTACCCCATTGCTAGAGGGTGAAGAGATGGATTCATACCTTTCCCAATGATATTTGTGTGTAAGTGAATACAATAAATTCAACTAGAATTCGAACTCGTCTCTTCGAGTTTTCCTTCCGAGCCGATATCCACTGAACCAAAACGCGCATCAGCTTGATCAATACAGAATCAATACAAAGACTATACGACAATTATGTCTAACTGCAGAAAATCAATAGGATATATTCATCTCAAAGCAGGGTTCGAACTCTACACGTAGAGTTCAATTTGCATGTTGTCAACTGGATAATTTTACGTTTTATTTACAAAGCTTAGTTTGTCTCAAAGGCAACAAATGCACGTCACCTAATTAGGTTCAATCTTACTAATCAGTCAGTTAAGTGCCATACGTGAAACACGTTTGGGCGATCACGTCTCGAAAGAGACATGACTGACTGGGCAGAAGATTATCCCACAGTAGGTTGCTATTGCTTTCTGTGGTAGACTGGTTGCCAGCTATAGAACCCAATCTGTCCTGTTATTTAACCAATAACTGGAATGAAGAGACTGATTAATACCTTTCCCAAGGGAATTTTCGCGTAAATGAATGCAATGAATTCAACTGGAATTCGAACTCGGCTCCTCGATTTCTCGTTCTGAGCAGATATCCACTGCACCACAACGCAGTAATCAGTACTTACACTAATTTAAACAAATCTAGCTCGTTAAACATTACCGACGAGCTATTGTTTACTAAGCTTAATTTGACTACGAATTTGGAGCTTCCTGTAAAAATCTGACTCACTACATAATAGTATGGTCAAGCAGACTAGCTCGTTAACCATTACAGATGAGCTCTTATTAACTAAGCTTAATTTAACTACAAATTTAGAGTATTCCGTAAAGATCTGACTCACTACATAATAGTATGTCTAACCAGACTAGCTCGTTAACCATTACCGAATTGAAGTATCACGTAAAGATCTGACTCACTACTTAATAGTATAGCTAACCTGACTAGCTCGTTAACCATTATCGACAAGTTCTTGTTTATTAAACTTAACTTAATTTGACAGCAAATTTGAAGTATTCCGTAAAGATCTGACTGACTATATAATAGTATGGCTAACCAAACTAGCTCGTTAACCATTACCGAAGAGTTTTTGTTTACTAAGCGTAACTTTATTTAACTACAAAATTGGAGTATCCCGTAAAGATCTAACTCGCTACTTAATAGTATGACTCGCCAGATTAGCTCGTTAGCCATTATCCACGCATCAGTTCATGTTTACCTGCGAGAAGAGAAACGTGTTGAAGAGAGGAGCAACAGAACAGATTTTCTTTCCACAATTAACTTTTGAGGGGTGCTGAAATGTTCGCGGGCCGGCACACTTCGTGGTGGTAGGTTGATGTGGCAGCGAGTTGACGTGGCTGAGGGTTGACGTGGCAACGGGTTGATGTGGCGGCGTATCTTGCTGAGTTAGCGGATGTAGGGTGGTAATCACGAGACCAGTTTACGTCGGGCAAAAAGGTTAATTACTGAATTTATCACACCTGTCGAGCACTTCTTTGATTACATTTCAAAGTATGAAAATGACCTCGAGTAATCATCAACACAAGCACTCTCTTTGGTTAATTTTCCTCACGACACTTCCAAATTTAACAGAACTCTTCCTAATTAGTTATTTCTTTCTTTCTCTCAGTCTCTGTCTGTCTGTCTGTCTGTCTCTGTCTGTCTGTCTGTCTCTCTCTCTCTCTCTCTCTCTCTCTCTCTCTCTTTCATTCTTTCTTCCCTTTCTTTTTCTTTCCTTTCTTTTCTATAACTTTTTCTCCAACCCCCAAACAACCACCACCTCTTCCCGTTTTCTTTATCATCAAATCTTTTTGTCCACGTGGAGCACTTTTGATCCTCCGAACTCTTTCACCTTTCACATCCTTTCTTTAGATGCCTTCTTCTCGCATTTTGTTCCACGTCTCTCTCTCTCTCTCTCTCTCTCTCTCTCTCTATCTATCTATCTATCTATCTATCTATCTATCTATCTAAGGCTTTTTCAATATCTATCTATCTATCTATCTATCTATCTATCTATCTATATATATATATATATATATATATATATATATATATATCACTCTTGACATTATCTATTTATCTATCTATCTCAGTCCTGGCATTATCTATCTATCTATCTATCTATCTATCTATCTATCTATCTGTCTGTCTGTCTGTCTGTCTTGGAATTATCTATCTATCTATCTATCTATCTATCTATCTATCTATCTATCTGTCTTAGATTTATGTTTCTATCTATCTATTTCAATCTTGGCATTATCTATCTATCTATCTATCTATCTATCTATCTATCTATCTATCTATCTATCTGTCTTGGAATTATCTATCTATCTATCTCAGTCTTGACATTATCTATCAGTCTATGTCTTTGCAGTATCTATCTATCTATCTATCTATCTATCTATCTATCTATCTATCTATCTATCCCAGTCTCTTCGTATTCAATTATCTATGTTGTTGTTTCTCTTTATTTATTCATCTGTGTATTTATTTCACTCCCCAATTCCATTGTCCTTCTTCATTCTTTCTTTTTCTTCTGTAATTCTTCATTTTCACTTCACGTTTCCTTTTCTTCTTTCTTTCTTTCTTTCTTTCTTTCTTTCTTTCTGTTGTAGTGTGATATCCTGCTATTCTTCTGGTACAGTAGGATGGATGAGTCCATCTGTCATATGAGAATCATAGCTACTTATTAGCGACGAGTGTATACGGTAGTGGATGTGCGTCGTGGTGCAGGGGAATATCGACTCGGAACGACAAATCGGGTGGCCGAGTTCGAATTCAAGCTGAATTCCTCGCATTCACTTACGCACAAATACCCTTGGGAAAGGTAATCATCCGTCTCTTCCTTCCAGTTATGGGTCACATAACATGACAGACTGGGTTCTATAGCCTTGGCTGGCAACCAGTCTACCGCCGAAAGCAATAGCAACCTGCTGCGGTATAATCTTCTGCCCAGTCAGTCATATCTCTTTTGAGACATGATCGCTCAAGCGTGTATCACAATTGACACTTAACTGACTGACTATTTTCATTTGGCAAAAACTACTAAAATAGTATGAAATACATAATTTCTTTTAAAAAACCTGGGGTGGCCTCATAATTATGGCCGGTAGTATATATATTTATTCTTTCGAGACATGATCGCCCAAGCGTGTATCACGTATGGCACTTAACTGACTGACTGAATATAATAGATTATGTCTTTTACTTGTCATAAAGTGGGGTATTGGTTTTCTATTGTTATGAAGTAATAAACTGATCACCCACTAATCACTACGTAATAATTTAATACATCTCTTCTCTTTCCCGCTATCAGTCAAATAATAGGTCAGATTGGGTTCTATAGCCTTGGCTGGCAACCAGTCTACCGCAGAAAGCAATGGCAACCTACTGCAGATGATCTTCTGCCCAGTCAGTCATGTCTCTTTCGAGACATAATCGCCCAAAGCGTGGCACATAAATGACTGACTGTATACGGTAGTATATATTAATCTCTCAGTGACACTCCCTTACAAAACAAACCGGTTTGCTCTACGACGTCTGTGTTTGGTAGTTTACCATTCGGGTGCACAATTCGTTATTGTACTTTTCTCAAGGATACAAGACTTTCTTTTTTTTTTTTTGTTTTCCTCTTTCCACTCCACACTTACTTTTTTTTCTTTGTCGTCTTTCTTTCTGTCTGTCTTTTCACACTTTCTCATTTTTTGTCATCTTTGTTGTTTTTCTTTCTTTCTTTCTTTCTTTCTTTCTTTCTTTCTTTCTCAGCATTTTTTTATTTTACTGTTGTCTTTTTTCTTTATTTTAACAGAGACCTCTTCGTTTTTGTTGTTTTCCATTTCTCTCTCTCTCTCTCTCTCTCTCTCTCTCACTCACTCACTTCAATTCAAACAGCAACTTCCCTCTTAGTCGTTCACTTTTTTCTGCATTCACTCTGCCTCTCTTTCTCTTTCTTCTTTTCCTATCTCTTTCACACACACACACACACACAATCCCATAAACACACACACTCACACACACTTCCCCTTCCTTTCTCATTTTATTCCATATTTTACTCTATTTTTTCCTTTTTATTCTTTCGGAAACCTCTCTTCATTCTTGAACAATCGCAAAACTTAACTCTTTTTCTCATTTCTGTTACACTCTTTTCCCTTTTCCCTTTTCTCTTTATTTTTCCCTATCTTTTTCATCATCCTTCACTCATTCCGATTTTTATTCTCATTTATTCTTCTTTCACTATTATTTCTCCTTCCTCTGTTTTTCCACTCCTCTTTTTTTCACTATCGTTCTTCATTTCCCTCTTGCTCTCAAATCGTTCATTCTACTGCGCATGCTCAGATATCATTACGATCGCTTTCTCTGCGCCTATTGATAAACTTCGCTTCTTTTGCCGACATTCTCGCTAACTGTCTATCTCTTCCCATGATTAATCTTCTGCAGCTGCACTAATATAAGTAAATTATAAAAACTTCAAAGCTAGAAAACTATAAAGCATATCAAGACTTCCAACAATCATGTGCCCAGTGAAGCACCAAACTCCACCCACTTCATTGACACTTCCGTCCACATGGAATGGACACAAATCACAATGGCGATTTGCAGTTTTACGCAGGACAGGCCGCTCAATAATTCCGATCAGGTCAATTTGGCCAGCTAACTACATTTGGTTTGCAAACAGAGTATAACAAGGAACATTCAAGAGCATATTCGACTTAACTAATAGGAGTAGATAGACTTAACTATCGCCCGGTTCACACTCCACCCACGTCTATTGAACAGGTTAAGAGGCTCATCCCTTGTTCCCTGTTTAGGATGTGGTTTCCGGCTTTCTCTTTTCCAATATTCTCACTTTGTTTTTTTTTTGTTTTGTTTTGTTCTTCTTTTTTTTTCAATTGGAGTAGATTGATCTATCTATCGCCCGGTTCACACTCCACCCACGTCAATTGAACAGGTTAAGAGGCTCATCCCTTGTTCCCTGTTTAGGATGTGGTTTCCGGCTTTATCTTTTCCAATCTTTTCTATATTACGTAGCCCCCTGCACATCAGTGGCGTTAAAAAAAGTATATATATATATTAGTCATCCACACACAAGCCCGTTTCGCTGTATCACGGCTCATCAATGTGGCTAGACACATCCACTTTCTTTTTTTAATACTGCACAATAACATGCGCATCAAATGAACTGTTCTGGTGTCCAGTTTTTGTGCTCTCTTCCCCATGCTAGTCTCTTCTTCTTATTGGCTTAAAATTTTGCAAAGTAATAATCACAAAAGAACCATTCTATTTTCATTTAGAATTATCCACTAAGTGTCATAAATACTAAAAATTATATGAAAGACGTCATTTCTTTTAAAAAACTGGGGTTCCCTAATAATTCTGGCTGGTAGTGCATATGTATATGTATATATAGATATATATAGCAAATATGCAGGGTGCGATTGGTAAATTGTCGCTATTTGCCTAGTAGAATTTTGCAAAGTAATAATAACAAAAGAACCATCCTATTTTCATTTAGAATTATCCACTTGGCAATAAATACTAAAAATAATATGAAATACATCATTTTTTAAACACTGGGGTGGCCTAATAATTATGACCGGTAGTATATATATATATATATATATATATATATATATATATATATATATATATATATATATATACGAATGGACGAGTGTACACGAGCTGTCAAAATATTTATATAGATATGCCCTCTAAAATTACGCCATCATATATATTTATATATATATACTATTGATTATCTTACATTAGTAAAATATATTACATACATCTTTATATACAAATAAAAGCACAACGCTCTTTATTATAATAGACAAGATATATATATATATATATATATATATATATATATATTCATTTTGACGAAAGATATATACTGAAAAAATAAAATAATAAGGCATGGTTGAAGAGTAAACACGCGGCAAGAGCCTTCATAAATGGTAGTAAAGCTTAATAAATGGTAGTAAAGAGAATGAACTGAGCTGATTCTGCCTTCCCTTTTTAACACTCTAATGAACTGAGCATAGGCTCTCTCGCTATTGTCTGTCTCTCTCTTTCTCTCTCACTCTTTTTCTCTCTCTCTCTTTCCATCAATGTGACAGGAGGGAAATATATATATATTCAAATACTTTAATCAAATCAGAAAAAGCAGGAAGGTAAATTCCAAAAACCCGATCCTTATTAACATTAATTTTTTTTTTAATATTAAAAATGAGACGGGAAGAGAGCTCCATGTAATAAAATATTACAGAGCAACTATAAATTAAATAGGATTTATTCAAAGATTTTTTTTTTCGTTACTGAGGTGATGCCTTATCCCCTGTGGGGATTTCATGTCGAAATGTACATACAACAATTTCAATGCAGAAGATTTGTTACTTAAACTGAACTGGTTAATGGTGACTTCGAACTTTAGTGAGGACACCGTTATGATGTTTCACTCATCGGGGCTGAGTTTCTTGATCCCCAAAAAGTCCTTTGCACTAAAAACTAAAACTATATACGTTCATTCTCCACCTCAATATCGAGCCTTTTACAGTTAAAAAAAACCTGCTTGCCAAAATATTTTTATCAGTTAAAATATTAAAAAAAACTACAATCTTGGCGCAAAACATTATCATAAGTCAACACTGTGTGTGTGTGTGTGTGTGTGTGTGTGTGTGTGTGTGTGTATGTGTGTGTGTGTGTGAGAGAGAGAGAGAGAGAGAGATAGAAATATCAGCTAAAGTTAATCTGATAAAAAGCGAGAACGGATGTTCTTCTTCTATGTGCCTTGTCTCTTCAGGACGTAGGCGATCATGGCCTTCCGCTTTTCCCTATCCCTGGTGGCTCTGAGCACGCCTTCTCCTGTTACACCATGCAACACTCGTTCTGTCATCCACCTGATTAGGTCCTTCAAATATGTTATTCGTTGCTTACCCCTATCTGACCTGTTAGTATCAGATTCTCCAGGCCCTCCTTCCTCATTGCGTGTCCCAGGAACTTCAGCTGTCGCTTCCTGATGCTCAGTATTAATTTCCTTTTTGTTTCCATCATTTCCAAGACCACGTCATTGCTCACATGCTCGATCCATGATATTCGCAGCATCCTTCTGTAGAACCACATTTCAGTTGCTTCAAGTTTTTCCTTCATCTTTAATAGTATTGTCCAACATTCACTGCCATATTGAAGAACTGATATCACATAGCAATCCAGTACTCTCTTCTTTGTTTCTAGTGAAATTGTCCTGTCTTTCTCTGCTCAGCTTCTGGAATGCATCCTTGTGCTTTTGGATCTCAGAAACATAAATGTATAGAAACTGCTGTGACCACAAAGTGAGTGTTCAGTTTATATATTGATTGTAATATGTAATTGATCTCCCATTTTATATCCAGTATGCTACTGTAGAACCACATTTTAGCTGCTTTTTTTCTTTCATCTTCGATGATATTGTCCAACATTCACTGGCATATTGAAGGACGGACAGCACTTAGCAATCCAGTACTCTCTTCCTAGTTTCTAGCAAAATTGTCCTGTTTCTTAGGGATACGAAATCAGTGTGGATTCAGAAATTACCCAGTTCTTACAGCTCAGTCCACAAACGGGCCAGTGTAGCCAACGGTCATTCACTTTTACGGCAATGCAGAGTTTCATCTTTGCAATCAGAATCTCCAGGGCCCTGACATGATTTATTTGAATTCTATTTCGACCGGTCAGCAAAAAGTGCAACACGAAATGCCAAATACGGGTGAGGGACACTAAAATCAAGCAGGTACAAAAAATTAAATACCTGGGAAGTTTTCTAATAGAAGACAGAAAGTGCGTCACAGAGATCCGAAGGTGAATTGGCATGGCGAAGGAAGTTGAAATTGTAAGGCGTGCCATGTGTGGCACGTGTGCCGTAGATGGCCGACTCCTGTTTTATAGGTTAAAAGAAGTGAAAAATAGAAATATTTGTATCTCAGCCAGCAGACTGAGTAAAGTCGTTACTTCCCTCACAGTGAGAGGTTGCGAAATAAGTCCAGTTGAATGTAGGGTGCCTATATGATTTTGCCCTATGTTTCGTCTCTGGATACCCACACTACTACATAAAATGGTATTAATGAAAAAAGCCATTTCTTTTTGTTATTCGGTTAATTAGGGGTTGCAGGAATGACGTCACAGGACCGCATCTCGCACTTTAGCTCAGCGTCCTTCTGCAAGTGGTCTTGCGACCCTCTGTTAAATTCGCGCCGTTTTGCACTTACCTATAAAACGCAGATAAGGTGTCAGAATACCACGCCCAGAAGACACTCCGGTCAATCACTGATTATTCTGGCTCTTGCTTTTGCATCCTGTAACAACTTGTGCATAGGAATAAAAACTGCCCAACCCCCGCGATCACTGTTACATGGGTGTCCGTATCCACTAACGTTTCTTCTTCGGTTCAGTGAGGAAACTGTAGCCGCAGGATTAGAATATTTAAAGCCATTCAAAGAGGCAGGTACTACTCTTTCATTCTAGTCAAAGTTTCGATTAAAAAGCAGTTTGTAATTACTTACGCCCCACTCGACTAACACAAACGGATGTACTGTGTTAAGATGTAACAAAAGTCGATTTAACGCGGAATAAGATCCACGTACACAAATGTTCACTGCGACTGCTGTCACACTGATTTCGACATCCATACACCCTCTGTTCTTAGGGCAAAGCGATGTCACAACTACACGTTTGGAATCCCAAGCACGAAGCTTGCCTTATTGTATAAAGAAAAAAAAAACATTTACTACGCAATGCAAAGGTCGGTTAAAGTCCCTCTCATCTTTTTTATCTGTTCTTTCTCCTACACCAATCAGAGGCTGATTTCGCCTTTTGCAATGATGACATCCCTTCTACTTTACCCACGTTGCCGCTAATTATCCAATCAAATCGATTTAATGGTGTTTCTGCCCAGCAAATTATCTCTATTTCTCTTTCACTGCAGAGTCTATTGCAAACACGTCTCCTGATATTTACTCCTAATAGATCAAGCCTGGCGTACATGCCACAAATCATCCCGTTGAATTCTTATAATGCCATTACTAAATCGGTCTTGTTTTGCAGTTCATCGATGGAATCGAAATCAAAAAGTTCGTGATTTTCCTGTTGAGTGTTCTTTTAGCTCGACAAGAAATTGTTTAGGCTATTAACTGTAAGAGGACAGGGTTTATAGTCGTCAGTAATAGACAAGACCCAAGGCGAGAACTACAAATTGGAAGAGAGCAGGTTCAGAAATCTGTAGTATACTAATAAATGACAGAGAATGTGACACAGAATGTGACACAGAATTCTGAAGGTGAATTAGAATAAGGAAATATGTCTTTTCGAAACTAAACAAAATATTAAGAGATAGGAAAAAATTTTTAGAAACAAAGAAGATCGCTGAACTGCAGTGTTAAATTGTTATTGTTACATCGGGTAACAGAATTATGTGAAATAATACAAAACAACGTAATAGTATAAAAGTAGGTGTATTGACAGGAAAGAGAAGTATTTACAAGAGGATTAGTAGAATACAGAACAATGTAATTAGTATACAGTATCGTCTTAGAGACGTGATAGATTGACTAGCAGAACACTTCCGGTGCAATACCGGAAATACCCGACTAATTCGCTCACTCGACTTCCCTCCTCGAGGTATAATCACTACTATTTTATATAGTGATTCTCATAGTCCATTTCCGTGGAAAGGTGGAGAGTGCCCCAACAGTTATGGTGCCCTATCTACTTTGGAATGAACTCTTCCTCTTTCATAAATACTAACCTGCGAGCCTTCCTAAAGGAGGCAGTCGAGACTTGACAGTTCGGACCGACACTTCCATCTACTGACTAATAACACGCTTATTTTGTATATATGCTCTGTTATTCCAATACACTGGTTCAACCTACCTTCTTTTTCGTGTCTTTCTTACTGGCCCGCACAGACCGCAATATATATCTATTCTCCTGTAAATGCCGAAATATTTCTTTACAAATTAAGAACAGGTTTGAAGGGGAAAACGTGGTTCTACAGTAGGATGCTGAGAATATAAAGGATTAGATATATGAGCAAGTGGGTCGTTGTAAAGGAAATTAGAACAAAACCAGAAAGCATTTGAAAGCAAAGTTTAAGGTTTGTACTCACAAAAACGTGAAAGGGTAAAATCGTCTGTCAGGCAGGATCGACCTTTCAAGATTACAGGGTGAGATGGCTACATTGTCATCATTTCATATTATTAATTTTGCGCATGTGGGATATTTTTTTAACTGTAGAGTGTAGTAGGGTCATTTGGGCACTCACTGTGGGAAAAAGAGCACAATGACACAATTCACTTCGCCAGAAATTTGGAAACAGAATGCTGTACTGCTTGGCAATCGTGCCGTAAGCTCCAATACAAACATTTCCGAAATTTTGGGTATCAATCTAAGGACAATGCAGAGGATTCAGAAATAGATGGACGAGTCTAATGGTGAATAAGAAGGTGTTTGGAGTGTTCACTAGTGATGGTGAAGTTATGCTTCTATTAATCATCCAACAGAGAGACCTTTATCAAGTGCTTTGAGAAGATAGTGCTGTCCTAGGTAAAGAGGGTCGCTGCTGAAAGACAATATACCTGACAACAGGACTCTGCACTATGCTACACAAGCAGAAGAACACAGTCATGGCAGTCAGACAATTTCTGCGACCACATCACTTCATGCATCCCAGAATGCAATCCCGTTCATTTTTATATGTGGTGCGCAATTGAGTGAGAGACCACCAAAACCTCTTGTAACAACAACGATGAACTGAAGGCAAGGATTATGGCAGTATTCATTAACTTAGACAAGTAAAATCTCCAGAACAGATGCAGGGGCTACTGATGTAGTCGAAACAAATGTACGATTTGTAGTTTATATATATATATATATATATATATATATAAATTATGTTCATGTTCTAAAATATAATTTATAATAAATATTCACAGTTCTATAAATTATATATCGGGCACTGTTTTAAATTAATATTTTGGACGTTGTAAAAATTCTTTCTTCGTTCTGTATTCACGCGGATATATATATATATATATATATATATATATATATATAGGGAGAGAGAGAGAGAAAGGGGGGGGGTCTTGTACCCACAAAAGGATTTAATGGATTTGAACAGAATAAATGTCATATTGTAATTAAATCCTTAAGACCCTTTCGGCCAACACACCATCAAAGGTTCTCGTCGGTAAAATTTTAATGATAGACAGGACACATTAATATGAAATGGAGTAGGGAAGGTGGATCTCGCTTAAAAAAAAATTAACCAAAGTTAATTAAAATGCAAGGGGGGAGTTCCAAAAAGAGCAATAAAAAAGGACTCACGTTTCCCCCAACAGCCGTAAGGAGCGAATAAAGTGATCTTTCTGTCTGCACAGGTTAGGTTGGTGAACTTTTAAATACACAGCCTTCAAAACACATACATGGTATGCCGAGCGGGCACTGTGCAGAGCAGAAATCATGCATCCCCATACCAAGCGGCACAGTTGCGACTGTCAAGTAAATGTTGTCTGAGTTGTTCTTAAAGACCGACTTTGACTACCTGAAGGTACACACACACACACACACACACACACACACAGAGGTGATAAGAACTAACAGGTTTAAAATCCTGAGTTCTCCGGCATTTACTTTTTTAAAAAGTGCTCAATACAACATAAGTTATATAAGCTCTCACACCCTGATTGAGCACTCTGGAAGAATGGTAGACCTTGAAAAAAAAGAAGCTACTATAGCATCTACGCATCGTTCTATCAGTAATGAATTACAACACTCTAACTACTGGCGTGTGTATACATGATATATCACACGCTAAAAGTCGGCCTTCTTCTGCCGAGCTCCCATAGGTCAGGGGTAGAATCGCCGACTGAGGCTAATTCAGTCGGGTTCAATTCTGGGTAAAAAAAGCAATAGGATGTCTAACTTTACTGATGGGCTGTGATACAGCGAAACAGATTTGTCTGCGAATAACTATATATATATATATATATATATATTTAATTTTACGGAAAGTCACGAAATGGAACCGACACACTTTTTAATTTATTTGTTGGAACATTACTTTTAATGGATACTGATATTTTAGTAGATACACTGTATTTTTTTTATAATTAAACAGTATATTTATATACATATATACCGGCCTGAATATTCTAGAAATCTTGTGAGGAAAATATGCATACTCCGGCAGGATTTAAACCTGCTCTACCTATATACACAGGGAAGTCGTCAATCAATCTGACGTGTCTCACTTACACGACCATGAAGGAATTTGAAATTATGAAAAGCCGAATTAATCCTTATAAATACATAAATTCTTGATTTTTCGTATCCCAATGTAAACAAAGAAATTTCCATTTCACGAAATGTTACGGAAAGTTACAAAATGGGATTGAGCGATATATTTTTTAATTTATTTGCTTGATAATTAATTCTAACTGAAGCTCATATTTGAGTAGATATTATTTTTATGTTATTAAACAGTATATTTATATACATATCTACCGGCCTGAATATTCTATCTAGTTGCAACTGATGTTTAATCCATTCTTCTCGCGTTCCTTTCCTAACTTCTTTAGGAGTTTCTGTGGCTTCTTTTATGTCTCCTATGAAACTATATCATATGCATATCTTATGCTGTTAAGATTGTGGCCGCCAGTAACGAATCCTAGTAGAACCTCTAGTTCTCTCAGAATCACCTCCTGGTAAAGGTTGAATAAATTCAGTGAAATGTATATTTACTGAATATATTTTTGTCTATATGCAGGCGATTTGCTGCCAGTATAGCTTCTGAATTATTCTAATGCTATTTCCAAAAACTTAAAACTTACTTCACAATTCACAATTTCCTTGTGGGTTACTTTAAAATTCCGTTAGAAACAAAGAATAGACTACAGGATACAAATCGTATATCGTCTAACAGTTAACTAAAACACACAACGTAAAGTTGAGCACCCTCAAAATTGGATTCAAACGACTAAAAACACTTTGGAAAAACCCAAACCTAGGCAAATTTCACAAGTCAGTGTGAAAAATAAGATTCTGGATTCTGATTGGATAGGAAATAGCAAATTGAATTATGACGCCGGTTATTTTTTCTTGACACCTAAAACAAAAATGGGCATGCGGTTGGAACCAGTCACATAACGATAATACACTATTTAATCACGCTTCGTGACCGGTCAAGTCAGCCAGAAGAGCGCAGAGATCAGAGAGGCCACAGAACCGACAGACCGGTCCGTCGCACCCTCAACCAATACAAAAGAGAAGAAGAAAAGGAAAACAACAACAATACACCTCCAACTGCCCATAAAATCTTTTTACATCTCTCGCCGACCTGAAAAGGGAAAAGAATACATACCGTATTAGTTAGGTAGACTGATTAATCTTTTTACACCCACGCATTATGCTACTTACTACTATTTGACCCTTTTCTCTCTTATCGGTTATTTCTCACTCACACTCTTTTTCACCTTAAATTGATCGCTCCTTTCCTTGCGTAGTGGCGGACACATAAACAAAAAGAAACAGACATAACTCTACTACTCTAATGAATTACAGACAGCGAATCATAGACACTTTTTTGTTCAAATCACATTCGCTTTAATCATAAGACATTTTTCTATTAAACAAAATATAAAAACATATACAAATTGTTTATTCTGTATGCATGTTGTTAAATATACTATTTTTAATTGTATACAAACATTCCTTATTGCGATGTCTTTTCTTGAAAATTGTGTTGCATTTTGTGGACAGGATATCCCGCTTTAAATTCTCCCTTTTAATCCGGGTATTCTGTACTCTAGAACTGCTATGTAATATATATTTTCTTATAACAACTAATGTTGGACAATTTCCTACTCTTGAAAATTCGGTTCGTGATATGTATCTATTTCTATAAAAAAAATGATGAAAATACCATGAAAAAAAGACAAGTGATTTATGAGGAAGTTTTAAACAACAGGAGAACAAGAAAGGAAGTTATACATTTTTCTTTAAATCGTGACGCCCCAAGCAAACGCATTTTGCTGTCACTGTTATGCAGGGGATTACATAAGTGGAAAGTTATGAGAAAGAGTGACAGGTTACAGAGGGTGTCAGGAAGAGGGTAAAAAAAGATGAGAATACTGATGAGAGTGGAGTGGACGGAGAAAGGAGCATGAGAGAGAGGATGCAAGTTAGTGAGACAAGAGATAACTATTGACTTTATTGAATATTGTAATGCACAATGGTTAGAAAAAACAGAAAATTTACTCAAACACGAATATTTATTAAAATATAACGTTCAAATAATGAGAAATACATAAATACACACACAAACAAACAAACAAACATATATATATATATATATACCGAACGCCCATAGCCCAGAGGTAGAACCGCCGACTGACGCCAATTTGGTCGGGTTTCAATCCTGGGTTAAAAGCAATCGGGGTCTAACCGTACTGATGAGCTGTGATGCAGCGAAACAGACCTGTCTGCGGATGACTATATATATATATGTGTGTGTGTGTGTATATATATATATATACATATATATATAATTCCAGGTGAAGAGGACTCAAGGTTTTATTATTTTGAGTGCCCTGGCATTTAACAGTGCTGAATATAATAAGTATTATAAAGCTTAATATAATTATATAGTAATGAATTAATTGTACACTGCGACACGGAAATTTTTATGTTTCCAGATTCTCATCATCGGGCAATGTTCGATGTTGATTGTGCAGATTATTTACATTTAAACAACAAAAACCTTTGCTTTGCTGTGTATGTATGTGGGAAGATATAAAATTTACATGTGTATTTCTTTTGATTAATCAGAGCGGAGATTGATTTTGGGATTTGGACCCAAAGAATACATACTAACCAACTTTTCCTTTTTTTTCTTTTTTCTTTATATATATATACTTTTTTAATTTATAAAATTTTGCTAAATACTTTTATACATTAATTTCACTAGAATTACAAACGGAAATATATTTCATTTACGATTCATAATTATATGCGCACACTTTCATACAAATACATTCATACATACTTCTCTCAAGTTATTTAGAATAGAAAAGCGTTCCATCCTCTTTACTGACTCATAAACGCAAATATTCACACATGATTTCTCTCAACGCATACATTCATAACTAATTTCTCTTCTTCTTCTTCTTCTTCTTCTTCTTCTTCTATGTGCCCTGTCCCTTCAGGACGTAGGCGATCATGGATCTCCACGTCTCCCTATCCCTTGTGGCTCTTAGTATGTTTGCTCCTGTTGCTCCTGGCAACCCCCGTTCCATCATCCACCTGATCAGATCCTGCAAATATGTTATCCGCTGCCTTCCTCTGTCTCTCCTTCCTTCTATCTGTCCAGTCAGTATCAGGTTCTCCAGGCTCTCCTTCCTCATTGTATGTCCCAGGAACTTCAGTTGTCTCTTCCTGATGCTCAGCATCAATTTCCTTTTTGTTGCCATTCTTTCTAACACTTCGTCGTTGCTTGTATGCTCAGTCCACGATATCCGTAGCATCCTTCTGTAGAACCACATTTCGGCCGCTTCCAGTTTTGTCCTCATTTTTTATGATATTGTCCAGCATTCACAGCCGTATTGAAGAACTGACATCACGTAGCAGTCTAGCACTCTTTTCTTCGTTTCTATTGAGATCTTCCTGTGTGTTAGTATTTTGCTCATCTTCTGGAACGCGTCCTTTGCCATGCCAATTCGCCTTCGGATCTCCGTGTCGCACTTTCCATCTCCTGTTAGAACAACTCCTAGGTACTTAAATTCTTGGACTTGTTTGATTCTGTTATCCCCCACCTGTATTTGGCATTTTGGGTTGTATCTTTTGCTGATGACCATGCACTCAGTTTTCCTAAAGTTTATTTGTAGTCCCTTCTTGTCACTCTCCACTGCTACTTTCTGTATGAGATCTTGCAGTTTCCTTTCCGTGTCCGCAATTAGTACTGTATCGTCCGCGTATCTTATGTTGTTCAGGTTGTGGCCTCCAATGACAAATCCTGGTGTGTCATCTAGGGTCCTCAAAATATTCTCGCTGTATAGGTTGAACAAATCCGGTGAAAAGACACATCCTTGTCTTACGCCTTTTTCTATCTTTGTGTATCTACTGAGGTCGTTACCTGTCCGTATGCAGGCCGTTTGCTGGCAGTAGAGATTCTTAAAAAGAGGCATTGGTACACACAATTAAAGAAACGCAAGTTTTTTCTTCTACATTTGATATTCATCCATTGCTTTATCACACGTGACACGTATCTGACCAATGAAACTATACTTCAATCAACATACTATCATTCGTCTTTAATAAATCTCTGAGGTTTGTTAAAGTGGAACATGTTAGATTAAAGACACTTTTTCCTACTTGTTCTTTTTCTTTGTTTAATGTTTAACGACCTATCAATCTTTTATGAGATCATTTTCAGATCAAACAAAAGTCTTTTGGATAAAGTTGAATTGCTTTCAAATTTATTTCTTGCAGTGCAAGATTCACTGGGATTTGCTTTTTTTTTAACGGCAGGCTCCCCCAGGTCCTATCCTAGTTATTTAACCCATAACTGGATGGAAGGGACGGATTAATAGCTTTCTCAAGGATACCAGTGCTTAAGTGAATGCAGGGTATTCAACTGGAATTCGAACTCGGCTCACCGATTTCTCTTTACGAGCCGATATCCATTGCACCACACGGCACATCTGTCACTAAACGCTTACAGCACCTGACATTCCCAAGCGGTTACCCATCTAAGTACTGACCAGGCTCAACACTGCTTAACTTCGGTGATCGAGTGAGAACCAGTGTATTCACCGTGATAGGCCGTAAGCCTACTTGTTATTTATTTATTCTATCCATATATATATATATATATATGTGTGTGTGTGTGTATGTATGTGTGTGTGTGTCTATATTTCTGAGATGAGGTATTTACATTATCCTCATATTTATTGTCATATTCACGACGTTTCGTGTGTGTGTGTGTGTGCGCGCGTGTGTCTGTCTGTCTCTTTGTGCTATTCAAGATAAAGGAGATATGATGTTTTTCGAGTTTTTCTCCTTATTTTCTCCTTATGTCAAATTAGTTTTGATGTTGAGTGAAAATTTCTAAACGAAGTTACCCAAATTGTTGCCTAAATATACTCACCAATATCTGGAAGTAGACATATATTTACACACTAATATAGATAGATAGATAGATAGATAGATAGATAGATAGATAGAAAAATAATTACATAGATAGATAGATAGATAGATAGATAGATAGATAGATAGATAGATAGATAGATAGAAAAAGAATTAGATAGATAGATAGATAGATAGATAGATAGATAGATAGATAGATACGAACAGACTAAGATAGACGTGAACATACTGAGATAGATAAATATGAATAGACGGGTTTAAATGAGATAGAGAGAGAAAGCGAAAGACAAACCGATGTCAATAATATTTGGCAAAAAGTACATTTTTTAAGGTCATTATTTGTCATTCAGAACCTAAAATTAAACCCATGAGGGCTACTGACCTCATAGCAGATTTTTTTCTTTTACTATAATTACGACGTTTCGATTAACCTCGTCCTCCAAACTGAAATTCTCAATGTTTTCCTAATTAATTTTTTAATGATCAATATACAGAAATAATACGCTTGCCGTAGAGCCATAAATAGCAAAGTAGCCTGGCAGCCAATTGGTCGTTTATTGAAAATGTTATTCATTAAAGACAATCTTATCGCGAACTTTTGTTAGTTTAAGTTCATCGCAATCATCATCAACAACATTATCATTGTCATCATCAATATCATCAACATCAACACCAGTCCCATGAGCAGTTGTGGTCATAGTGTAGCTGACCAACTCCCTCCACGTGTCTCGCACGGTATTCAGTCAAAATAGGGCATTGTAGACATAGCGAAGCCCTTCCTTCTTCCCTTTTCGGACCATAGTCGATGTCCTCCGACTTGAAGTCGCTTTGTTCACTTCCAGGCGCACAGATGCTCGGTGGTTCATTCAGAACCTAAAATTAAACCCATGATGGCCACTGACCTCAAAACAGGATTTTTCTTTCGCTATAATTACAACGTTTCTATTACCCTCGTCCTCAACACTGAAATTCTCAATGTTTTCCTAATTAATCTTTTAATGATCAACATACAAAAATAATGCGCTTGTCGTAGAGCCTTAAATGGCAAAATAGCCTGGCAGACAATTGGTTTTTATTGAAAATGTTATTCATTAAAGACATTATTATAGCAAACTTTTAAGTTCTTCGAAATCATCAGCAACATCATCATCATAATCATCATCAACAACATCATCATTATCAGTCTCATGAGTAGCTGTGGTCATCGTGTAGCTGACCAACTCCCTTCACGTGTCTAGCTCGGAATTCAGTCAAAATCGGCTTTTTTTGGGCAGTGTAGACATAGTCAATCCCATCCTTCTCCCCCTTTTGGACCATAGTCGATGTCCTCCGACTTGAAGTCGCTTTCTTCACTTCTACGCGTAGGTCAAACAAATGTCCAGTTATAACATAGCTCCGCAGTTTGCGTAGAAGGTCAGCTTGCCAGACTTTGTCGAACGCTTTGGAGATATTCAAGGCAACGTTTCGGGCTTCGCCATTCTTGTCGAGAGCCTGGTATATGCACTCGGTGATGGTCGTTAGCATATCAGCACTAGACCTGGTGAAGCGAAACCATACTGTTTGTCCGAGAGGAGCCTGTGAGCTGTGAGATGCTGAACCACCTCGGCGTTGATAATGGCTTCGAACACTTTGCCAAAGATCGGAAGAAGGCTGATAGGGCAGTAATTTGCGAGGTCCGAGGGTTCCCCAGTATTCCAACAGGCAGGAAAGTAGGAAGCAGATAGGTAGAAGTTGTAGAGCTTAGAAAGGACAGAGGAGAGTTCATGGGCACATTTCTTTAAGACTATGATTGGGATTCCGTCCCCTCCACTCACTTTGTGAGGGCCAAGTTTTAGATTATGTTAGAGACCAGCGAGGCCATGATGGTACTGGATGTGTTTCCTTCCACGTCACTTCTGACGTCTAGATAACCTGCGATCATTTTTGAGCCGATTGTTTCTATTCCGACCGAAACGGCATCATGTTGTTGCCTTCCTGCAACGGTAAGTTTGACACAAGATCACTGTAAATTCTCTTATTCTCTTATCGGCACACGAGGGTAGCGTTAGAAATTGTCCATTTCCCTCGGCGATTCTTTTTTGGGAACGCCTTGTCTTTTCGTGGGAGGATGTATCTTTCAATGACTTTGTAAAAGTCTTAAAAGCAGAATCTATTTTCCTACGCATCTGGACTGGTGCTGCTGCTATGTATTGAGAGAACCTTGATGAAATACGAAGAAGAATCTGTAACTTTATTGGTCCTGACCTAGCATCTCAGCTTCAGCCCTTTTTCCACCGCTGAAGCGTAGTTTTACTGATTTTTCTATAAATATTTACATAGTAATTGTTTTGAAGAACTTTCCTTTTTGGCTACCTAGATTTTATGAATATACGGAATGGTATGAATCAAACTTTTCTCCTTCCAGCTATTGGTTAAGCAGCAGGACTTGGTTCTATAGTCTTGGTTGGTAGCCAGTCTACTGCATACAAAAATGGCAAAAATGGCAAATGTAACACCCCAATGGTCCATCCGAACAATTTTCTCCGGCGGCCGTTCTCCACGCTGTGATGTTGCCGGAAATTTGTAGAAAATGTCGGAGCCTCAAGCTGGGGGTACAAGATTAAACTATAAGGAACGAACTTCCACAACTTGGATGAGCTGAAAGGATGCTTTATTCGTTTAGAGTTAGCCTTTTCGGTTGGGGCAGGCGAATGTGGCACACAGCTCTAACTCTAATGGAGATCAACAAATCCGAACTGGCTGAAACAAGACGAACGGAGATTCTACTTCACTCACACGCCCGGCGGAACTCCTCTTCACTTTTACTGACTGACTCGGAAAAATTATCTGAATTTATTTAAAATTGACCCGGAAATCCGGAAATCCGGAAATGCTTTAGACCACCGGTGATAAACATTGGTGACTGTAAGTCTGAAATTTCAGTTATCTTTTTTTTTATCTTAATAAAGCTTCCGCCGGAAAATTCTTAATGTGTGGTCAAGATACAGTAAAGGACAGCTCTTGACCGGGTCATTCGAAAACCTACCTGCTGAACTTTATCTCTTTATCACATTAAATCACTGAGTCAAATATTTACCGGAAGAGTGGTAGGATTTAAAACAGTAATCGGATACCGTTGTCTCTTCCACAATTTTCCTCATAAAAGAAAAAGCGTTTATTTATTTATTTTTTCGTCTTCTTTTTCACTTTTGTTAAATATGTTTTTAAACTATTTTCTATTCTAATCTATTTTCTATTTTAATCTATTATAATAAAATACATATATGTCTAGTTATCGTGTCACACAAACTACTGCAGAAAAATCTTATGCCTACTCAGTCATGTATCGAAAGTATACATGTATTACATATGGTATTCAAATGATTGACTGACTAGATTGGCAGTAAGGTCTCATCATTTTAGGGTTGAAAGGGCTAAATATAACCATCATATCTGTTCTAAGAGTGTCTTCCTTCATTCTTGTCGCTTGTGGAACTTTTTTCCGTCTTGTTGCTTCCCAGTCAACTTTGATCTTCAAAAATGTAAATGTGGTGCCAGTCGTTATCTTCAGTTTTCTTACTCCTTGGGCTTACGGCCATGTAACGTTGAATATTAAGGTTCTCGCTCGATCACCAAAGTTAAGCAACGTTGAGCCTGGTCAGTACTTAGGTGGGTGACCGCTTGGGAATACCAAGTGTTGTAAGCGTATAGTGACGGATGTGCATTGTGGTGCAGTGGATATCGGCTCGGAAAGAGAAATCGGTGAGCCGAGTTCCAATTCCAGTTGAATACTCTGCATTCACTTAAGCACTGGTACCCGAGGGAAAGGTATTAATCCGTGCCTTCCCTCCAGTTATGGGTTAAATAACAAGGGTAGGACTTGGGGATACTGCTCTTAAAAAAATCCCAATGAATTGAAAAGAAAAAAGTATTACTAGACACAAAACTCATATAAAAAACAATAAATTGTTGAAAGAAAAAGTTATTACTAGCAATAAATAAATAAAATTTAGTTGGCAAAAAATAACCCGCCGAGGTTGATCTAAATTTATTTATAAGTGGAACTTTATCTGTCTCTGTGTCTGTGTGTGTCCGTTACCTATAGACTCCGAAACGGCTCAACCGATTTTCTTGAAAATTTACACAGTTGTACTATAAGTGTCTGCGAGTGTTCTTAGCTAGGTTTTGTGTCGAGGTACCTCCGATTAATATCGATAATCGATAATTGAAAAAAATCGGGTTATAGAAGGAGCGGTCCGATTTTAATCAAATTTGATACAATCATAGACAAAGACATAAGAAAGGATATTCAGAAGTTTCAAGGTTGCAGTTCTTACAATAGTGCAGAAAATCGATAATATATATATATATAAAAGGCAAGATGTATGTCTGTATTTTTTCAGCCCTTTTATTTTAGTTTTTCCTTCGAGTTTGGCTCTAAGTAGGTATAATTGTAGTTCTGATTCTCAGCCATGATACCATTTACTCAGAGGACTTATTTAGCCTTCAAAATTCAGTTTATGACGAAAAAACCTGATTTGATATCGATAGCAGGGCCTCAAAATTTGACTTACATTCATTCATTTTCCTTTCAGTTTACAGTTTCGCTTTAACTGGAAACAACTATTGCTTTTTAGTCTTTCGTGCCACAACGTCCAAAGAGTCTGAGCTCCAGGACCATGGATTAGTTTTAAAGCTTTCATTACACCCGTGCAACGCCGGGCTATACTGCTAGTATGCCATAAAAACAAAATAACCAACCAACCACCTTATTCCTTGTTCTTTTATTGTCGTCTCATTTGATAGTAGTTTTTCTCATATTCTCTAACACTCAGTAATTTCTTGCGTCTTTTAGGCTTTATTGTCTTGTTTAGAGTGAGATTATTTTTTTAAAATCTTCTTGTTCTTAAATGATTTCGATAGAAATAATTGTGTCATTGTTTCAAAAGTTTTAACTTATTCTAATTAGACAGTGAAGTCGTAAAAAAATAATTAAATTAATGTATATTGCATTTCACAGAGAATCTAACTTAATTCGATTTCCCTATCACACATCATTTTTTATAGATTTCCATAAGTTGACTTATATCCGTCTCTTCCCTCCAGTTATGGGTTAAATAATAGGACAGGTTGTGTACTATAGTCTAGGTTTGCACCCACTCTACCGCAGAAAGCAATGGCAATTTACTGCGGGATAATCTTCTGCCCAGTCAGTCATGTCTCTTTCGAGACGTGATCGCCCAAAGCGTGTATCACATATGGCACTAACTGACTGATGGGTGGCTGGTTTGAATTCAGAAATTTCCATCTTCTAGACTAGTTGTCAATCAAGGCTATAGAACCCAATTTGTCCTGCTATTTATCCAAGGTAGGGGGTTGTTGGTTTTGAATTCAGATTTTTCTATCTCCCCAACAAGTTGTCAATCGAGACTATAGAACTCATCTTGTCTTGCTATTTACCCAAGATAGTGGGTGGCTGGTTTTGAATTCAGAAATTTTCGTCTTTTAGACTAGTTGTCAATCAAGGCGATAGAACCAAATTTTCCCTGAGATTTACACATATTTTTAAGGATGCTGATTTTGAATTCAGAGTTTTTCCTTCTCCTCGATCGGTTTCCACCTAAGGTTATAAAATCAAATCTGTCCTATTGATACATAGCTGCGGAGAGAAGAGGTGGATTTATATCCATCTCAATGATATTAGGACGCATGGAAAAGTAAAGAACTCGACTGGAATTCGAACTCAACTCTCCGATTGATTATTCCAATGTGCCTCCAATAAATTTAAATTAATTAAAACAAAAAACATGATAAAATACGACGTGAATATCTGTTTGAACTGTTTGGAAAAATTGATTCCTTTGGGAAGGATATACACCGGAGCAATTAGTAGAAACAAACTGCCAAATTACAATAAAAAAAGGAAAAGCAAATTAATCCAACTACGAAAATGTCGATATTCTTTCTTATTCTTCCTTTGTGATAAAGTATGATTTTCAAACTTCTGTTTACAAAACAACAGTGTTGTAAAGGTTTGACATATTATATATATGATTTCAGTAACATTCATTATTTCTTCTGCATCTTATGTTCAATTGAATCCATTGCCAAATCTGCTGCTATGAAAGTCGGCTCCCTGTGCAGGGCCCGGAAGTTTTTCCCACCTGAATCTATTCTGCACATATACAAATCTACCCTCCGCCCGTGTATTGAATATTGCTGCCATATCTGGTCGGGTGCCCTTGCTGCTCTCCTTGGGCTTCTTGACAAAATACAAAGGAGGATCTGTAACGTGGTTGATACTATCTTGGCAGACCGGCTGCAGCCGCTCTCTCACCGGCGTGATGTGGCTTCCCTGTGCCTCTTCTACAAGTACTTTCATGGCTTCTGCTCCGATGAACTTAGATCACTGGTGCCGCCTAAGCACGAATTTACACGAGATACTAGATTGGCAACTAGGTCCCACCCTTTTACAGTTAAACAAATAAGATGTAACCGTAAATTCTACTCCAACAGTTTCTTTTCTCGCGCTTCCCGCCTGTGGAACTCCTTTCCACAAGTCTGCTTTCTCGACAGTTACAATCTCCAGGTGTTTAAATGTAGGGTCAATAGACACCTCCTATCACACTAACTCCCAACTATTCTCAGAACACTCTCATCTACCCAACCCTCATTCTCGGTATCCTTACCCGCCTCTCACCCACCCTCTGACATTTCCTATATTTAATCAGCCTTTCTCCACTCTACGTAGCCCCCTGCGCAGTAGTGAAACGCTTATAAAAACAAAAAATCCCATGTTTAACCGATACATTTTTGTTGTTGATGGGTGAAGTTTCGTATATGCTGGTTCTTGGTTTATTATCTCGATAGAGACGCAACATCTGACAAAATTCTTATTTTTGCCAGACTGGTTCGATCTAACTATTCCAATTTCTCTGTACTCGTCCGGAATTAACATTTAAAAACATGATGGCGCTTAGAAAACTCCAGCAAACCGAAGAACATGACGTCTTTTCAAAATAACCTCCGCTTGGAGTTGTCACCATATTATCAATGGCGCTAAATGCCTTCCGGTTAACAAGTTTCAGCAAGCAAACAAGCTGCTCATGCGTAAAAGGTGTAATGAAATTTTTGAATTAGGCAATCAATTCAATCGATTGCAGTTCAAGTGGGGAAGGGGCTTGAGGTGGTGGTCTTATATCATTTAATCTAATCAGCGGGTGCAATGTGAGGCGAATTTGATTGTTTACGTGTGCAAATCCGGATTTGATCCACGGTTAAGATTAGACGAGACGTGGGTGCGCTGTTTGAGCTGGACTCTAATGTCATCGAGATTATAGCTAAGCTGATGGATTAAGGAATACGTGGGAATGTATCAAGTCGGTCTCCTGCAACTTGGAAGGATGGTGAAGATGATGTTATAGAAGGCATGAATGAATATAGTTGCCCGCATTTCTTACAGGAAATGCCTAAAAATTTCAATCAAGACCGATTTATTCGATTTAAGTATGAAAAAGAAAATTCTGGTTCGATATTAAAAACAATCAATTCAATAGCATTATCTTCTCATTTATTTATTTATTTTATTTTATTTTATTTTATTTATTTTTATTTGAGAGTATCACATTATGATCTATTCGTCTTGAGGAAGTATGGAAAGCATATCGACTAGTCAGACAATGGCTTTATTATTAGGTTGTCCCAAAAGTTTGTAAACTCTTGCCAAATGGGTCTATCTAGTCCAGCACAATCGAGACAAGCGATGGGTTCAGAAAGGGCAACAGACACCGTCGGTTCCAAAACAAGATCGATTCGGCGAGAAAGTCATGTTGTGCGTTTGGTTGAACTTTGAAGGAATCGTGCATTTTGAGTTGGTGCCGAACTTTACTGTCAGCAACTTGAGCGGGTCTGAGAAAAGTTGAAGCAAAAGTATCCGGCTCTGATCAACCAAAAGCGCGCTTTGATGCAGCAGGACAATACCAAGCAACAAACTACCAGGAAGACCAAAGACAAGTTTGAAGAGCTGGACAGCGTTGAGGTTCTGCCACATCCAGCCTACAGTCTTGACTGTGCTCCATCAGATTACGGCCTTTTCCACTTCATGCAACACTTTCTGAAATGCCAACCGATTCGACTTGTTTGATGAAGTCGGGGAAGCATGTCAAGAATTATTTGATTCGAAGCCGGCTGAATGGTACTTTGACCAAATCCGAAAGTTTTCAGATCGATGACAGAAAGTCTTGGAAAATGATGGTCTTTATTTTGAGCAATAATTTTTGTTGTTTTGAGAGTAAAATTTCAATTTTTTGTAAGTGTTTTCTGGTAACCTTAGATTACTTGGCGAGTAAAATTTCAATTTTTGAAATTTTTTTCGTGTTTACGAACGTTTGGGACAAACTAATAAAAAAGGTTGAGTCATTAGTAATTTTTATTTTTGACAGAGTTTCCTTCTCCTCTACGGGTTGTCACACAAGACGATACAAATTAATCAGTCCTGGTATTTCCTCATAGCTGGGAGAGGCTGGTTTTGAATACAAAGTTTTTTCTTCCCTTATACCGGTTACTAACAAAGGCTGTAGAATCCAGTCTGTTTCTATTTACCAATAGCTAGGAGAAGTTGGTTTTGAATTCAAAGTTTTTCCTTCTCCTAGACCAGTTACCAGTCAAGGCTATAGAACACAGTTTGTCCGCCACTTAGCCCACAGCTGGGGAAAGAAAATATAGATTCATGCATTTATCAATATTAGCACGTTAGTAAATGTAATGAACACGACAGGAATTCTAATTTAGCTTTCCGATTCCGCAATTCTGGTAGTATTTCATAACCCCAATAAATGAAAAATAAACTGAACACTTATGATAAAATACGACACAAAGATCTATTTGAACTGTTAGGAAAACTTGATTTCATTGAGAAGGATATACACCGAAACATTTAGTAGGAATAAACCGGTTGCATATGGCTAAAAAAAAAAAAAAAAACGTCACAGAAAGTTAATCAAATAATAAAAATCTAAATTTATTCTTAAATTAAAACAAAATACACGTACATTTTATTCAGGTAGATGTTTGCAATTATTTGGAACGAGTTGGACTGTACCGTCAAAAATAACAACAGAATATTTATTCCGATATGCCATCTAAAATGACAGCAACATATATCTTAATGTACCTATTATTGAATACCCTACATTAAGACACAAAAATTTCCAACCCCGTAAGTGTAACAGGACGGTAGCATATATCCTCTTCGGTCCTTTTGTAGTCAAATTTAGTGGGTTTTGATGCTAAAAAGTTTTCAAAGAATTCTTTTATCTGGTTTTCATTTGAGAAGAAATCCACCGACAAAGCCTTTTGCAGCGATCATGAATAGCAATCTTCGTTTGGTGCAAAGTCAGGTAAATATGGCGTATGGTGGGGGTAGAACAATCCAACTGTTGCATTATTCTTGCTGAATACACACTTGCCATGATAAAGTCTTTGGATATAATCACTTTACATAGACTGAATCAAACCTTTACGATAGAATCTTGAGTTTGTCAGTTAGAGAATTTAATTTGGGTGTTGTTAGTGATGAGCAAAGTTGTAGAAGAACGGTATCAAATGGAATAAAAGAATAATGGCACACTATAACTGGAACTTAAAAAAGAACAAATTTAGTCAGCATCTGCGAAAATCAAATAAAAGAAAATGTTTGCTATGATGACCTGTTGTTCTTTTTCCGTATTCAAATCTTAATGACTATATGTTCTACAATTATTTCGAAGTTGTGTTTTATTTTACACGATGATCTATTTTTATTTTACGTTTACAATGATTTGGGGTCTATGGCTATCTCCTTTTGAAACACTGGTTCTTGTCAAATTAGTAAGATAAAAAATGAAACTTGACAGACGATTCAGGGTAAAACTGGAGTAGCCCTGGTTTTAATTCTCATTCTGAACTTTTTCTAGATTTTATAAGTTTTCTTTGTATTGAGCACTCTTGATGACCAGCTTTAGTAGAGTAGTATGCAGCTTTTGAGATTTCACTCGCCCGATCGACTCAGTCGATTAAAAACTTAAATGGGCAATTAAGGTTTATTGCTTTACTCGTCCGCGGTCAATTAAAAATAAAAGTCTGACTCATTTTATAATAAAAAATATGCCATTGAAGATACACAAGTTACTTAGAATGACATACAATGACATTATTGAACTCTTGGCTTTTATTGTCCCGGTAAGTGTAAATATTCGTTTAATTAAAGCTTCCAGAGTGTAGCTGAATGTCTCTGTCTACCAAATTGCTCAGGGATTTTTAGAAACTCATTTGGAAAAATATTATCGTATATTTCCTACCCGCTTACGAAAAGTAAAAACGAACATTTGAAAGAAAAAAAAATACGCATTCTCTTTTCAATCACGCACCGAAAAACAAATTCTACAACTTGTATGAAAAATGACTTACAGGTATTATACAAGTAAGTAATTTTTTTTAGAAAATTTTTGAGAAAATCAGATTTGTTATTTTGTATCACAGAAGAAACTAGGAATTTCCAAAAAAAAAACAAAAAAACAGCATATCATGATGTTAAAAGGGCTCAAACTTAATAAAAACAAAGTTTTATCAAAATGTTTATGCTATTATTAAGAGGAAAGATAAAATTCTGTTGCTATTATTTTTTCATAATTTTTCAAATCTTTTCTAACATGTTCAAAATTTTAACTAAAATTTCCTTTTTTGTTTCCCATCAGCGATTCACGCTATGTTTACGTAAGGCGACTATTAAGAAAATGGAGTCACTCGAGTAAAATGATTTTGGAGCAAATAAATTTTCCCTCGCTCTCGACCGCCAGTCGAGTGATTTCTTTTTCAAATTCTCAAAGGCTATATATATATATATATATATATATATATATATATATATATATAACGAAATACAAGGATATATCCTTAGATTATTTTAAATGTCAAATAAAAATAAATCTGAATCTTAAAGCCAATATATATATATATATATATATATATATATATATATATATATATAAAACTGTAATTTTTTTTCTGCTTCAATGTTTTTCATGCTTTAACACGTGCATGACCATGACATATAAAAAATTCCAAAACATTGTACTTTAATTAGTAGGGAGATGGTTAAATGTTTATTGAATTTGCCTTGAATCAAACATAAGCGAACTCCCTACAACTTAAGGTTTTATCGGAATCATTATCTGAGTTCCAGGAAGGTTTAAATGTGGAATGTGGAAAGTGGAGAAGTAAAAGTATATCGTTTCTATATTAAAGCAGAAATTTATTAACAGAACAGAATAACATTAATTTTTAGAAGTTAAATGTTCAATGAGAAAATGTATGTAGTTAATCAATTTGTAAGAATTAAAATGTTCAATGAGAAATAGTAGTAAGGAGTTAAGTGTCCAGAATTCTAGTTTTAAGTAGCGAATATGAGTCTGTGTTTTTTCCCTTTTTATCGCCAGCGAGGAAAGTGAAAAGGAAAGTGAAACAATAAAGAAAATTGTACTTATTGGACGTTAATTTTTAGGAGTCAGTTCAAGTATCTTGTTGTTGCTGTTGTTGTCATCTTCTTTGTTGACTGCGAGAATGTTGAGGATGGAGAAGAAGAGTTAAAAGAAAATACCACGAGCGAAGAAGGAGAACGAATGTGTGACGGGGATTTTATGTCCTGGTCAAACTTGAAGATTCTTTTGTCACATGTTGCTGATGTATGATATCCCTGTTCCATTTAACTGACTGTTTCGACTTTCTTTCTTTCTTTCTTTTTATACCGAAATAACTTTTAACATAGGCTTGTCAGCTTTTCTCTCAATTTTGCAAATTGCTTCCTTTCATTGGTTAGAAAATGAATTTAACAGCTGAACGCAAAATCCGACTTCGTCTTTTTGCTTTCAGTACGAGGCCGATCTTTTTTCCTATTCGTCAAAATCAGGATTTCACACGTAATTGTGAATTTTTGTAAAAGTGAAGAAGAGAAGAGAATTACTTTTAATTTCGTGTTTACTACATATTCACAGGATGTGCGTTGTGGTGCAGTATATATCGGCTCGGAACGACAAATCGGGTAGCCGAGTTCGAATACCAGTAGAATTCCATACATTCACTTATGCGCGAATACCCTTGCGAAATGTATTAATCCGTCTCTTCCCTCCAGTTATAGGTTAAATAGCGGGACAGATTGGGTTCTATAGTCTTGGTTGGCAACCAGTGCTGGATAATTTTCTGCACAGTCAGTCATGTCTTTTTCATGATCTCCCAATGGTGTATTACGGATGACGCTTAACTGACTGAATGACTGACTGACATACTCAAAAGTACAGCTCACAGGTTACGAAGAGCTTTATCTATGGAAAATTTGGATTCTTAATATTATTCTATTATAGGGGGCGGTCAGAAATAATCATTGGAAAATGTCATTTCTGACCTTAAGTTTCTGACTGGGATTCGGAAGGAAATGTGTACACAACAGAAATCAAAGACAATAAAATAAAAGTAATTATGTTGTTGGTGATGCTGATGATAATGATAATGATGATACGTAGAAAACTTGACAATGAAGTAGTACTGGATGCAGTTACGCTTTATAATGGTTTCTCGTTCTTATAGTTTCCATTTCCCTGCTCGGGTGTCTACTTGAACAAGTGAATCCAGACAACCTATTCATTGTTCTCTACTTGTTAAACAGTAACACTAAGAGTTATCTTATTTCCCCTGGACCAAAATAAAATGAATTTGTCAAGTGCCAACGACGGCGTGTCTTTCCAGAAAAGACAATGTTTAAATTAATGATTATTTATTGCTTGAATCTCGCTGAAGTTAGGACGACTAACTGAAAAATAATTGCTTTTAAAAGATGAAAACAATTATCTTTTCTCCCACGACTAAAAAACAAAAAAAAAATTTCTTCTGTAGCTTATCACCCGTCTCTCATCTCTGATACTAGATATATGTTATTTTATTGTTTTCTAAAAAACACGAATGTTGACTAATAAGTAATGTTCTAAATAATACACAACATATTTCAGATAAGAAAAAAAAATTGAATAGGTAACGGTTGTGCATTCTTGTTTAGAAACCACACAAAATAACAAAAACAAAACAGATATGGAGAGATAAAAAGTAAGTTATATCGAACGAAAAATATATACATCCTGGAACACGGGTTAGTAGATTCAGTAATACAAGGAATATTGTTAGTAGGAAAGAATATTATAAAAATAATAAGTCTATATTTCAGGAATCAATATATACAATCATGCAGATAAGAAGTAAGCCCGGGTAATATGTCTATATTTTAGGAATCAATATATACAATCATGCAGATACGAAATAAGTCCGGGTAATATGTCGATATTTTAGGAATCAATATCTAGAATCATGCAGATAATAAGTTAGTCCGGGTAATATGTCTATATTTTTAGAATCAACATATACAATCTTACAGATAAGAAGTAAGTCCGGGTAATATTTCTATAATTTAGGAATCAATATATACAGTCTGACAGATAAGAAGTAAGTCCGTGTAATATTTCTATATTTTAGGAATCAATATATACAATCTTGCAGATATGAAGTAAGTCCGGGTAATATGTCTATATTTTAGGAATCAATATATACAATCTTGCAGATATGAAGTAAGTTCGGGTAATATGTCTATATTTTAAGAATTAATATATACAATCATGCAGATAAGAAGTAAGTCCGGGTAATATGTCTATATTTTAGAAATCAATATATACAATCTTACAGATAAGAAGTAAGTCCGGGTAATATGTCTATATTTTAGAAATCAATATCTAGAACCATGCAGATAAGTAGTAAGTCCGGGTAATATGACTATATTTTAGGAATCAATATATACAATCTTGCAGTTATGAAATAAGTCCGGGTAATATGTCTATATTTTAAGAATCAATATATACAATCATGCAGATAAGAAGTAAATCTGGGTAATAAGTCTATATTTTAGGAATCAATATATACAATCATGCAGATAAGAAGTAAGTCCGTTTAATATGTGTATATTTCAGGAATAAATATATACAATCTTGCAGATATGAAGTAAGTCCGGGTAATATGTCTATATTTTAAGAATCAATATATACAATCTTGCAGATAAGAAGTAAGACCGGGTAATATGTCTATATTTTAAGAATCAATATATACAATCTTGCAGATATGAAGTAAGTTCGGGTAATAAGAGTATATTTTAGGAATCAATATATACAATCTTGCAGATATGAAGTAAGTCCTGGTAATATGTCTATATTTAAGGAATCAATATCTAGAATCATGCAGATAAGAAGTAAGTCCGGGTAATATGTCTATATTTTAAGAATCAATATATACAATCTTGCAGATATGAAGTAAGTCCGGGTAATATGTCTATATTTTAAGAATCAATATATACAATCTTGCAGATAAGAAATAAGACCGGGTAATATGTCTATATTTTAAGAATCAATATATACAATCTTGCAGATATGAAGTAAGTCCGGGTAATATGTCTATATTTTAAGAATCAATATATACAAACTTGCAGATAAGAAGTAAGTCCGGGAAATATGTCTATATTTTAGAAATCAATTTATACAATATTGCAGATATGAAGTAAGTCCGGGTAATATGTCTATATTTTAGGAATCAATATCTAGAATCATACAGATAAGAAGTAAGTCCGGTTAATATGACTATATTTTAGGAATCAATATATACAATCTTGCAGATATGAAGTAAGTCCGGGTAATATGTCTATATTTTAGGAATCAATATATACAATCTTGCAGATATGAAGTAAGTCCTGGTAATATATCTCTATTTTAGGAATCAATATATACAATCATGCAGATAAGAAGTAAGTCCGGGTTATATGTCTATATTTTAGGAATCAATATATACAATCTTGCAGATATGAAGTAAGTCCGGGTAATAAGTCTATATCTTAGGAATCAATATATACAATCTTGCAGATAAGAAGTAATTCCGGGTAATATGTCTATATTTTAGGAATCAATATATTCAATCTTGCAGATATGAAGTAAATCCGGGTAATATGTCTATATTTTAGGAATCAATATATACAATCTTGCAGATATGAAGTAAGTCCGGGTAATATGTCTATATTTTAGGAATCAATATCTAGAATCATGCAGATAAGAAGTAAGTCCGGGTAATATGTCTATATCTTAGGAATCAATATATACAATCTTACAGATAAGAAGTAAGTCCGTGTAATATTTCTATATTTTAGGAATCAATATATACAATATTGCAGATATGAAGTACGTCCGGGTAATATGTCTATATTTTAAGAATCAATATATACAATCTTGCAGATAAAATGTAAATCCGGGTAATATGTCTATATTTTAGGAATCAATATCTCGAATCATGCAGATAAGAAGTAAGGTCGGTTAAAAAGACTATATTTTAGGAATCAATATATTCAATCTTGCAGATATGAAATAAGTCCGGGTAATATGTCTATTTTTCACGAATAAATATATACAATATTGCAGATATGACATAAGTCCGGGTAATATGTCTATATTTTAGGAATCAATATATGAAATCTTGCAGATAAGAAGTAAGTCCGGGTAATATGTCTATATTTTAGGAATCAATATATACAATCATACAGATAAGAAATATATCCGGGTAATATGTCTATATTTTTGGAATCAATATATACAATCTTGCAGATACGAAGTAAGTCCGTGTAATATGTCTATATTTTAGGAATCAATATCTAGAATCATGCAGATAAGAAGTAAGTCCGGGTTATATGTCTATATTTTCGGAATTAATATATATAATCTTGCAGATATGAAGTCCGGTTAATATATATATATTTTAGGAATCAATATATACAATCTTGCAGATAAGAAGTAAGTCCGGGAAATATGTCTATATTTTAGGAATCAATATATACAATCTTGCAGACAAGAAGTAAGTCCGGGTAATATGTCTATATTTTAGGAATCAATATATATAATCTTGCAGATATGAAGTCCGGTTAATATATATATATTTTAGGAATCAATATATACAATCTTGCAGATAAGAAGTAAGTCCGTGTAATATTTCTCTATTTTAAGAATCAATATATATAATATTGCAGATATGATGTACGTCCGGGTAATATGTCTATATTTTAGGAATCAATATCTAGAATCATGCAGATAAGAAGTAAGTCCGGGTAATATGTCTATATTTTAGGAATCAATATATATAATCTTGCAGATATGAAGTCCGGTTAATATATATATATTTTAGGAATCAATATATACAATCTTGCAGATAAGAAGTAAGTCCGTGTAATATTTCTCTATTTTAAGAATCAATATATATAATATTGCAGATAAGAAGTAAGTCCGGGTAATATGTCTATATTTTAGGAATCAATATCTAGAATCATGCAGATAAGAAGTAAGTCCGGGTAATATGTCTATATTTTAGGAATCAATATTCCGAATCATGCAGATAAGAAGTAAGTCCGGGTAATAAGTCCATTGTTTAGGAATCAATATATACAATCTTGCAGATATGAAGTAAGTCCGGGTAATAAGTCTATATCTTAGGAATCAATATATACAATCTTGCAGATAAGAAGTAATTCCGGGTAATATGTCTATATTTTAGAATCAATATATTCAATCTTGCAGATATGAAGTAAATCCGGGTAATATGTCTATATTTTAGGAATCAATATATACAATCTTGCAGATATGAAGTAAGTCCGGGTAATATGTCTATATTTTAGGAATCAATATCTAGAATCATGCAGATAAGAAGTAAGTCCGGGTAATATGTCTATATCTTAGGAATCAATATATACAATCTTACAGATAAGAAGTAAGTCCGTGTAATATTTCTATATTTTAGGAATCAATATATACAATATTGCAGATATGAAGTACGTCCGGGTAATATGTCTATATTTTAAGAATCAATATATACAATCTTGCAGATAAAATGTAAATCCGGGTAATATGTCTATATTTTAGGAATCAATATCTCGAATCATGCAGATAAGAAGTAAGGTCGGTTAAAAAGACTATATTTTAGGAATCAATATATTCAATCTTGCAGATATGAAATAAGTCCGGGTAATATGTCTATTTTTCACGAATAAATATATACAATATTGCAGATATGACATAAGTCCGGGTAATATGTCTATATTTTAGGAATCAATATATGAAATCTTGCAGATAAGAAGTAAGTCCGGGTAATATGTCTATATTTTAGGAATCAATATATACAATCATACAGATAAGAAATATATCCGGGTAATATGTCTATATTTTTGGAATCAATATATACAATCTTGCAGATACGAAGTAAGTCCGTGTAATATGTCTATATTTTAGGAATCAATATCTAGAATCATGCAGATAAGAAGTAAGTCCGGGTTATATGTCTATATTTTCGGAATTAATATATATAATCTTGCAGATATGAAGTCCGGTTAATATATATATATTTTAGGAATCAATATATACAATCTTGCAGATAAGAAGTAAGTCCGGGAAATATGTCTATATTTTAGGAATCAATATATACAATCTTGCAGACAAGAAGTAAGTCCGGGTAATATGTCTATATTTTAGGAATCAATATATATAATCTTGCAGATATGAAGTCCGGTTAATATATATATATTTTAGGAATCAATATATACAATCTTGCAGATAAGAAGTAAGTCCGTGTAATATTTCTCTATTTTAAGAATCAATATATATAATATTGCAGATATGATGTACGTCCGGGTAATATGTCTATATTTTAGGAATCAATATCTAGAATCATGCAGATAAGAAGTAAGTCCGGGTAATATGTCTATATTTTAGGAATCAATATATATAATCTTGCAGATATGAAGTCCGGTTAATATATATATATTTTAGGAATCAATATATACAATCTTGCAGATAAGAAGTAAGTCCGTGTAATATTTCTCTATTTTAAGAATCAATATATATAATATTGCAGATAAGAAGTAAGTCCGGGTAATATGTCTATATTTTAGGAATCAATATCTAGAATCATGCAGATAAGAAGTAAGTCCGGGTAATATGTCTATATTTTAGGAATCAATATTCCGAATCATGCAGATAAGAAGTAAGTCCGGGTAATAAGTCCATTGTTTAGGAATCAATATATACAATCTTGCAGATATGAAGTAAGTCCGGGTAATAAGTCTATATCTTAGGAATCAATATATACAATCTTGCAGATAAGAAGTAATTCCGGGTAATATGTCTATATTTTAGGAATCAATATATTCAATCTTGCAGATATGAAGTAAATCCGGGTAATATGTCTATATTTTAGGAATCAATATATACAATCTTGCAGATATGAAGTAAGTCCGGGTAATATGTCTATATTTTAGGAATCAATATCTAGAATCATGCAGATAAGAAGTAAGTCCGGGTAATATGTCTATATTTTAGGAATCAATATATACAATCATGCAGATAAGAAGTAATTCTGTTTAATATGTGTATATTTCAGGAATAAATATATACAATCTTGCAGATATGAAGTAAGTCCGGGTAATATGTCTATATTTTAGGAATTAATATATACAATCATACAGATAAGAAGTAAGACCGGTTAATATGTCTATATTTTAGGAATCAATATCTAGAATCATGCAGATAAGAAGTAAGGCCGGTTAAAAAGACTATATTTCAGGAATCAATATATTCAATCTTGCAGATATGAAATAAGTCCGGGTAATATGTCTATTTTTCACGAATAAATATATACAATATTGCAGATATGACATAAGGCCGGGTAATATGTCTATATTTTAGGAATCAATATATGAAATCTTGCAGATAAGAAGTAAGTCCGGGTAATATGTCTATATTTTAGGAATCAATATATACAATCATACAGATAAGAAATATATCCGGGTAATATGTCTATATTTTTGGAATCAATATATACAATCTTGCAGATACGAAGTAAGTCCGTGTAATATGTCTATATTTTAGGAATCAATATCTAGAATCATGCAGATAAGAAGTAAGTCCGGGTTATATGTCTATATTTTCGGAATTAATATATATAATCTTGCAGATATGAAGTCCGGTTAATATATATATATTTTAGGAATCAATATATACAATCTTGCAGATAAGAAGTAAGTCCGGGAAATATGTCTATATTTTAGGAATCAATATATACAATCTTGCAGACAAGAAGTAAGTCCGGGTAATATGTCTATATTTTAGGAATCAATATATATAATCTTGCAGATATGAAGTCCGGTTAATATATATATATTTTAGGAATCAATATATACAATCTTGCAGATAAGAAGTAAGTCCGGGTAATATGTCTATATTTTAGGAATCAATATATATAATCTTGCAGATATGAAGTCCGGTTAATATATATATATTTTAGGAATCAATATATACAATCTTGCAGATAAGAAGTAAGTCCGGGAAATATGACTATATTTTAGGAATCAATATATACAATCTTGCAGACAAGAAGTAAGTCCGGGTAATATGTCTATATTTTAGGAATCAATATATATAATCTTGCAGATATGAAGTCAGTCCGGGTAATATGTCTATATTTTAAGAATCAATATGTACAATCTTGCAGATAAAATGTAAATCCGGGTAATATGTCTATATTTTAGGAATCAATATTTAGAATCATGCAGATAAGAAGTAAGTCCGGGTAATATGTCTATATTTTAGGAATCAATATATACAATCATGCAGATCAGAAGTAAGTCCGGGTAATATGTCTATATTTTAGGAATCAATATATACAATCATACAGATAAGAAGTAAGACCGGTTAATATGTCTATATTTTAGGAATCAATATCTAGAATCATGCAGATAAGAAGTAAGGCCGGTTAAAAAGACTATATTTCAGGAATCAATATATTCAATCTTGCAGATATGAAATAAGTCCGGGTAATATGTCTATTTTTCACGAATAAATATATACAATATTGCAGATATGACATAAGTCCGGGTAATATGTCTATATTTTAGGAATCAATATATGAAATCTTGCAGATAAGAAGTAAGTCCGGGTAATATATCTATATTTTAGGAATCAATATATACAATCATACAGATAAGAAATATATCCGGGTAATATGTCTATATTTTTGGAATCAATATATACAATCTTGCAGATACGAAGTAAGTCCGTGTAATATGTCTATATTTTAGGAATCAATATCTAGAATCATGCAGATAAGAAGTAAGTCCGGGTTATATGTCTATATTTTCGGAATTAATATATATAATCTTGCAGATATGAAGTCCGGTTAATATATATATATTTTAGGAATCAATATATACAATCTTGCAGATAAGAAGTAAGTCCGGGAAATATGTCTATATTTTAGGAATCAATATATACAATCTTGCAGACAAGAAGTAAGTCCGGGTAATATGTCTATATTTTAGGAATCAATATATATAATCTTGCAGATATGAAGTCCGGTTAATATATATATATTTTAGGAATCAATATATACAATCTTGCAGATAAGAAGTAAGTCCGGGTAATATGTCTATATTTTAGGAATCAATATATATAGTCTTGCAGATATGAAGTCCGGTTAATATATATATATTTTAGGAATCAATATATACAATCTTGCAGATAAGAAGTAAGTCCGGGAAATATGACTATATTTTAGGAATCAATATATACAATCTTGCAGACAAGAAGTAAGTCCGGGTAATATGTCTATATTTTAGGAATCAATATATATAATCTTGCAGATATGAAGTCAGTCCGGGTAATATGTCTATATTTTAAGAATCAATATGTACAATCTTGCAGATAAAATGTAAATCCGGGTAATATGTCTATATTTTAGGAATCAATATTTAGAATCATGCAGATAAGAAGTAAGTCCGGCTAATATGTCTATATTTTAGTAATCAATATATACTATCTTGCAGATAAATGAAGTAAGTCCGGGTTATATGTCTATATTTTAGGAATCAATATCTAGAATCATGCAGATAAGAAGTAAGTCCGGGTAATATGTTTATATTTTAGGAATCAATATACACAATTTTGCCGATAAGAAGTAAGTCCGGGTAATATGTCTATATTTTAGGAATCAATATATACAATCTTGTAGATAAGAAGTAAGTCTGGGTATATTCTTACTAACCAACTAAGCGGCGGTACAACTACTCAACTGAACTCCCGCTCTCGGTATTAGCAGGATTATTTGTAAATCTTAGACTAGTCCATCTATTGTGCAATAAAGTGGTGATCCCCAACAGTCGCTAAATTATATAAAACATATTCATATTCAAATTGACGGAGTTCGAGAAGGCTGTTGGTGTAATAGAAATATAGTTATATAATTATCCACATACAAGCCAATTTTGCTGTATTACGGCTTATCAATTTGGCAGGAAATCTGGTTTCTTCCAGCCGGGAACAAACACTCGATTGATTTGTAATTAATCAGAAACCTACCCATAAGCTATCGGCGCACGACCGAGAGAGAAGGAGATTATATATGTGTGGTGTTATATATGCGCGGTATATACACCCGAGAACTCAATTTATGACTGAAGAGCAATACATAAATCGCAGAAGCGGTTCCTGTTTTTAAAGTTTTCCCCTCTAAAAACTTAAATCGGATAACTAGAGCAAATATATTAATCGCAGCAACTTTTTTCAAACATCTTCCATAGAATACGGTGTGTGTGTGTGTGTGTGTGTGTGTGTGTGTGTGTGTGTGTGTGTGTGTTTGTGTGTGTGAAAAAGTGAATTAATATACTCTTTAAATTTACGAGCAATGATTGTTAAGTAATGTCAATATATTTCTCTTCAAATTTATGATGGGTCATTGATAATGTCCTAATTCTATGAAATATGATTTATGTGGCTTCCTTGTGCCTCTTCTATAAATACTTTCACGGCTTCTGCTCCGATGAACTTAGATCACTGGTACCCCATAGGTATGAATTTGCACAAGTTACTAGATTAGCAACTAGGTCCCACCCTTTTACAGTGAAACCGATAAAATGTAACCCCAATTACTACTCTAACAGCTTCTTTGGTCGCACTTCCCGCCTGTGGAATACTTTTCCATATACTTGCTTCCCCGACAGCTACAATCTCCAGGAATTTCAATGTAAGATCAATTGTCATCTTTTATGACACTAACTCGCAACCATTCTCTCAAACTCTCTTCCCATCTACCCCACCCCCATCCTTGGTATCCTCATCCGTCTATCACCCTCCTCCGGATATTTCCTATAACTAACCACACTTTCTCATCACTTTTCTCGATGTAACCCCCTGCGCAACTGTGGCAGTGGAATGCCTTTCTTGGGGTGAAATGATAAAAAAAGATACAATACGGAAAGTGATATAAAAATAAAAGTAAATATTATTTATCTTTTTATAATTACTGGATGTTGATTAATAGGTAAAGTAATATATATATATATATATATATATATATATATATATATATATGCAAACTATGTAACAGATTTATGTATATTTCAAGAAAAGAAGAGAAACAAGAACCATAAGGAATTATCTCCCCTTATTCGCCATCATTCTGTTTTGCGATTCGTAAGAAATTGAAGACGTTTCGACCTTAAAGATTCAACAGAGAATTTCCCTTTATGGTCGAAACGTCTTCAATTTCTTACGAATCGCAAAACAGAATGATGGCGAATAAGGGGAGATAATTCCATCTGGTTCTTGTTTCTCTTCTTTTTCTTGAAATATATATATATATATATATATATATATATATATATATATATATATATATATATATGTGTGTGTAAATTCAGAAAAATTTAGAGGGAAAATAGCCATTTTCAACATCATTTTAAGACATGCATTGTCAACCCCGTTTAAACAAAGAATGAGGAAAATTTCTAATGCCTGCGGCTTGGTCTAGTAAAGGAAGGAGTTGGGGAATATTTACTTTTCTAAGTTTAAGCTGGCGGAATCTTAGTAATTTCTTCTACGGTAGCGGGAAGTATGTGGCTTGAACATTGAGTTAGTAGTGTTAGGTAGGTGGAAAGGTTACTGCTTAGCCAAATTTTTTAAAAAGTATCTCCTTTTAAACCTTATTATGTGAATACTTCATTAAAACGTTTACAGGTTTTCATTGCTTCCATACGTTTCTGAATTCCGATTGACCCACAATTTTCCATCGTTAAGAATTCTATCACTGATCCCACATTTAGGTGCACGCTTGACTCATGAATTCCATTAATCAATACCGACGCGCAGTGAACAAATATTAAGTACATTTGAACAGGACATTACTATGGAATCTACGTTGAAGTACCTGACTTCCTCTGCAATGCGTTATCTTTACAAGAATCAGATAAAATCTGGGTTGGGTCTGGCCAATCTTAACTTTCTATTCTCAACAAACTTAAAACTGTTTACGCCGCCTTATAGAAAATGATTTATTCTCTACTCTAAGACCCTTATTATTCTCTACTCTAAGACCCTTTCCTCGCAAATTCAACACCGCGAGTCTATCTCTACACACATGTTTGGACTGCTTTTTTTCGTGCAACTAGTTCAGACCTATTCGACCAAGAGTCGCCTTGGTACTTCCACACGATTGAATCATCCTCATTTCACAACTGTCTCCTTTGTAAGAAAGATTTTCCTCCCAGAAAACCTCTTCTAAAGAACCACTACTTGTTGGAACAAATTGCCGCGTAAATACCTCCCGGAACACTTGTACTCTTCAAGTTTATTGAAGTGTAGGGAGCTAGTTAATGATTCTTTTGTTCGGCCTTGTGTCAGACTTAACCGAACTCCCTATAGCTTACAGGATTTTATGCAGAGTTATAATCATCATAATTATTATCAGGTTTTATCCGTCGGTTGGTTGTCAGTTGGAATGTGTGGATTAGTGTAGAAGAGCGGAATAATAAAATATACATTTTGAATGTTAAAATAGATATTCATTAAAAGGCGGAATAACATAAGTTGTAGAAGTTAATGTTCATTGAGAAAGTTAAGGTATCAAGAGTTTGTACAGTAGGTTCTAGTAGTAATTGTTGAAATAGATAAAGAAAGAAAGAAAGAAAGAAAGAGAGGACAATGTCTGGGTCGCTTGAAGTTTGACGTTACATTTTTTATGTGTGTCTCTCGCTGCTCCCGTCTCTGACTCACCGCCGTGACCGGTTGGAGACCATCCTTAAATATTCAATCCAGTCACGTGGAATGGCTCCAGAATTATTTTCTCTTTAGCTGTGGAAAAAACGTTTCTCTGGCGTATTTTGAATTTTTGCGATTTGATGACCAATCAGTATCGAGAGTTTCGCCTCAATATATCTGCCATATCCTCATAATATCCCAGGTCTTTCTATTATTCGTCATGGATGTGACTACATTAGGCAGCAAACAGGTTTTGAGAAGCGTGAAACCCCCTCTTAATTGCTCTTGTTTCTATGTTGAAACTGACCCGGAGTGGTAGCACCTGTTAGGGTTCCAGTTATGGACAAATAGGGACTCAACAAACTGAGGTAAAAACATAAAAATTAACTAGAAAAAATACCAATAAGACATTCCCAAAATAAAAAAAAACATTAAAAATTCCCAGCAATTAATAGAAAAAGTTACCTGAAATACATTTTTTGGAAACTGACCGCGAGTGGTAGCACCTGTTGGGATTCTATTTATTTACAAATCAGTCAGTCAGTTAATTGCCATACGTGATACACGTTTTGGGCGATCATGTCTCGAAAGAGACATGACTAGCAGGGCAGAAGATTATCCCGCAGTACGCTGCCATTGTTTTCTGCAGTAGATTGGTTGCCGACCAAGGCTATAGAATCCAATCCGTCCTATTATTTAACCCATAACCACGTTTCTCCTTCAAGTCTCTCCTTTATCTCTGAGGAAATTGTCCCGCAGTTACTGTCATTGACCATTAACATTAACCAAACCACAAACGTTCAAATAACAGTCTTCATTCAGTAACTATCATTCTTGGGTGACTCTTGTGCCTTATATTAGGCGAAATTTAATTTAAAAAAAACTTTTTTTTTTTATATTCTAAATATACAGTGCTTCATATTGTGTAAATCCTAACAAATTGTGGGTTGAATGGTAAATAACCTATGATTGATTAATTGAAATCTTGCTAGTAAACGCTAAGGAAAATCAACCGTATACAATATGTGAGGTTCAATTGAGAAGTCTTCTTTTTAGGCAGAGAGACCAACGAACACCTATCAGCTTATATTTGATTGCAACCTTCTTCCTGACACTCGTGGATTACAACGAAATCACGTTGAAACACCAGTTTTCACACAGTCACCGAAGTTAAACAACACCGAGCCTGTTCAGTACCTGTAAGCTTGGACATGCGGGTAGGGTAATGAAGAACGGCTCGGAATTGTAGATCGAAGCCGATTTCCATTTCCGTCGTTGCATTCACTTACGTGCAAATATCACTTGGTAAAAGGTACGAATCTACATCTTCATCCCCCGACTATGAGTTAATTAGTAGAACTTGTATCAGTAAATCATTCAGTCAGTCAGTTCAGTGCCATACGTGATACACGCTTTGGGCGATCATGTCTCTTTCGAGACATGACTGACTGTTCAGAATATTATCTCGAAGTAGGTTGCCATTTCTTTCTGCAGTAGACTGGTTGACAGCCAAGGATATAGAACCCAATCTGTCCTATTATTCAATCCATAACTGGAGGGAAGAGATGGATTAATACTTTTCCCAAGGGTATTTGTGCGTAAGTGAATGCAAGAAATTAGCTGAAATTCGAACTCGGCACTCCGATCTCTCGTTCTGAGTCGATATCCACTGAACCACAATGCACATCCGTCAGTCTATTATCTCCTAAAAATCAATTTTTTTCAAACTAAAAATATTTTTCTGATTTTAAATAACTTGCAAGCGATCGATAAGCCTTGAAAAAACAGTCCAATTAATCACTTTAAAACCGTATCCTGAATTCTCCAACCGACAGCTCATCGCCTACTAAATGTTTGGATATTTTCCGCCATTCTAGAATTTAGCCTGAATATATAAGCCCATAAAGAGGAACATCCTATATTTATATAGTTTTCTTGATGATAAATTTTTACACGTTATTTACTTTATTTCCTTTAAATACAGCATAGGGCTACTTTGGAGAATGCACCTCTAGATTTCACTGTCGGTTCTCTTAAAAAAAAAAAACTACTGCTTTAGGCCTTGATAAAACCATTTAAAGATTACTTAACTTCGTGTGTTAGGTCACCGCAAAGTTAAATGGTCTTTCAATAGTTTTAAATGGTTTTATTGTGCTGGAACGAGGGTGTCTTACCTAGACAAGTTTTCCATAGAATATTTAATTCTCATTCTAGGACCGATAATTAGGGCTTTTTGATTGCTTTAGATTTAGTGTGAATTCGTCTCTTGTATATCACTTTGAACCTAATCGGAAAAGGGCAAAGAGGAATCAAATCACTTAGTGTACATCAACGTTGATTCCGCCATGTCATTCTTTGCATTCAACTGACCATTTTTGCTTTTAGTTGGCCATTGTATTTGGTGCCAGCGCAAAGATCAGAGCGTGTCTTCTTATTTCCTGGCGCCAATTGGAATATATGCCATGTTTATGCACGCAATGTGTCTGGGAGAAAAGTAAAATCAACGCATGCTATGTAGCATTACGTTAACCTGTCCTTAGTTTATGCTCAACCAAATGTGCATTTTCCAGTGCAAGCCATATATATATGATTTTTTTAGATATCCTACAATTTCGTGGGTAATACATATTTCGCAGTCAAAACCTGCTGCTCGTCAGACCCAAATGATACAACAGTTAATATTCAAAATCATACAGAAAAGGATCAGATAGAGACACACACGTGCCCATATCGAGAATAGAAATTTGTAACGGTAATCTACAAAAACATGTGGCTTACGGCCTTATCACGCTGAATACACCGGTTCTCGCTCGATCGCCGAAGTTAGCAACATTGAGCCTGATCAGTACTTAGATGGGTGACCGCTTGGGAATACCAGATGCTGTAATCCTTGGGAATACCAGATGCTGTAAGCGTTTAGTGACGGATGTGCGTTGCGGTGCTGTGGATATCGGCTCGGAAAGAGAAATCGGTGAGCCGAGTTCGAATTCCAGTTGAATACCCTGCATTCACTTAAGCACTGGTACCCTTGGGAAAGGTATTAATCAGTCCCTTCCCTCCAGTTAGGGGTTAAATAACAGAGTAGGACAAGGGGACACTGCCCTTAAAAACAAATCCCAATGAATCTTGATACTCGAAAAGAAAAAAGTATTACTAGACGCAAAACTTATGTAAAAACAACAAGAAATTTTTAAAAGAAAAAGGTATTACTAGCAATAAATGAATAAAAATTTAGTTGGCAATAAATGACCCGAGGACAAAAACATTTCCTCGCCCATTCAAAAACAAAAGAAAGAAAGAAAAAGTATACTTGTACTCTTCGTTCTCTTATCCTTTTCTTTGTATTTTTCTATCTCTTTTTTCCGTTTATCATTTTTCTACTTTTTTTTTTTATTTTTTATTTTTTTTTTGTCATGGGCGAGGAAATGTTTTTTATAGATTACCGTAAGAAATATCTACTCTCAATATGGGCACGTGAGTGAATGTATGTGATTCTTTGCGGGATGATTTCGAATATTAACTGTTGTATCATTTGGGTCTGAAGAGCTGCTGGTTTTGGCTGCGAAATAAATATTACCCATGAAATTATAGAATACCTAAAACATTTTCTAGGTTATATTAAATAAATTTAAATTAAATAAATAAATTTAACATTGAATTCTTCTGAATTCGTCTCTATCGAAATTTACCTGACTTAAATACCAAATAATCTACGTTATATATATATATATATATATATATATATATATATATATATATATATATGTCCAGGTGAAGATAAACAACAGTTTTACAATTCCGAGTTCTCCGGCATTTACAATGTTTTTAAAATGCTCAATACAATAAATATTGTAGACCATAATATAATTAATCAAATATATTTTCTAATTAAAATTACATTGCGACACGGAAATTTCTATGTGTCAAGATTTCTATCTCATCATGAGGGAATGTTAGATGATTGTTGCTGAAAATCATTCTCACGACAATGATCAAACATTGCCTGATGGCAAGATAAAAATATCGAAACATAGAAGTTTATTTTGATGTCCACCATTATTATTAATATTAACAATATTGTTAGAGCTATTGTTAAGTTTGTTGAGAGACATTTTAATTTGTTGATCAATAACGGAGTTAGGAAATCCATTATTGACAAGTGTTTGCTTAATATTATGTAAGTCTTTAGAAAATATGGATTTGGAAAAAGATATCATTAATGTGCGTTGAATTAAGTTTTTTATAACAGCTAACTCATGTCATTGGGGGTATTCACTATTATAATTAAGAAGACAGGAGTTTATGCTAGTTGGTTTCCTATATAGAGAAGTAGTAAATCTATGTGTGCTAGAATCAATGAATACACCAAGGAATGAGATTTTGTTATTAATATTAAGTTCTAATGTAAATTTGAGGACGGAGTGACTTTCAAATTTGTTTTTAAGTTGTGTAATTTGATCGATATTCTTCGCTAAAATGAAGATGTCATCTATGTATGTTAATATATAAAGGGTTTATTGTTGTTGTCATTAATTATTTTATTTTCTAAATTTGCCATGTAATAATTAGAAAAGGGGGGACCTAAAGGAGTTCCCATCGCAATACCATCTATTTCAGTATAAATATTACCTAAGAGATCGTGAAAAGGGTACTTGTGGGGTGCATGCTAATAATAGTTTTTTAATATAGTGGGTTTAATATTGATTGATGGGAGAGTAGCATGATTGTATACATCACGGACAATGATGTCAATCGTTTCATGAACAGATGCATTAGTGAATAAGTTTTGGACATCTAAAGATGCAATTATTTGATTTTTATGTTTTATGGAATGGAGAATCTGTAAAAATTCATTCGTAGAGTTAATACTATATTTACTAAGAAAGTAGAGAGTAATTAGTTTGTTAAGTGTTTTGGAAAGATTATATATTGGTGTGGGTATTTGAGAAATGATAGGTTGGAGGGGATGATCTTTTTTTATGGATTTTTACATTTCTATAACGGTAGCCGGGCTGATAGTCATCTATAATCTTTTGAAGTTTATAGGATCCTATTTCAGCATTGTTTGCAGTAATAAGTTTATTAATATGCTTTTAAGTTAGGTGGTGGTATTACTAGTGAATTTTCTAAATTTATTGTGATCGTCCAGAATGGCCTGTAATTTGGAGTGATATATATATATATAAAATGTTCACCAATTCATTTCGTTCTTATATATATATATATATATATAAGAACGAAATGAATTGGTGAACATTTTAATATATATTATTGGCTCTGCATATTCAGTTCGTTTGATTGTGCGGTGAACAGATTTTTTTAAATAACGGTCTACTTGTCTAACCATCACATCTTTTACTGTGTTATATATATATATATATATATATATATATATATATATAGAGAGAGAGAGAGAGAGAGAGAGAGAGAGAGAGAGCAATAGAATAAGATAGAGAGATCACAAGCAATAAGAAAAAATAACATATAGATACATACATACATAATGATGATTGATATGAACAGAATTAACTAGATGTGAACATACTGTAATAGATAGATAGATAGATAGATAGATAGATAGATAGATAGATAGATAGATAGATGTTAAAGTGAGGGAGATAGTCAGAGGATAAGGGGTAGGATAAGATAAATTGCTGGTTCAATATGAGAAAAAGCTAATAATGATTGACAAAGTTTACAGTGTCGTGTCATGTAAACGGGTCAAGTTAAAATGAAGGCACTTCCGGTATTGATTTTTTTGTCAAAGCAAATTGGAGAAGTGGCGTCTTCTCTTCCTAATCGTATGTCGGAATGATTTTGTGGCAAAATGAAAATAAAATCAATTATCATTTCTTATCTAACCAAAACAATGAAACAATATTTCATGGATTAACACTTTATATTTAACCCGACTGAAAATTTGCCTTTCTTATCTAACAGACATTAGTCATAAATTTTTAGATCATTTAACAATGTTTGTAACTCTTATTACCGACTTTGGACACAACAATTCAACCATGATTCTATCTCCACTACTAGCAGCGTCATGCGGTCTGAGTCTTACTTCCAAAACTAACCCTCGCATAATGATGCTTGTAAGTAAGCCTTTGGATGGCCGATTAACAAATTTAACTTTGAATTTACAATTTTTACTATGGAGTAGCTAGAGTGTGTGCCACCTGGGGCAGGATGTGTATCACCTTTGGCATCCCTTGGTTTGCCGACACTTTCCTATGGTCTTGACTCCTCCAAATATAACATACTGGGGCTCGTTCTTTTTCATATATATATATATATATATATATATAGTCATCCGCAGACAGATCTGTTTTGCTGTATCACAGCTCATCAGTACGGTTAAACTCCGATTGTTTTTAACCCAGGATTGAAACCCGACCGAATTGGTGTTAATCGGCGATTCTACCTCTGGGCTCTGGGTACTCGGTAGAAGAAGGCAGACTTTTTAGCGTGTATATTATCAGTATACACGCCCAAGAGCCTAATTCAGTAATTCAGTAATGAATGAGCGATATATATATATATATATAGTACTGATGATGATAATGCTTCATAGGTCATTTATATAGTCTTTTTGAATTTGGCACTGGATCGCTAAGTCCTTAAGTCGTGCAAGTAGCTCCCATTAGTCAAAAATCATTTTAACACCTACTTGCGAAATCTGGTTTCGACTTTTTAGTAAAGCAGATGATCAATCTTTTTTCTATTTGGGAAAACCAGCATTTCACCCGTCATTGTGAATTTTTGTAAAAGTGAAGAAGAGAGTTGATTTTAATTAATTTTTTATCCGCTACAGTATAAATACCAATTTCGCTACACTAACAACAATAACAAAAAAATAACAAAAACTCAAACAAAAAAGAAGCATACAAAGAATATAAATAATATTAAAAATTAAACAATTAGAAACTAAAATCAAAAATAAGAATACAAATACGAAACCACGATGATAAACACAAAATAATAATATCCACCTAGGGGTCCTTGACAAAACCCAACGGAGAATCTGTAATGCGATCGATCCGGACTTGGCAGCTCAGATACAGTCACTTCTCACAGGCGCAATGTGGCTTCCTTGTGTCTCTTCTACAAATACTTTCACGGCTTCTGCTCCGATGAACTTAGCTCACTGGTGCCCCCTATATATAAATTTACTCGAGCAACAAGATTAGCAACTTGGTTCCACCCTTTTACTGTGAAACCAATAAATAAATACAATAAATTGCAAACTCTAATTCTACTCCTTCAGCTTCTTTTCTCACACTTCCCACCTGTGAAATTCCCTACACCTACAATCTCTAAGAAGGTAAAGTCAATAGTCATCTCCTATCTCACTAACCTGCATCCTCTCCCCCCCCCCTCTCTCTCTCTCCCTCTCTCTCTCTCTCTCTCTCTCATACTCCTTTCTCCGTCAACTCTACTCTCATCAGTATTCTCATCCTTCTCTTAGCCACTTCCTGGCGCCCCCTATAACCTGTCACTCTTTCTCATAACTTTCCTCCGTCACGTAGTAAAATATACAAACACATTAGGAAAAGTTCAAATCAATAAAAAAGAAGTCAGTACAACAAATGAGCCACACTAGTAAAATCAGCCAACCATGAAAAAAAGAAAAAAATAATAATCAACCAATCAGAAACAAGAACACTCTCACAAAATCATGTGTGTGTGTATATATATATATAAAGTGTTTAAGGCATGTCTTGGACTATTTTTCGTCTTTTGGGTTTTATATATATATATATAATTAGAAAAGAGTGAGGAGTACAAACTAGTTAGAAAGGAACAATAGAAAGATAGAAAGCTGAGAAAGCAGGTGCGATTTCAGATACATAGGTGGAGAGAAAGGGAAGGTTATACGGAGGTGGGGAGAGAGCTAGAGTCCAGTGGCTAGTAGATGAGTATTAACTTTGCATTTAAATTTCTGGAGGTTGTAGCCGTGAGGAAAGCAAGAATACGGGAGCGAGTTCCACAGGCGGGAAGTGCGAGAGAAGAAGCTGCAGGAGTAGAATTGTCGTCTGCATTTGGCTAACCTGACTGTGAATGGGTGGGACCCAGATGGCAGTCTGGTTGAACGAGTAAACACCTGTTGAGGAGGCATCAGTGACTTAAGTTGGTCTGAGCAGAAGCCATGAAAGTATTTATAGAACAGACAAAGGGAGGCCACATTTCGACGGTGGGGAAGTGGCTGCAGTCGAGTCCGCCAGATCAGTACTTGTCACATTGCAGACACTCTTTGGAGCCTGTCAAGAACACTGAGGAGAACGGCAGGGGCACCTGACCATAAATGGCAGCAGTACTCCATGTACGAACGGATGGTTGACTTGTATATATGCAGGATGGATTCAGGTGGAAAAAACATCCTGGATCGACATAGTGACCCAATCTTCTTAGCAGTAGATTTTGCTATGGATTCAATATAGTGTTTCCATTTGATTTCTGAGGACAGGGTAAGTCCGAGGAGGTGCAGTGAGAATCGCTTGGTCCATGCTTATAGGAGGCAGGAGAGGTTGCCTGTAATGGTTGACAGACCAACAGCTTGGTCTTAGATGAATTGAAGTTGACAAGCCACTTCTTGCCCCAGTTCACCACAGAGTGTAGATCCCGTTCAAGGTCAGCAGCGAGATTATGTCTGTCCGCCACGACAGGTTTCTTACTGGTGCGGGAGTATATTGTAGTGTCATCTGCGTAGATGCCTACTTGGGACTTGATCTCATCTGCGTGGTCGTTGATGAAAATAAGGAAGAGCGTCGGGCCCAGGATAGAGCCCTGTGGGACACCAGCATTCGTGCTGTAGGACGAAGAGGCACGCCCATTCAGAACGACCTTCATTTTGCGGTTATTTAAGAAAGATTGGATTAGGTCAAGCAGGGGACCGGTAATACTATAACCGCGTAGTTTGCATAGGAGGCCAGAGTGCCAAACCCTGTCGAAAGCCTTGGAGATGCCCAGAGCAACCGCGCGAGCCTCGTCAGACTCATCAAGGGCCTGTAGCATGTACTCCGTTACGGTTGTTAGCAGGTCGGCCGTGGACATGGCAAAGCGGAATCCATATTGCCTGTCGGAGAACAGTTTGTGGGCGGTGAGATGATGAACTATTTCAGCATTGATTATAACCTCGAATACTTTCCCGAATATCGGTAGAAGACTGATAGGGCGATAGTTGGATGGGTCCGAGGGTTCCCCACAATTATTAAATACAGGAACGACTGAAGAGAACTTCCTGCATGCAGGAAAGCAGGAAGCAGAAAGGCAGTAGTTAAATAGTTTAGAGAGGACAGGGGAAAAGTTCAGGAGCACACCTCTTAAGGGCTATCACCGGGATTCCATCGTCTCCACACGCCTTATGGGGGTCGAGTTTTGAAATTACTCTGGATACTACTGTCGGGGTAATATATACGTCGTGCAGTTTGGCCTCAGTTCTAATAGGGAAGTCGGGTGGGTGTACTCCGGACGAGTCGAATGTGGAGTTGGATGAGAATCTGTGGGCAAAGCACTCAGCTTTCTCCGCAGATGACGTGAGAACCTCAAATCCATGGATTAAAGGAGGTATTGAGGATTTCCTATTTTTGAGCACTCGTTTACCAATCCTCCAATAGTCTTTGGAGCCGAACTTGCGGTCAGCTATGTGCTGTCGCATTCTCTCAGCAAACAACTCTTTGGCGTCATTTAGGGTTCTCTTGCACTCATTACGAGCAGATATGAACAGGCGCCTATTGTGATCAGTTAACTGTCTCCGGAATAGACGGAAGTAATGGTTCCTGTGGGCAATGGCGGCTGAGCAGGCCGGAGAGAACCACGGAGAGGAATGAGGTTTTAAGCAATACTTCTTGGTGGGTATGAAGGCATCAATGCCAGCTTTCACCCATGACGAGACCTCAGAGGCACAGTCATCAACTGATAGGTCGAACACTTTTCCCCAAGGGACGTCACAAAGGAAATCGCGAAAGGCATCCCAGTCAGCTTTTTTGTAGCGGTAGGAGGTCCTATATGTAGGGGGCTCCTGGGGAGAGTGAGACTGGAAAGAAATACTGAGAGAGACTACAGCGTGGTCGGGGTTGCCGAGAGGGCAAAGCTGCGAGACTTGACAGGCGTCTGGCGCAGAGGTGAAACATATATCTAGCAGTGAGGAATGACCCGAGGCAGTGCTTGGGAAGCGAGTGGGGAAGTCCACTACTTGCGTAAGGGATTGGGAAATAGCAAAGTTCGTGGCGTGAATGCCCGCTGGATCAGTAACGGCGTTTTCAAGCCACTCAGAGTGATGGGCATTGAGGTCTCCAAATAGAAATATGTGGGCGAATGGGTGATAGGAAATAGCCTTATCTATGGCGTCAGCAATGCTATCTCGTATGGAGCAGTCAGGAGAGGAGGGAGAACGGTAAAGAATGAATAGGTAACTAACCGAACTGAGGAGAAACAGGCAGTGACATATGTATTGGTGGTCAGTAGATTCGAGTGATAGTCATACGCAGACAGATCCGTTTCGCTGTATCACAGCTCATCAGTACGGTTAGATATCCGATTGCTTTTACCCAGAATTGAAACCCGACCGAATTGGCGTCAATCGGTGATTCTACCACTGACCTATGAGCGCTCGGTAGAAGGGGGAAGACTTTTAGCGTATGATGTATCATACGCCAGTAGTTAGAGTGCTCTAATTCATTACTGAGCAGTTATTTACTTTGACAACAGTCCGTTTGAAGGTATGTCTTGCACTATTTTTCGTCTTTTGGACGTGCTATATATATATATATATATATATATATATATATATATATATATACTGTCATCCGTCAGACAGATCTGTTTCGCCGTATCACAGCTCATCAGTACAGTTAGACTCCGACGGTTGAAACCCGACTGAAATGGCGTCAATCGGCGACTTTCTACCCCTGGGCTATGGGCGTTCGGTGGAAGTAGGCAGACTTTTTGTGCATATCATTATACGGGCCCAATAGCTAGAGAGATCTAATTCATTTCATTGAATGAGCGATGCGTACACGCCAGAGTAACTACTGTTTATCAAAGTCTACTATAAAACCCAAAAGCCGAAAAATAGTGCAAAACATACCTTCAAACGAACTAAGCATATAATTAAAGTGTATCATATAATAAATTTACTTTCTTGAAACTTTTTTCTTCTAGTTCTATCGCTGTAATTTTTAATTTATTTTATTATAATCAAAATTCGTTAAAATAGTTGTTTAATTTCTTCTTATTAAGCATATAATTAAAGTATATCATATAGTAACTTCACATTGTTAATCTATTTTTCTTTTAGTTCTATCGTTTTAATTTTTAACTTATTTTATTATAATCAAAATTCGTTAAAATAGTTGTTTAATTTCTTCTTATTAAGCATATAATTAAAGTATATCATATAATAACTTCACATTGTTAATCTATTTTTCTTTTAGTTCTATCGTTTTAATTTTTAACTTATTTTATTATAATCAAAATTCGTTAAAATAGTTAATTTCTTCTTATTAAGCATATAATTAAAGTATATCATATAATAACTTCACATTGTTAATCTATTTTTCTTTTAGTTCTATCGTTTTAATTTTTAACTTATTTTATTATAATCAAAATTCGTTAAAATAGTTAATTTCTTCTTATTAAGCATATAATTAAAGTATATCATATAATAACTTCACATTGTTAATCTATTTTTCTTTTAGTTCTATCGTTTTAATTTTTAACTTATTTTATTATAATCAAAATTCGTTAAAATAGTTAATTTCTTCTTATTAAGCATATAATTAAAGTATATCATATAATAACTTCACATTGTTAATCTATTTTTCTTTTAGTTCTATCGTTTTAATTTTTAACTTATTTTATTATAATCAAAATTCGTTAAAATAGTTAATTTCTTCTTATTAAGCATATAATTAAAGTATATCATATAATAACTTCACGTTGTTAATCTATTTTTCTTTTAGTTCTATCGTTTTAATTTTTAACTTATTTTATTATAATCAAAATTCGTTAAAATAGTTGTTTAATTTCTTCTTATTAAGCATATAATTAAAGTATATCATATAATAACTTCACATTGTTAATCTATTTTTCTTTTAGTTCTATCGTTTTAATTTTTAACTTATTTTATTATAATCAAAATTCGTTAAAATAGTTAATTTCTTCTTATTAAGCATATAATTAAAGTACATCATATAATAACTTTACTTTCTTAGATCCTTTTACTTCTAATTCTATCGTTGTAATTTTTAAGTTTTTTTTAACCAGGTTTTTGAATTAACATTATTCGTGACACTTTAACGGTGGCCTTGTAAAGAATAATTTTGTCTGACGTATTTCTTTCTTATTTTTATGTTTATGTTTTTAAATATATTTTATTGTATCTTTTTTCGTTTCTGCTACAAAGGTTGCAGGTCAAACAGCTCCCGATAGCAATGATCTCTCTGTTTTTACCTTTTTTCTTTTTTCTTTTTCCTTTTTCCCGAGCCTTACTTCCGTTTTTTACCCACAAAATGAATTTATTTTCCCATAATATTTTGTTCTCCTTGATGAGATGTGTGCTAAATTTACCCGTCGAAATGGCTATCCAATTTAATAAAGAAAAAAATTGAATTCTTTCTTTTTTATATATGTAATAAATATTGACTCTGTAAATAAATAAATTTAATTAGATTGAGCATTCTGGCTAGGTTAGTGTTAATATGTAATATTATTAGTATCCTTTGTGATTTACTTCCAAACCGCCTTTTTGGATTATCTATAAATCAGTCATCTACGTACAAGCATGTTTGACTCTATCACACCTCATCAGTGTGTCTAGACATCCAATTGCTTCCAGTCGGGATCAAATCTCGACCGATTGGGTGTAAGTCGGAGTGCATACTTCCTGAGCTATCGACACATCGAATGAGAGAGGAGTAAATTTAAGCGTGTTATATATATGCGGTGTATACACACACCTGCTACCGAGAGAAATCAATTCATTACTCAAGAGTAATGCGTAAATCGCAGAAGTGATAAATGTTTTTAAAAATGTTCTTCTCTAGAAAGCTCAATCGTAATGAGAGCATAATATATATATATATATATATATATATATATATATATATATATATATAGGCATAATCAATTATTTCACCATTGTTAATGCTATAAAGTGAATTGTTTAACTTTGTGTGGTAATGGTAATATTATTCGTTTCCCTATAAATAACTGTTTGGCATTCATTGACCAAACTTCCAATGCGATTCGAAGTTTTCACACTTTTCCCAACAACTTGGTCATTCGGCTGGGATAAAAGTGAAATATCTGTTATCTGTATTTTTAATGGTATTCGTAATATAAGCCATTTTCTTGTAAGTAAACATTCGGCATTTATTGATCGATCAACTAGTGCGACTCAAATTACGCTTTTATGGTCATTTGGCATCAAAGCGTATTACCTGTTCTCTTCATATCTTATGGTAGTGGATTTTAAAAGCAGATTCCTTACAAGGGAATTTACGGCATTCATTGACCGAGCATTCAATGCAATTATTAATAAAAACTCAGTTATATGAATTTTTTAGTTATAGAAATTTTTTAGGTAAATAACAAATATCTTTGTATTCTATAAATTAGTGGGTAGTTAGGTGCGATTTTTTTGTAATCCTATCGCCCCCAGCAAGGCAGTCTACTGCCACTAGTGCACAAGGGGTTACATAAGAGGAAAGTTATAAGAAAGAGTGACAGGTTATGGGGGATGCCAGGAAGTGGGTAAGAGAAGGATGAGAATACTGATGAGAGTTAGGGCCAGGCAGAAAGACACGAAAAGAAGGTAGGTTAAACAGTGCATTGGAATAATAGAACATATATATAAAATAAGAGTGTTATTTATCACCAGATAGAAGTGTTCGTTCGAACTGTCAAATTACACTGCGTCTCGACTGCCCCCTTCATACGACTTACGAATTCAGCATTCTTTTCTTTGTTTAAACGTAATTATCCTTATACTTTGTTTCGATTTTATATGGCTTACGATCACCGAAGTTAAGCAACATCGTGCTAGGTGTGTACCGTGATGGTTGACCGCTTGGGAATACCAGGTACTGCAAGCATGAATGTGCGGGCGACGCAATTGATAATGGCTTCGATTTGGAAAGCGGAAAATAGATTTCCAATTCCAGTTGAGTTTTACGGATACATCAAGCCGTTTCAACTGTAAAATGATGAGAACTTTTCTTTTATTAATCATATCGCCCCAAGCAAGACAGTTTACTACCACTGGTGCGCAAGGGGTTACATAGGAGGAAAGTTATGAGAAAGAGTGACAGGTTACATGGCGTGTCAGGAAGTGGGTAAAAGAAAGATTAAAATACTGACGGAGAAAGGAGCATGAGAGAGAGGATTCAAGTTAGCAAAATAGGAGAAGACTATACACTTAAACTCCAGCAGATTATGGCTGTCGGGAAATTTGCGTTTACATTTTATTGGTTTCACAATAAAAGAGTGGGACCTAGTTGCTAATCTTGTTGCTTGATTAAATTCATACATAGGCGGCACCAGAGAGATAAGTTTATCGAAGTAGAATCTGTGAAAGTATTTGTAGAAGAGACACAGGGAAGCCACGTTGCGCCGGTCAGAAAAGTGACTGTATCTGAGCTGCCAGGTCGGAGTCGATCACATTACAGATTCCCCGTTGGATTTTATCAAGGACGCCTAGGTGGATAGCAGGAGCACCCAACCATATATGGCAGGAGTATTCAATGCAAGGGATGGAAGAAAGCGTAAATATTGATATCAAATTTGCGACACAGTTGAAATGAAGGCGTTATTTAATCAAATCCCAAATTAATTGAAGTGAGGGTCAAAAAATGAAACCTAATCCTAATATATCTAAGGCAATAAGTGAAAACTATAGGTTACATTTTGAACAAAAAACAAACTCTATTGATATCAGGTTTTTGCAGTTTGTTGAAGATTTTACAAACCTCTTTCTGCTTTATTTAAAACCAAGTTTCTTTCATTTCTTTGATGCTGAAAAAGAAAGTCAGCTCTTCTATGCTGGCTTTAATTAAAGATGTTTATCGTGAGTTCAATATCTTAGGCGTTTTTTTATTCGAATCTGATCTTTTGTTACAAAAAAGGATTTACCGCTATTAAAATCAGGATTGTAATCTGAGAATGTCATGCTCTGTGGGCGTTGAGCAGAATGTCGTATGTCATGAAGTGTTGTAGTGTAATAAAATTGTGAATTCTGAAAGATATTGTTAACAACTGGAAATTGCACCACAAAACACGCGCTGCATGCTGAAAAAGATTTAGTCTCTATAAATTGAATCCGGACTATTCTTTCGGCCCTGCACTGGAAAATTATAATCTTTTCAGAGATTTACAGCGTTTTCACACTACATTTACAGTAAATTTTACCCAACACAAAGCTCAGGAGGCTTTTGATATAAACCTTACTGCTAAAATGTTAATGACACTGAATTGTGTGAGTGCTGATAGCAGACACAGAAAGGAAACTACAAGACAGGGGCGTAAGACCTCTATTCAACTTGTACAGCGAGACTATTCTGAGAACCCTAAAAGTTATGCCAGGGTTCGTCATCGGAGACCACAATTTAAACAACATAAGGTACGCAGATGATACAGTGCTGATAGCAGACACAGAAATAAACAACAAGACCCCCCTACAGAAGGTAGCTGAAGAGAACAACAAAAAAGAACTACATATAAACTGCAAGAAAACCGAATGCATGGTCATCAGCAAAAAAGGCAGCCCACAATGCCAAATGCAGGTCGGGGATACAAAAATTTAAATACCTGGGAAGTGTTATAACAGAAGACGAAAAGTGTGACACTGAGATCCAAAGGCGAATTGGCATGGCGAAGGAAGAATTCCAGAAGTTGAGAAAGGTATTAAGAAACACGACAACTTCGCTAGAAACAAAGAGGAGAGTACTGGATTGCTATGTGATGTCAGTTCTTCAAAATGATGGACAATATCATCAAAGATGAAGGAAAAACTTGAAGCAACTGAAATGTGATTCTACAGAAGGATGCTGCGAATATCATGGATTGAGCATGTGAGCAATGATGAAGGTTTTGGAAAGGATGAAAACGAAAAGGAAATTAATACTGAACATCTGGAAGAGACAGCTGAAGTTCCTGGGACATGCAATGAGGAAAGAGGGTTTAGAGAACCTGATACTAACAGGCCAGATAGAAGGAAAAAGAGACAGGGAAAACCAACGGATAACATATTTGAAAGACCTAATCAGGTGGATGATGGAACGAGGGTTGCATAGTGTAACAGGAGAAGGCGTGCTAGGAGCCACCAGGGATAGAGAGCTCTGGAAAGCCATGATCGCCTACGTCCTGAAAGGACACGGCACATAGAAGAAGATATGAATTAAAGAAGGGCTGATAGGAAGATTAAAAGGATAAGAAGGACAAATAACGTTTGACCCTTAATTTTAAAAGGTTAACATTGTAGTGTTATGAAAGAGAACTACGCGGGAGTATGTACCATAAATCAGTCATTCTTACGAGAAATCTGTCTTACATATTTTTCATGTGGGTTCTCCAGTCCATATAGCCCGACCAAATAAAAATTTCTGTTTAATTTTCCCCAGTTATGACTCTACCCTTCGGCGGATCAAACGACTGGGTGAAAGCTCTCCGCCCGAAGGCAGGGAGCTCGACAATGCTAATGGCAGTTACCGCCAGTGATACCGATTAAAAAATATAGTTTATTGTTATACCAAAGACAAGTAAAGATTTTAACTGGTGGAACTCATCTGAACGTTTTTGCGATTGAAATAGTGACAGTCACGAGACATTTTTTCTGTGGGAAAGAAGCTACATGTTCAAGAATAAGTCTCTCATCACAACATCAGATGAAACGCTTTTGAACTCTATTAAGGCTGGAAGGCGACTAGCAATATTCTATTTTTGGTCTAATCGAAAACATGGCAGAAAATGTAGACACTCCTTTCTCTAGAAGCATTTTCTTTTAATCATTTCATCCTAAGCAAGGCGATAATGCCACTAATTCTCAAGGGGTTACTGATCAGATGAAACGCTTTTGACCTCTATTAAAGCTGGAAGGCGACTATCAATATTCTATGTTTGGTCTAATCGAAATCATGGCAGAAAATTTAGACACTCCTTTCTCTAGAAGCATTTTCTTTTAATCATTTCATCCTAAGCAAGGCGATAATGCCACTAATTCTCAAGGGGTTACTGATCAGATGAAACGCTTTTGACCTCTATTAAAGCTGGAAGGCGACTATCAATATTCTATGTTTGGTCTAATCGAAATCATGGCAGAAAATGTAGACACTCCTTTCTCTAGAAGCATTTTCTTTTAATCATTTCATCCTAAGCAAGGCGATAACGCCACTAAGTCTCAAGGGGTTACTGAGAATGAAAGAAAATGAAAAGACTTCAGAGAAAAAAATGACAATAAAAGGTCAAAGGTTCCCGATGACAGAAGAAGGATATTGGCATTGGATTTAAACTTTTCAAGATTGTAGGTAGTAAGGAAGCAAAAAATTAAAAGAGAGTTCAACAGGTGTGAAATACAATAGAAAAAAAAAACTTTTAAAATAAAAATTACCGTTACGTCCAGCTAATTCAAAATGTAGGGAGACAATAGTTGTCTCCTTTTTGGAGAAACTCTGTTTTTATCTGGGTTATTTCTTTCCTTGTCTTGATAGGTATAATCACGAGGAGTATTGCTTGACCTAACGGTATGTCCTGTCTTGTCTATTCTTGCTAAAAACATTCTCATCCATTTGGATGACATTAATATTCATCTTGTTTTGGGACGTACTTAAATAATCCGAATGTATTATACTTGTTTTTGTTATATTAAAAGCCTATTTGTTATTGCCATGTAACTTGTCCTTCTTTTTACTTCACGTGCTACAACAGCGTATTAATATTTATATTAGTATAACGTAACTGGAAATCTCACCGGTTAACAACCAATACTAATACGAGCAATAGAGTGGCAGTATATATTTAACGTAACGCAGAGAAAAATATTTTTTTTAAATTGTTTTTCATTTTTCAAATATTTTTGCAACGTGAGAATGATGTGTATTTTTAACTTTTATCAACGCTTTTCAGTTTATTAAAACCGGAAAAAATATTTGTAAGAGACAATTGTTTTTCTGTTTTTATTTATTTATTTATTTATTTATTTTATTGCTTGATTTTTATTCATCAGTTGACAAGAGTGAAATTAAAATATTGCGAGTGTAGGGAGACAATAGTTGTCTTCCCTTAAAGGGAACAACAGTTGACTTCCCTTTTGAGGAACTCTTTTTTATCTGGGTTCAGTTCCCTTCCCGGCTTGAGTCAGAAAGCCACGAAGACCAATTGCTGGCGTAACGGTATGTCGTTTCTTATCTAGTCTTGCTAAAAACATTCTCGTTCATTTGGGCAACATGAACATTCATCTTGTTTTGGGACGTACTTAAATAATCCGAATGTATTATACTTGTTTTTGTTATATTAAAGGCCTATTTGTTATTGCCATGTAACTTGTCCTTCTTTTTACTTCACGTGCTACAGCAGCGTATTATATATACACCAATGTTTATATTAGTATCACGTAACTGGAAATATCGCCTGTTATCAACCAATACTAATAAAAGTAAAACCAGGAGATCTGGTTGCCAATTTAGCAATACGTTTACATCTACGCGCTCGAAGTACAAAGGAGGAAAGCTCATTCGAAGTATTGCATTGACGATATTAATGGAAAAGTTACTAAGAAGCCGTGTCATGGGAATGTACCCGAAGCTGAGATGCCAGGTCAAGACTGATAACATTACACACCTTTTTTATTATTTTGTCGAGAATCTCATGCTACATTTCGGGAGCATCAGTAGCAATATTAAAGTACAAATGGTAGATTTAGACACGTACAAGATGGGTTCTGATGAGAAAGATTTTAGCGACACAGGGAACCAAACAGGTCGTAGCAGCAGACCTAACAACTGAGTCAATATAATCATTCCGCTTCATATCAGTGAAAAACGTGAAACCAGGGAGTCGCAATCAGTTACTCTTATGGATGTTGGGATAACCCGTGCTGATGGCAGGCAAAATGCATTCTGTATGATGGCCAAAATATATAAGTTTTGTTTTGGATGTGTTAAAATTTGCAAGCCATTTCTTGCTCCTGTTAACAACCGATTGGAGGTTATTTAGTAATTTACCTTCACCTACATATGTCGTTCTTATTATATATATATATATATATATATATATATATATATATATATATATTTAATCATATCACCCCGAGCAAGGCTGTAACGCCACTGATGTGCAGGGGGCTACGTAAGAGTGGAAAGATTGGGAAAGAGAAAGTCGGAAACCACGTCCTAAACAGAGAACAAGGGATGAGCCTCTTCACCTGTTCAATAGACGAGGGTGGAGTGTGAACCGGGCGATAGTTTAGTCTATCTACTCCAATAAGAGTGAAAAGGTTGGAAGAGAGAAAGCCGGAAACCACATCCTAAACAGGGAAACAAGTGATGAGCCTCTTCACCTGTTCAATAGACGAGGGTGGAGTGTGAACCGGAGATATATATATATATATATATATATATATATATATATATATATATATTTAAATAGGTTATCAGTAGTACAAAACCGTATTAAGTCTAAAAATAAATGGAATTTAATACTTACAGATATTGTGGAAGAAAACAAGATGAACAATAAAAAATTTAAAAGAATGAAGGAAGAACGATCAACCGGTTTCGGGCACAACCTCTTTAGAGTCTTCTGGGAAAATTTATTTCATTTATAAAAATTTAAAATTGAAGATGAAAATATATTAGACAAAAAATATAGACAGCGAAAAGGGAGAAACAGGTAAAGAAAAAAAATTGACGGAATTATTTTTCCTCTTCGATTCCTTTTCGTGTAAACATTAAACACTGGTAATATGAAGTCCAAGGAGGAAATCTCTCTGTTTACGGAGAGATGGCCTCCTGAACCTAATATACAGTGACTCCAGTGCCTGCACATTAAATAACGATTGCGAACCTGACAGAACAGGAAACAGTTCGCACAATCTCTGCCATTTATTAAATATTGAGTAATAGCTGACCCGGAATATGTATATACACTACCGGCCATAATTATTAGGCAACCCCAATTTTTTTAAAGAAATGATAAATTTCATACTATTTTTAGTGGATAATTCTAAATGAAAATAGAATGGTTCTTTTGCTATTATTAATTTGTAAAATTTTTCAAGAAAAGGAAGAAAAGATGAACTCGTCAAAATCACCCTAAATTTTCTTCCTTGTTCCATTGATGAAACTGCAATATAGGTAATTATTAAATATTTATAAATTCATTTGATGCACATGATATTGTGCAGTATTAACAAAAGAACCGACTGCAACACCCTTGACTATTTCGTTATCGAGGCCAAGACCAACAAGCAAGCCCACGACACGGTCGACTCTCTGAAAGCTGCCATCGTGGAGGCGTTCGCCCCTATGTACAAGGACATGGTCGCCAAAGCTTGAGACTCATTTCGCGCCATCCCTGAGATGATCGTCGCCGCCGACGGCGGTTATCTTGAAAAATAATCTAGTATGTAACTCTATATGCTTCTAAGTAAAATGTCGGGTCTCTACATATACAATTTTTGGTTTTATTGCCTATTTCGTTTTCTTTTTGTCCAGTGTCGGATTTAACTACTATACACTATACAACCGAGTTGAAAACCAGTTAAATAGATTTTCGCCCAACAAGATTTACCTACGCTGCTTTATTCATTGTGAGTGATGAAAGCTGCAAGTACTCAATATTTAAATAAGTGGACGCGTCGAAGCACATCGCCAAATTTGTACTGGAAAGATGAAAGTATGTGTCTGATAGATATGAAATTTGCGTCACCAATAAAAGACTTACCTACGCTGCTTTATTCATTGTTAGTGATGAAAGCTGCAAGTATTCAATATTTAAATAAGTGGACGCATCGAAGCACATCGCCAAATTTGTACTGGAAAGATGAAAGTGTGTGTCTGATAGATATGAAATTTGCGTCACCAATAAAAATAATATCGGGTCAGAAAAAATTGGTCAAAAGACAGTATACATTATTATTAGTTTTTTCAAAAATGGTTTCAATTATGAATGCGGCGAGGAAGAATTGATGGCAGCCAAATAAAAATCGATAAATCGGAACAAAGAATTAGATTCATATTGGAATGGTTTAATTCCGCTGACATCATCGAATATGTTCGATATTTTAGTTCGATTATTGCTTTTTCATTTCCAAACTAACCAGTTATTCTTCTCTTTCTTTTACGTTCTCTTTCTTTCACTCGTCCTTTCTCTCTCACTCTCTTCCTCTATCTTTATATATATATATATATATATATATATGTGTGTGTGTATGTGTGTGTGTGTATGTGTGTGTATGTATGTGTTTTATATATATATATATATATGTATATATATATGTATACATATATATATGTGTGTGTGCGTGTATGTGTGTGTGTCTGTTTTCTAATTTTTATTTATCTTTTCTCTGAACAACATTTTCTATTTTTCGCTAAATTCAAAATCATACCTGCTATCCACTTTCTATATATCTATTTATCTACTTATAGATAGATATTATCTATCTATCTATATGTATATATATATATATAAATATATATATATATATATATATATATATATATATATATATATATGTGTGTGTGTGTGTATAAATTTTCTAAATATATACTGTTAAATATAACAGACAGTGAATGTCTATTATGTTTAATCAAAAAGACAAAAACTGTCGAACATATGGATATTTTTTATTATGCTGGTTCTAATCTTTCGGCTTAGATGAGCCTTCTTCAGTGAGGTTACAGGACGTTAACATAATGACATCCAACATCAAAGATGATTCTATCTTGTGTTAACATAAAACATTGCTATGTGACGATAACAGTCACCGAATAGCAGACGCAGTTCCTAAATTTATAATGCGGTTCTATGACGTCACATCGCATAAGAGACTGAAATGTTAACAGAACCATATGTCTAAATGCAATGTAATGTGTTGTGACCAGACTGAAATATAATTTTATCAAGAGTGGGTTGTTTTGATTTAATGTAAATGGCTTCCAATATCTGAAGGTTCTTTTTACTGTGTGTATGTGAGCCGAAAGCTTAGAACCAGTATAATAAATGTTGGACAATTTTTTGTCTTTATTTTCACATGCAATTAAAGCCAAAATACAATCTTTAGAACGGCTCATGATTAAACATAATAGACATTTATTGTCTGTTACATTTAACAGTTTATGTTTAGAAAATTATTTGCTGCCTCGATACAGTATATATATATAAACATATATATATATATACGTGTGCGTCTGTGTGTGTGTGTGTGTGTGTGTGTGTGTGTGTGTGTGTGTGTGTGTAGCAATAAAATTAAATGTTGCAATAAAATTGGCCGAAACGTCGTAAACACAGCATCAAAGATAAGGATAATTTTTTTTTTTTTTATAAGCGTTTCACCCCGAGCAAGGCATGTCACTGCCACTACTCCGCAGGGGGCTACATAGAGTGGAGAAAGGATGATTAAATATAGGAAATGTCAGAGGGTGAGTGATAGGCGGGTAGGGATACCGGGAATGGTTAAATATAGGAAATGTCAGAGGGTGGGTGATAGGCGAGTAAGGATACCGAGAATGAGGGTTGGGTAAATGAGAGTGTTCTGAGAATAATTGGGAGTTAGTGTGATAGGAGGTGTCTTTTGACCCTACATTTAAACACCTGGAATTATTCAAATAATGTAAATACTGTAAATACGCAGTTATTTCTACTGTGATAATTGATTTTCTAAGACCAGCTTAGATGTTGTACATACGGAAAAGATGGGGTACCCAATGAGGATCGAACTCACTACTCACTTGTAATAAGTTCGAGCGAATCTAGAGTTTCTAGCCATTACGCTACGTCAAGGTGTCCACGTCAGTATCGGAATAAGATACATCAACATTTAATTTTATTGCAACCTGTTGATATTGATATACGTTGTGGTGTAATAGATATCGGCTTGGAATGCGAGAGAGCCGAGTTCGAATTCCAGTCGAATTCTTTTCATTCACTTACGCAGAAATACCCTTGGGAAAGGTATTAATCCATCTCTTCTCCCTTCAGCTATGGGTTGAATAGAAGGACAGAATAGGCACTATAGCTTTGGTTAGCAACCAGTTAAACGCAGAAAGAAATGACATTTAACTGACTGATGTTGATATTGAGCACTGCTTGATTTTAAAAAGCAACTTCCAGAAAATAAACCGTTTTTGATTTTTATTGGTATTTAAATCTTTATTTTTATCAAAACACTGTTTATATATATATATATATATATAAGAGACAATGAATGTCTATTATGTTTAGCCTTAGAAGAAAATCAATAAATAATTATCCAAATTTTGGAGAATTTTTGTCTTTATTTTCAACTGAAATTAAAGCAAAAATACGACGTTTAGAACGGCTCATGATTAAACATAATAGACATTCATTGTCTCTTATATTTAACAGCATATGTTTAGAAAATTACTTGTCGCCTCGATATATATATATATATATATATACATATATCCGAGTGAATAGACAACGAAGAATTCTTACAACGTCCAAAACCATTGATTTAAAACAGTGCTCGATATATAATATATAGAGCTGTGAATATTTATTATAAATTATATTTTAGAACATGTACATAATTATTCTATATATATTCGCTCCGAAGGTACGGTCGTTTCGATATTGAAACTTCAATGTCTCATCAGGCAGTGTTTAAAGTACAGGAAATCCTTTTCTTTATATTTATTTAGTTTTGTCAGAAGTGTTGGTGGGTGGAGTTACTGATAGTGGAATAAGTCTTTGACCGTTGGAATTTTTGGAGAAAATGTTTTGTTAGAGGTGTTAGTAGGTGTTTGTTATATTGGACTAAGTTTGTGACCTTTGGAATTTTTGGATAGGGTGTTTCTTAAGTGGTTGATTAATGAGAGTTCTTGATTTCTAGACACTTGTAATTTTTGTTTATCTAGTGACTAGACTATACCTTTATGGGTTTCTTAAGTAGGCAGATAATAGTTTTCGCGGATAGTTTTATTTTAGCAGAGTCTTTATAATTATTGTAAGTTTGTATATTTAATCTTAACTTTTGATTTAGGGGATATAATTTTTCTATTAAATTTTTAATTTTTAACCATATCATAGTTTGAAAACCGTTTTTTCCATTAGATTTTTAATTTTAAATTTCTATTCTTATATCTAGTCAACATATTATTCATCTAATTATGGTTATGGTTATTAACCTTACTCTGATTATGGTTATGGTCATTCTAATTATGGTTATGGTTATAACTCCACTTTCTCCAAAAATTCCAACGGTCAAAGACTTATTCCACTATCAGTAACTCCACCCACCAACACCTCTGACAAAACTAAATAAATATAAATAAAAAGGATTTCCAGTACTTTAAACACTGCCTGATGAGACATTGAAGTTTCAATGTCGAAACGAACGTACCTTTGTAGCGAATATATATCGAATAATTATGTACATGTTCTAATATATATATATATATATATATATATATATATATATATATATATATGGTTGAGTTGTGATTATGCTTAGTGTTAAGATTGTTGTTTTTTTAATGGTCTACTAATAAAGAGATATTTTGGCTAGCAAGTTTTTTGTCGTAAAGTGCTGGATATTGGATATCGAGATGGCACGTAAATAGGATTGATATGGAATGGTTTTTCACTTAACTGATGCCGATTTTAAAGTTTCGTGAAGGCGCCATTATGATGTCCTCACTGCTCAGGGCTTTTTTCAGTCTGCTTCAACCTTCCAAAAAAATAAGGCTGAAAACAAAATGCCCTGAGAGGACATTACAATGGCGCTTTCAGAAAAAATTCGAATGACTCTGCCTGTTTAAGTGTCATATTTCTCCACATCAATCCTCTCTCTCTCGCTCTCTCTCTCTCTCTCTATCTATCTATCTATCTATCATTATATATATATATATATATATATATATATATATATATATATATATTATAATATTTTAATCCAAAACGGAAAAGTAGGAAGGTAAATCCCAAGAAACTGATCCTAATTAATATTAAAAAATTTTAATATTAAAAACTGATACAGGAGGAGAGCTTAATGTAATTAAAATTAAAGAGCTAATATAAAATGAAATAAATTTGCAATATTCATATTTAATATTTATCGATACCTAAGGTATCTTTAATCAGATTAACTTTAAAATTTTTTTTAATTCTTTATCTACTATTTTTCCCCTAAATTTGCCTTTTCTAAAAAGTCACTGTTTTCTAATACCATGTATAAGGTTGTTTTTGTTTGACATCGTATCGAGCGTTTCTAATATAACATTTTTCTTTTTTTTCTCTTTTCTCTTCTCTTTTTTCCTTTCTATTCTTCCCTTTTTCGTCTTTATTATTTTTTTTATTTATTTTCCTTACCTCCCACTCCCCTTTCGTTTTTGTTTAACCCTATTCTCAATTTAACACCACTCCTAACCCCTTCCTTTGTAAGCTAGACGAATCCAAATTTTCCATTTCTCCAATTACAACCCTATCTAAACGTTAAAATCTAAAATTGGACATGAATTACTTCCGTCATTTTTTGTGACGAAAGTTTTCTAAATCTTAACTATCATTTTTTATTTTATTTTTTCTTTCTTTTTCTTTTTCTTTTTATCTTTTTATCTTTCTCTCTTTTTATTCTTATTTTTATTTCCATTTTGAAAGAAGGACGTTGCTGATGTGATGTAAAATCTCTCTTAGGGATTTTATGTCGAAATGGTCATTCAACATTTTTGAATATTGAAAATTTATTTTACTTTATTTTTTATTTTATATATATATATATATATATATATATATATATATATATATATTGTAATTTTTTGACAATGAGGAGACAGTAGCGGGTACTCATGATCTTTCAGTCATTTAAACCTGTCAAAAAATCAGCACACACTCTGATTTTTCGGTTTTTCTTTTTTATATATACGATTGAAGACGCCCAATCTGAGTAATAGACCTTTTGAAATTACGCCACTTTTCTCTAACCTTTCTAATTCATTTATTGTGTCTAGCGCATAATATCACTACACAAAAAGTTTCATGTTTCAGAAAAATACTGTTTTTCTTCAGGTGATATATTAAAATAAATGGTGAAAATTATTTATTTTTAAAATATAAGATGAATTCATGGTTAGTTAAAATTTTTCAGGGGTGATAAACTTTGAATTGAAAGAAAATGCCAAACCAATTTTTAGACCAAAGAGAAAAATGCCATTTTCAGCACTAGACACAATAAATGAATTAGAAAGATTGGAGAAAAGTGGCTTAATTTCAAAAGGTCTATTACTCAGATTGGGCGTCTCCAATCGTATATATAAAAAAGAAAAACCGAAAAATCAGAGTGTGTGCTGATTTTTCGACAGGTTTAAATGACTGAAAGATCATGCGTACCCGCTACCGTCTCCTGAGGATATATTCACTAAATTAAACGGAGGTAGAGTGTTTTCAAAGTTGGACTTGTCGGAGGCTTACTTTCAGGTTAAAGTCAATGAAGAATGTTCGAAGTACCTGACAATAAACACGCATAAAAGAATGTTTAAACTAAATCGACTTCCGTTTGGATTGAAGGTAGCTCCAAGCCTATTCCAGCAAATAATGGACACAATGTTGGCTTGTATGGAGTATGCAATTGCATATCTAGATGAAATTTTGACTAACAATGAAAACGAGGGCCAACACAAAATGCATATTAGAGAAGTATTTCAGAGAATTGAGGAATACGGGTTCAAGCGGAGTTCTGAAAAATGTGAGTTCTTCTTAAAGAAGAAAAGATATTTAGGTCAGATCATTGAGAGTAAAGGAAGAAAACAGGATTCAGAAGGGGTTGAGGCTACAAAAATATGCCAGCACCTGATAATTCGACTAAACTCCAGATGTTTTTGGGTTTAGTAAGTTACTATAGCCTTTATATCCCGAAAGTGTATGATATGAGAGCTCCTTTAAATGAGTTGTTGAAAAAGGCGAAAAGTGGATATGGTCGAAAAAATGCGAACAGGCTTTTAAAAAAATAAAAAGCTCTCTATTAGCAGACCTATCGTTAGTGCATTTAAACCCGAAGAGGACAATTATTGTAACAGCAAATGCCAGTAATAAGGGACTAGGTGCTGTATTGCTTCATAAATTCGAGAACGGATCTACGAAGACCATAGCACATACCTTGTGAACGTTGTTGGCCGTTAAACGAAATTATAGTCAAATCGAAAAGAAGTGTTTAGCAATAATTTACGCCGTGAAAAAATTTCATTTCTTTCTATACGGAAGAGAGTTTATTCTACAAACAGATCACAAACCGCTGTTATTAATATTTGAAAAAAAAAAAAGATATACCAACTCACACGGCAAATCGACTACAGCGTTAGGGTGTAATTCAATTGAATTATAATTTCAAAATAGAATATGTGCCTTCAAAGAAGCTAAGTCACGCCGATGGGTTATCACGATTGATACCTGAATATACGGAACCACTGGAAGATAGCGTAATAGCGGCGCTAAGAGGCTAAACCGAACAATCGTGTCTGGTATGCAACACTATTAAGAGAACTACCGGTAACGCTAGAAGATGTGAAAAAAGCAGCGGAGAACGATGATTTTATTTTTAAAAAAAACGAAAAAGCAAGTTAGGGTTAACAAGAAATGTAAAAAAAGAAGTAGTGTGTCACCGTTTTTAATCTACGCTCAGCTATTACTATAAACGGATAAAGTTGTAATGCTGGCTAATCTGCAAAATAAACTTTTGAAAGAGTTTCACACTGGCAATCCAAGGATTTCAAGAAGGAAATCTCTAATGAGAAGCTATACCTATTGGCGAAGGATGGACCAAGACATAGAAAACTTGGGGAAAGAGTGCAGAGGATGTCAACTGGCAGCAAGGGATCTACTGGCAAAGATTTAAACATGGCCAAAAACAGATGTAACATGGACTCGATTGCATATTGACTATGCATGGTCCATAAATGAATTTTATTACCTAATTATTGTGGACAGTTTCACTAAGTTTCCAGAAATTGTTAAGTGCAGACATTCGACTGCAACAAATACAATAAACGCACTTAATGACATTTTTAGTCGCTTTGGTATCCCTAAAACTTTAGTCAGTGACAACGGAACGCAGTTTACGGGAAGAGAATTCAAGGAATTCTGTTCATCATTGCCTATTGAGAACGTGACAACGCCAGTATATCATCCAAGATCGAATAGACAGGCGGAAAAACTCTTGGACACATTTAAACGAACGTTAAAGCAAAGTCAAGGCGTGAACACGAATGAAAGAAGTATTCAAAAATTTTTGGAAGTATATAAAATCACGCCAAGCACAAATATGACGTCAGGGTTATCGCCACTAGAGTCAATGCTTGAGAGAAAAATACGCTCTGTCTTCGAAATGCTGTTGCCTAGCCCGGCGAAGAAAACTACGTAAAAGGAAATCCAGATGACTAAAGCGTATAAGCCAGGTGACAAAGTCTTTTTTCAAGAACTTTAGTGATGGAAAAACATACTGGGATGAAGGAATTATAACCAAAAGAGTTGGACAGGTCATACATGACATAAAAGAGGAATAATTTCGGTGCAAAAGACATCGGAATCAATTGAGACCCAGACACACTACGGAAAACACCGAAGAAATTCTAATGGAAGTCCTGTATGGCGCATTTGAAATTCCCGTTTCAGCAAGTCAACATTCACCAATGGAGGTATTCCCGACCTCATGACCAGAGGTACCAGTGTGTAAGACGCCACCACGCCAAGAAGAATTGAGTCGAAAAATCGTTGGAAAAATGTCGATCGATTATGTCCAGATCCTAAAAAGAGAAAATATTGAAACTAACTTTCACGGAAAAATTTAGTTCAGTGGGAGGTGATGTAATAAATATGTAACGAATATGCATACACCTTGGTTCCCCTTCACAAAAATGTGATTGGCTGGTGTCAGCCATAAATACAGACGAAGAAGAGATCTACAGGTCTTCGACTAGTGATCTACGTTCATATGTCTACAGCTATTGCTCTACGTCTATTGACTTACGCCTACGCCTCATGATACTGCATACGACGAGTACCGTCCATTAAGTCTCCTTTACTTGCCTAAACCTCTTAACTACCTCGAATGATATATATATATATATATATATATATATATATCCCGGGATATATCAAGTTTTTTTAAAAAATACGGTATAAATCTCTCTGTTGCTATAGAGACTAAGTTATATTTGTAGTTTGTGTATATTTGAGGCTAGTCTGTCTTCAACACTTAATGTGGTTAGTAGTGAGGTAACTGTGAAGTTTTCCGTTTAACAATGGCAGGATATATCGCGAGCAGCAGATATGATTTGTACAGAGAGCTGCGCGAACTATACTAGACGCGAGGCTACACGACTGTATAAGATTGCGTTCCCAGACCGAAGGCATCCGAGTCATCCAACTTTTCCTGCTGTTTATCGTCGCATTGCTGAGACAGAATTCCCTGGCACCACTATCTATTGATCGAGGAATACCGAGATCCGCTCCTACGCCTGACCACGAAGAACACTTTCTACAAGCTGTGGAAGACGATTTTGTTATTAGCTCACGTGAAGTAGACCTAGCATGATGGATATCTCATAGTACCGCATGGAGGGTACTTCAAGTCAGTTAGTTAAGTACCATACGTGATACACGCTTTGAGCGAACCTGTCTTGAAAGAGACATAACTGACTGGGCAGAAGGTCATCACGCAGTAGGCTGCCATAGCTTTCTGCAGTAGACTGGTTGCTAACTAAGGCTATAGAACCCAATCTGTCCTGTTATTTGACCCATAGTTGGAGGGAGAAGAGATGTATTATATTATTACGTAGTAATTAGTGGGATATCAGTTTATTACTTCATAACAATGAAAAACCGATCCCCCACTTTATGGTCAGTAAAAGCCTTAATCATGATTCCATCTATTATATTCAGTCAGTCAATTAGGTGCCATACGTGATACACGCTTTGGCGATCCGATTTCGAAAGAGACATAACTGATTTTGCAGAATATTATCCCACAGTAGGTTGCCATTGCTTTCTGCAAGTAAACTGATTACTAGCCATGGCTAATGAACCCAATCTGTCCTATTATTTAACCCGTAACTGGAGGGAAGGGACGGGTTAATACCTTTGCCAAGTGTATTTGTGCGTAAGTAAATGCAAGGAATTAAAATGGAATTCGAACTCCGCTTTTCGATTTGTCGTTCCGAGTTGATATCCACTGCGCCACAACGTACTTCAAGTACAGCTCCTGAATTCGTATCATTTGCAACGCTTACAGGATCTTTTGCTCTGTGGTACCTCACCACGTGAGAACTTTTGTCGATAGTTTATTGAACAAACCGCCGATCCGTAGTTTGTCTCTTCAATCTTATTTATGGGCGGGGCAATATTTGGAATAACAAGTTTACTCAACCAACATTAGTGGATGGATCAAATAAAATCCCATGGTATAATTAAGCCTAGACACACACATTAGTTTACGATTTATGTGTGTCTGAACTTTAAGTGACTCTTTGGTAGGTCATTATGTTCTTCCAGCACGTCTTACTAGAGCAGTGGAGAGGAACTTTGTTTCGAATATACTTCCAGACCTGGTAGAGGATGTACCCCTACTAATACGAAGACTCATGTGGTTCTTGCATAATATAGCTCCAGCATATTTCAGTCATTTTTCGTGATGAAGGTTGACATCTACCATGAAAAATGGATAGATAAGGAAAGACTGGTTTCATGGCCTGAACGTTCCTCCGACCTAAATCATTTGTTCTCAAATTTTAGTTCTACTTTTGTTGCTAGTAAACTAATTCCTTTCTGAATTCTATGAAATATCTATCTATCTATCTATCTATCTATCTATCTATCTATCTATCTATCTATCTATTAAAGTGTTTATATGTATGTATGTATGTATGTATGTATGTATGTATGTATCTATCTATCTATCTATCTATCTATCTATCTATCTATCTGTTAGTCTGCTTAAGTTCTTTCATTATGTATGTAAGTATGTATGTATGTAAACATACATAATGAAAACACCTTAATCTATGTGTATGTGCCATGTGCGTTTTCTTTTTTCTCTTTCATTTGGTCTACTTTTTCTTTCTCTTAAGCAGATAATTCTGTGTGGCTCCTTACATACATACAGAATGAAAACACCTTAATAGATAGATAGATAGATAATAAAAACACCTTATTGTATGTGTGTGATGTATGCGTTTCCTCTCTTTAATTTGGTCTACTTTTTCTTAGTCTTAATCAAATATATCTTTGGGGCTACCTAAAACAATTGGTCTTTGCAGCAAACATTAATACTGAACAGACGCTTCATCAACATATCATGGACTCCTGAGAAAACCTTCTACATCGTGTATGAATATTTGAAAGGATCCGCCAGTTAAAGATCCGACGGGTGCATGCGTGTGTAAAAGGAGCGGAGGAAATTTTGAACATTTGTTATAAGTTGCTGAGGTACAACGATGGCCTTTTAGACATACGTTCATTTTGGTACCAGGAACCGCCCGCGCCCCCTCCCCAAAAAAAATTATTAAAAATATTTTTGATTTTGTATGTATGTATGTATGTATGTATGTATGTATGTATGTGTGATGTGTGCGTCTCCCCTCTTTCAGTCGGTCTACGTTTTCTTTTAACAAATATTTTTCCTCTTTCGCCACATTATAACTCTTTCTCCCTCACATTCTCCCTCTGTATATTTCTCCTTTCCTCTCTCCCTCTCCCACTCACACACTTTCTCTCTCTTATTGTGCATGTCTCCACTGTTATTTCAGTCTCCTCTGATAATCGTCATAATTTACTCAATATACGAATGCTCAACACTAAGTGAATTACACTCAAGTACTTCCATCCATCTCAGTTGTTTAAAAGAATCAATGTGGTGTCTGTCTGGTAAGTAGAATTGCTTTGTCTACTTGTCTACATGCTGGTATTCTTAGATAGATAGATAGATTGTTACATACATACATACATACATACATACATACAGAATGAAAAGAGCGTAATAAAATCACTTTCCAAAGTATTTCATAGTAAAATCACTTTCCATTGCATTTTCATAGTAAAATCCCTTTCCAATGCATTTTCATAGTAAAATCCCTTTCCAATGCATTTTCATAATAAAATCCCTTTCCAATGCATTTTCATAATAAAATCCCTTTCCAATGCATTTTCATAGTAAAATCCCTTTCCATTGTATTTTCATAGTAAAATCCCTTTCCATTGTATTTTCATAGTAAAATCCCTTTCCAATGCATTTTCATAATAAAATCCCTTTCCAATGCATTTTCATAGTAAAATCCCTTTCCAATGCATTTTCATAATAAAATCCCTTTCCAATGAATTTTCATAGTAAAATCCCTTTCCAATGCATTTTCATAGTAAAATCACTTTCCAATGAATTTTCATAATAAAAATCCCTTCCCAATGCATTTTCATAATAAAATCACTTTCCAATGCATTTTCATAGTAAAATCACTTTCCATTGCATTTTCATAGTAAAATCACATCCCAATGCATTTTCATAGTAAAATCCCTTTCCAATGCATGTTAATAGTAAAATCCCTTTTCTAATGTATTTTCATAGTAAAATCCCTTTTCAATGCATTTTCATAGTAAAATCCCTTTCCAATGTATTTTCATAGTAAAATCCCTTTCCAACGCATTTTCATAGTAAAATCCCTTTCCAATGTATTTTCATAGTAAAATCCCTTTCCAATGCATTTTCATAGTAAAATCCCTTCCCAATGCATTTTCATAGTAAAATCCCTTCCCAATGCATTTTCATAATAAAATCACTTTCCAATGCATTTTCATAATAAAATCCCTTTCCAATGCATTTACATAGTAAAATCACTTTCAAATGCATTTTCATAGTAAAATCCCTTTCCAATGCATTTTCATAGTAAAATCCCTTCCCAATGCAGTTTCATAATAAAATCACTTTCCAATGCATTTTCATAGTAAAATCCCTTTCCAATGCATTTTCATCATAAAATCACTTTCCAATGCATTTTCATAATAAAATCACTTTCCAATGCATTTTCATAGTAAAATCACTTTCCATTGCATTTTCATAGTAAAATCCCTTTCCAATGCATTTTCATAGTAAAATTTCCCTAAAATTTTCAAAACCCTTCCCAATGCATTTTCATTGTAAAATCCCTTTCCAATGCATTTTCATAGTAAAATCACTTTCCAATGCATTTTCATAGTAAAATCACTTTCCAATGCATTTTCATAGTAAAATCACTTTCCAATGCATTTTCATCATAAAAACACTTTCGAATGCATTTTCATAGTAAAATCCCTTCCCAATGCATTTTCATAATAAAATCACTTTCCAATGCATTTTCATAGTAAAATCACTTTCCATTGCATTTTCATAGTAAAATCCCTTTCCAATGCATTTTCATAGTAAAATCACATCCCAATGCATTTTCATAGTAAAATCCCTTTCCAATGCATGTTAATAGTAAAATCCCTTTTCTAATGTATTTTCATAGTAAAATCCCTTTCCAACGCATTTTCATAGTAAAATCCCTTTCCAAGGTATTTTCATAGTAAAATCCCTTTCCAATGCATTTTCATAGTAAAATCCCTTCCCAATGCATTTTCATAGTAAAATCCCTTCCCAATGCATTTTCATAATAAAATCACTTTCCAATGCATTTTCATAATAAAATCCCTTTCCAATGCATTTTCATAGTAAAATCCCTTTCCAATGCATTTTCATAGTAAAATCCCTTCCCAATGCAGTTTCATAATAAAATCACTTTCCAATGCATTTTCATAGTAAAATCCCTTTCCAATGCATTTTCATCATAAAATCCCTTTCCAATTCATTTTCATAGCAAAATCACTTTCCAATGTATTTTCATAGTAAAATCACTTTCCAATGCATTTTCATAGTAAAATCCCTTTCCAATGCATTTTCATAGTAAAATCCCTTTCCAATGCATTTTCATAGTAAAATCCCTTTGCAACGCATTTTCATAGTAAAATCCCTTTCCAATGTATTTTCATAGTAAAATCCCTTTCCAATGCATTTTCATAGTAAAATCCCTCCCCAATGCATTTTTAAAGTAAAATCCCTTTCCAATGCATTTTCATAATAAAATCACTTTCCAATGCATTTTCATAGTAAAATCCCTTTCCAATGCATTTTCATAGTAAAATCCCTTTCCCATGTATTTTCATAGTAAAATCCCTTTCCAATGCATTTTCATAATAAAATCCCTTTCCAATGCATTTTCATAGTAAAATCCCTTTCCAATGCATTTTCATAGTAAAATCCCATTCCAATGCATTTTCATAATAAAATCCCTTTCCAATGCATTTTCATAGTAAAATCCCTCCCCAATGCATTTTCATAGTAAAATCCCTTTCCAATGCATTTTCATAATAAAATCACTTTCCAATGCATTTTCATAGTAAAATCACTTTCCAATGCATTTTCATAGTAAAATCCCTTTCCAATGTATTTTCATAATAAAATCCCTTTCCAATGCATTTTCATAGTAAAATCTCTTCCCAATGCATTTTCATAATAAAATCATTTTCCAATGCATTTTCATAGTAAAATCCCTTTCAAATGTATTTTCATAGTAATATCCCTTTCCAATGTATTTTCATCATAAAATCCCTTTCCAATTCACTTTCATAGCAAAATCACTTTCCAATGTATTTTCATAGTAAAATCCCTTTCCAATGCATTTTCATAGTAAAATCCCTTTCCAATGCATTTTCATAGTAAAATCCCTTTCCAATGCATTTTCATAGTAAAATCCCTTTGCAACGCATTTTCATAGTAAAATCCCTTTCCAATGTATTTTCATAGTAAAATCCCTTTCCAATGCATTTTCATAGCAAAATCCCTCCCCAATGCATTTTTAAAGTAAAATCCCTTTCCAATGCATTTTCATAATAAAATCACTTTCCAATGCATTTTCATAGTAAAATCCCTTTCCAATGCATTTTCATAGTAAAATCCCTTTCCAATGTATTTTCATAGTAAAATCCCTTTCCAATGCATTTTCATAATAAAATCCCTTTCCAATGCATTTTCATAATAAAATCCCTTTCCAATGCATTTTCATAGTAAAATCCCTCCCCAATGCATTTTCATAGTAAAATCCCTTTCCAATGCATTTTCATAATAAAATCACTTTCCAATGCATTTTCATAGTAAAATCACTTTCCAATGCATTTTCATAGTAAAATCCCTTTCCAATGCATTTTCATAGTAAAATCCCTTTCCAATGCATTTTCATAGTAAAATCCCTTTGCAACGCATTTTCATAGTAAAATCCCTTTCCAATGTATTTTCATAGTAAAATCCCTTTCCAATGCATTTTCATAGTAAAATCCCTCCCCAATGCATTTTTAAAGTAAAATCCCTTTCCAATGCATTTTCATAATAAAATCACTTTCCAATGCATTTTCATAGTAAAATCCCTTTCCAATGCATTTTCATAGTAAAATCCCTTTCCAATGTATTTTCATAGTAAAATCCCTTTCCAATGCATTTTCATAATAAAATCCCTTTCCAATGCATTTTCATAATAAAATCCCTTTCCAATGCATTTTCATAGTAAAATCCCTTTCCAATGCATTTTCATAGTAAAATCCCTTTCCGATGCATTTTCATAATAAAATCCCTTTCCAATGCATTTTCATAGTAAAATCCCTCCCCAATGCATTTTCATAGTAAAATCCCTTTCCAATGCATTTTCATAATAAAATCACTTTCCAATGCATTTTCATAGTAAAATCACTTTCCAATGCATTTTCATAGTAAAATCCCTTTCCAATGTATTTTCATAATAAAATCCCTTTCCAATGCATTTTCATAGTAAAATCTCTTCCCAATGCATTTTCATAATAAAATCATTTTCCAATGCATTTTCATAGTAAAATCCCTTTCAAATGTATTTTCATAGTAATATCCCTTTCCAATGTATTTTCATCATAAAATCCCTTTCCAATTCACTTTCATAGCAAAATCACTTTCCAATGTATTTTCATAGTAAAATCACTTTCCAATGCATTTTCATAGTAAAATCCCTTTCCAATGCATTTTCATAGTAAAATCCCTTTCCAATGCATTTTCATAGTAAAATCCCTTTGCAACGCATTTTCATAGTAAAATCCCTTTCCAATGTATTTTCATAGTAAAATCCCTTTCCAATGCATTTTCATAGTAAAATCCCTCCCCAATGCATTTTTAAAGTAAAATCCCTTTCCAATGCATTTTCATAATAAAATCACTTTCCAATGCATTTTCATAGTAAAATCCCTTTCCAATGCATTTTCATAGTAAAATCCCTTTCCAATGTATTTTCATAGTAAAATCCCTTTCCAATGCATTTTCATAATAAAATCCCTTTCCAATGCATTTTCATAATAAAATCCCTTTCCAATGCATTTTCATAGTAAAATCCCTTTCCAATGCATTTTCATAGTAAAATCCCTTTCCAATGCATTTTCATAATAAAATCCCTTTCCAATGCATTTTCATAGTAAAATCCCTCCCCAATGCATTTTCATAGTAAAATCCCTTTCCAATGCATTTTCATAATAAAATCACTTTCCAATGCATTTTCATAGTAAAATCCCTTTCCAATGTATTTTCATAATAAAATCCCTTTCCAATGCATTTTCATAGTAAAATCTCTTCCCAATGCATTTTCATAATAAAATCATTTTCCAATGCATTTTCATAGTAAAATCCCTTTCAAATGTATTTTCATAGTAATATCCCTTTCCAATGTATTTTCATCATAATATCCCTTTCCAATTCACTTTCATAGCAAAATCACTTTCCAATGTATTTTCAAAGAAAAACCCTTTCCAATGCATTTTCATAGTAAAATCACTTTCCAATGCATTTTCATAGTAAAATCCCTTTCCAATGCATTTTCATAGTAAAATCCCTTTCCAATGCATTTTCATAGGAAAATCACTTTCCAATGCATTTTCATAGTAAAATCACTTTCCAATGTATTTTCATAATAAAATCCCTTTCCAATGCATTTTCATAGTAAAATCTCTTCCCAATGCATTTTCATAATAAAATCATTTTCCAATGCATTTTCATAGTAAAATCCCTTTCCAATGTATTTTCATAGTAAAATCCCTTTCCAATGTATTTTCATAGTAAAATCCCTTTCCAATGCATTTTCATAGTAAAATCCCTTTCCAATGCATTTTCATAGTAAAATCTCTTTCCAATGCATTTTCATAGTAAAATCCCTTTCCAATGCATTTTCATAGTAAAATCCCTTTCCAATGCATTTTCATAGTAAAATTCCTTTCCAATGCATTTTCATAGTAAAATGCCTTTTCTATGCATTTTTTTATTAGAAACCCTTCCTAATGCATTTTCATTTTAAAATTACTTTCCAATGGATTTTTGTAATAAAATTCCATTTTCATTGCATTATAATAATAAAATCTCATTCTAATACATTTTCTTATTAAAATGACTTTCCAATGCGATTTCTAGAAAAATCCCTTTTCAAATGAATTTTCAAAGTAAATCACTTTTTAATGCATTTTTGATCCTGGGTATGACACTAAACTATATCCGGCAGCAAGGCCTCTGATTAAGTCGTTGTGAGGAGCATGAAACCACCTCTTAATTGCTGTTGTTCGCAGGTCCACCCTTACCCGGTGTGGTAGCACCCGTTTGGATCACAGCTATGGGCAAATAGTTAACCCTCAAACTGGGGTCAAAACATTCTGAAAGCATAAAAATAGACTTTTATAAAAAAATATACATTTTTAAAGAAAAAAATTAACATAACAAATTTTTGAATGAAATATTATGACCAGCAATACATTTTCAAACACAAAACTAGAAGACATTTTCAGTTTTCTTAGATAAAAAAATGAAATAAAAACAACTTTTTCATCAAAATCTGACAAAATCAACATCTCAATATAACCAAAATTTTAAAAAAATTATTTAAAACCCAATCTTTTTGGCATTAAATAATCCACAGAGGTTGATATGCAGTTATACAAAACTCAAACTCGAAATCTAATGCATTTTCATACTAAAATTCCTTTCCAGTTTATTTTCATAGGAGAATACCTTTCCAATGCATTTTCATAGTAAAAACCCTTTTCCAGTTTATTTTCATAGGAGAATACCTTTCCATTGCATTTTCATAGTAAAAACCCTTTTCCAGTTTATTTTCATAGGAGAATACCTTTCCAATGCATTTTCATAGTAAAAACTCTTTTCCAGTTTATTTCCAGTTTATTTTCATAGCAGAACACTTTCCTATGCATTTTCATAGTAAAAACCCGTTCCAGTTGATTTTCATAGGAGAATACCTTTTCAATGCATTTTCATAGTAAAATCCATTTCCAGTTTATTTTCATAGGAGAATCCCTTTCCATTGCATTTTCATAGTAAAATCACCCTCCAGTGGATTTAAATAAAATCACTTTCCTATATATTTTCATATTAAATTTATTTTCCAATCCATTTTTATAGTAAAATCCCTTTTCAGCGCATTTTAATCATAAAATAACTTTCTAATGCCTTTTTCTATTAAAAATTATTTCCAATGCATTTTCATAATAAAATCATTTTCCAATACGTATTAATAAAAAAATTATTTTGACAGAATTTTCATATTAAAATCACATTCCAACGTATTTCCATAGTAAAATAGCTTATCTATCCATAGAAGTATCAGTGAAATACATATTCATAATAAATTTAGTTTCTGTTGGATTCCATTAAATATTCACTTCGCAAAGTATTTTCATATTTTCCTGCATTTCAATACATTTTCATAATAAAATCAGTACAATGCATATGAATTTTAACATACGTTTTCAATGCATTTTCATATTAAAATGATTTTTCAGTCTTTTTTCATTTTAAAACTATTTTCCAATGTAATTTCTAGAAAAATCCCTTTCAAATGCATTTTCATAGTAAAATAGCTTTCCAATGCCTTTTAACAATAACATCAATTTCCAATTAAAAATGGATTGTAATAAGATTTCATTTAAATACGAAATCTTATTCCAATGCATTTTTATATTAAAATGGCTTTCTAGTCTTTTTTCATAGTAAAATCACTTTCCAATGAATTTTCTTATTAATATCACTTACCAATGCATTTACATATTAAAATGACATTCCAATCCCATTTCATATTAAAATCACTGTCCAATGCAATTTCTAAAAAAAAAACCCTTTCAAATGCATTTTCATAGCAAAATAACTTTCCAATACTTTTTAACAATAAAATCACTTTCCAATTAAGTTAAATAAAATCTTATTCCAGTGCATTTTCATCGTAATATCATTTTGAAATGTATTTTCATAGTAAAATATTTCCCTTGTTTGACGATTATAATTAAATCGTTATTACTGTCTTGTTTAGCATAATTATTAGTGATCCTCACTGGATCAGAAATTCAACTCATTAAAAAAAATATAGTTGACAAGTAAAAAATTTAATGTAGAAACTGTGTACATAATATATTTAAAATGACAAGTGCAACCTAATCATCACCACGTCGACGGCAATATCGATTCTATCTTTTCATTTTAAATATCAACTAGCATCATAGCCTGGTGTTGCCCGTGCAACTCAGAACATTTTTAATTAAATGATTAATGCCGCGTATTGCGATTTCCGAGCGCTTGTAGTCGGCGCCTCACTTTAAAACACAGTTACATAAAAAAAATAATTATATAAAAAATTGTTGCTTGAAGATTTTAAAAAAATTCTATTAAAAATCTTTTCTTTTGTTTTGCGTAAACGTGAGTTGATGTTTTGTGTGACATTGTAACCAACATTGTGTTTGTTTTTGTTTCAAAGTTTCGGTGGAAAATATTTACATTTTTTGTTGACTAAATGAATTTCAGAAATTTTCGAAGAATATTTCAAAATGTAGACGTTTCATTTTAGAGGAAAAAGTTACATTAATGTCACACGAATTACAGACAGTTGATTTCCTGCATGAAATATTTAACAAAACAAAGCTTTTTTTTATTTCATTTTCTGAAGTATGAAATATTAAATCTGAAAAAAAAGACTTAAATAATTAAATTGACCATTGGCACTTTTTTTTACGTATTTTGTTTTTGTTTGAAAAAACACTTTTTTAAAAATATTTCTTGTTTCAAAATTACGGTGGGGGGATTCACATTTTTTTGTTGGCTAAATGAATTTGTAAAACTTTGGAATAAAAATTAAATACAAAGCCTCATGTTTTTTTTTTTTAGTCGTGTTTGAGACGTGTGATTTGATTTCTGTGACGTAATCTAGCAACCATCTTAGATCTTAGATGTTTTACGGATCAAATGTAAACAATCGGCTCCATTCGCAAAAAAAAGGCGTAAAGGAAAATTGCTGAACTTAAACTCAAAAAGTATGTGCCGACCTAGCTTCCCTGTAGATATATGTCCCTAGAAGGTTTGAATGGCATAGCTTTAAAAATGTAGACGTGCGTAGATTACAGTCACACACAGATTCACAGATTGCCTTTTATGTATATAGATATTATATATTTCTGAGTACACCCGTTTTTTAGTGTCATTAGCCAATCCTCTTTGAAGACTTCTTTTCAGGCGTATTCATGTTTGTTTCGCACTAACAAAACCCAGTTATGTTTCATTTTCTTCTATGTACCATGTTCTTTTACATCACTCTCCACGATTTCCTGTCCTTTATAGCTCTTGATAATACTACCTTTTTGCTATCTCTCCTAATCCTTTTTCTGATAACTATTTACCCAAATTCGTTCGGTAAGATTTACGATGTACTTAAGAGTACATCGTAAATCTTACCTAACGAGTTTGGGTAAATGGTACCAACCAGTACTGTATACACAGTTTTCATAATAAAATCCATTTCCAATGCATTTTCATAGTAAAATCACTTTCCAATGCAATTTCTAGAAAAGTCTGTTTCAAATGCATTTTCATAGTAAAATACTTTCCCAATGCCTTTTAACAGAAAAATCACTCTCCAATTAAGTTAAATAAAATATTATTCCAATGCATTTTCATCGGAATATCATTTTGAAATGTATTTTCATAGTAAAATATTTCCTTTGTTTGACGATTATAATTAAATCGTTATTACTGTCTTGTTTGGCATAATTATTAGTAATCCTCACTGGATCAGAAATTCAACTCATTAAAAAAAAATAGTTGACGACTAAACATTTGATGTAGAAACTGTGTACATAATATATTTAAAATGACAAGTGCAACCTAATCATCACCCCGACTACGGAAATATCGATTCTATCTTTTCATTTTAAATATCAATAATGGTCGACTACTGATTTCCGAGTTTTTTAGTGTCATTACCCAATCTATTTTGAAGACTTCTTTTCAGGGATATTCATGTTTGTTTTGCACTGACAGAACCCAGTTTTCTTTCATTTTCTTCTATGTACCATCTCCTTTTACATGACTCTCCACGATTTCCTGTCCTTTATAGCTCTTGGTAATATTACCTTTTTGCAATCTCTCCTAATTCTTTTTCTGCTAACCATTTACCCAAACTCGTTCGGTAAGGTTTACGATGTACCCTTAAAGCAGTAGTGTATACACAGTTTTCATAGTAAAATCCATTTCCAATGCATTTTCATAGTAAAATCACTTTCCTATGTATTTTCTAGAAAAATCCCTTTCCAATGCATTTTCATAATAAAATCCATTTCCAATGCATTTTCATAGTAAAATCCATTTCCAATGCATTTTCATAATAAAATCCCTTTCCAATGCATTTTCATAGTAAAATCCCTTTCAAATGCATTTTCATAGTAAAATCCCCTTTCCAATGCATTTTCATAGTAAAATCCCTTTCAAATGCATTTTCATAGTAAAATCCCTTTCAAATGCATTTTCATAATAAAATCCATTTCCAATGCATTTTCATAGTAAAATCCCTTTCCAATGCATTTTCATAATAAAATCCCTTTCCAATGCATTTTCATAGTAAAATCCCTTTCAAATGCATTTTCATAGTAAAATCCATTTCCAATACATTTTCATAGTAAAATCACTTTCCTATGTATTTTCTAGAAAAATCCCTTTCAAATGCATTTTCATAGTAAAATCCCTTTCCAATGCATTTTCATAGTAAAATCCCCTTTCAAATGCATTTTCATAGTAAAATCCCTTTCAAATGCATTTTCATAATAAAATCCCTTCCCAATGCATTTTCATATATAAAATCCCCTTTCAAATGCATTTTCATAGTAAAATCCCTTTCAAATGCATTTTCATAATAAAATCCATTTCCAATGCATTTTCATAGTAAAATCCCTTTCCAATGCATTTTCATAATAAAATCCCTTTCCAATGCATTTTCATAGTAAAATCCCTTTCAAATGCATTTTCATAGTAAAATCCATTTCCAATGCATTTTCATAGTAAAATCACTTTCCTATGTATTTTCTAGAAAAATCCCTTTCAAATGCATGTTCATAGTAAAATCCCTTTTCCAATGCATTTTCATAGTAAAATCTCTTTCCAATGCATTTTCATAGTAAAATCCCTTTTCCAATGCATTTTCATAGTAAAATCCCTTTCCAATGCATTTTCATAATAAAATCCCTTTCCTATGCATTTTCATAATAAAATCCCTTTCCAATGCATTTTCATAGTAAAATCCCTTTCAAATGCATTTTCATAGTAAAATCCATTTCCAATGCATTTTCATAGTAAAATCACTTTCCTATGTATTTTCTAGAAAAATCCCTTTCAAATGCATGTTCATAGTAAAATCCCTTTCCAATGCATTTTCATAGTAAATCTCTTTCCAATGCATTTTCATAGTAAAATCCCTTTTCCAATGCATTTTCATAGTAAAATCCCTTTCCAATGCATTTTCATAATAAAATCCCTTTTCCAATGCATTTTCATAGTAAAATCCCTTTCCAATGCATTTTCATAATAAAATCTCTTTCCAATGCATTTTCATAGTAAAATCCATTTCCAATGCATTTTCATAGTAAAATCACTTTCCTATGTATTTTCTAGAAAAATCCCTTTCAAATGCATTTTCATAGTAAAATAAATTTCCAATGCCTCTTAATTTCCAATCACTCTCCAATTAATTTAAATAAAATCTTATTCCAATACATTTTTATAGTAAAATCGCTTTCTAATGCATTTTTATGATAAAATCATTTTTTTAAGGCATTTTCATGATAATATCACTTTGAAATGTATTTTCATGGTGAAATATTTCCCTTGTTTGACGATTATAATTAAATCGTTATTACAGTCTTGTTTGGCATAATTATTAGTGATCCTCTCTGGATCAGAAATTCAACTCATTAAAAAATTGTAGTTGACGTGTAAAACATTTGATGTAGAAACTATGTGCATATATTTAAAATGACATGTGCAACCTAGTCATCACCACGACTACGGAAATATCGATTCTATCTTTTCATTTTAAATATCAATAATGGTAGACTACTCATTTCCGAGTACACCCTTTTGTTAGTGTCATTAGCCAATCTTTTTTGAAGACTTCTTTTCAGGGATATTCATGTTTGTTTCGCACTGACAAAACCCAGTTATGTTTCATTTTCTTCTATGTACCATGTCCTTTTACATCACTCTCCACGATTTCCTGTCCTTTATAGCTCTTGATAATACTACCTTTTTGCTATCTCTCCTAATCCTTTTTCTGCTAACCATTTACCCAATCTCGTTAGGTAAGATTTACGATGTTTTCTTCTAATGAGCTTGATTTCAATAGAGTAGTAACTATAGTGAGTGGGCCGTTTTTATATTTTCTAGGTAAAAGTCACATAAACTGGGGCGATCATATTGAACAAGGCACTGTACTCTTAAACCGTTAAACCAACCAGTACCGTATACACAGTTTCACTCAGAAACCTTTGGTTAATGAGCTGTTTTAGCATATCTTTGTGGTGCACGTCTTTTCGTAAAATATAAAGCATAAATACACTTCTTTCCATATTTTTATTGCTCTTTCTGTTTGTTGTGGAGTAGTTTTCGCACTGAAGGTTATAAATGTGCTATGTCGGTTGCTATTCGACTTAACGCACCCAAAAGGTTAGAAAATGGATAATCATCCACTGAAAAGCCGACTCCTTAGTATTCCGCTAACTGCCAACTAATATCAACTGCCTAGTAGTCCTGCTATGTCCATTAGAACTCTAAAGAACTCTCTAGAACTTTTAAGATTTCCTATAAACTTCCTAAGAACTTCTCGATTTAACTTCTCAATTCTTATTAATATATCCCTTGTTTCCTGTTTAGGATGTGGTTTCCGGTTTTTCTCTTTTCCAATCTTTTCACTCTTACGTAGCCCCCTGCGCATCAGTGGCGTTTTCGCCTTGCTTGGGGTGATATGATTTTAAAAAAAATAGGAGGGTGATTCCGTTATCTGAGCAATAGGTGTGTTTCACTATAACACTAATGACATTTTGAGCAAAAATATCGCCCTTCTTTCTCCAGTGTCTTTGATGAACCCACATTGTTCTTCTATTTACGGTTTGATTCTGCTGCGTGCTGTATTTACCAATATTCGGATGATGAGTTTTCTTATATGGCTCATTAAGATGTCTGTCCTGTGAAGTTCACATTCGTTTTTTGTCTGGTTTCTTAGGCAATGCTATGAAATCTAAGGACTCAGTAAACAATTTTTTAGCTTTTTATTTCTAACCACTATTGTGGTGCAGTGGATATCAGCTCGGAACGACAAATCGGGGGTACCGAGTTCGAACTCCAGTTGAATTTCTTGCATTCACTGAAGCACAAATACCGTTCGAAAAGGTATTAATCCGTCTCTTCCCTCCAGTTATAAGTTAAATAATGGGACAGAGTGGGTTCTATAGCCTCGGTTGGCAAGCAATCTACCGCAGAAAGCAATGGCAACCTACTGCAGGATAATCTTCTGCCCAGTCAGTCATGTCTTTTTCGAGACATGATCGGCCAAAGCGTGTATCACGTATGGCACTTAACTGACTGAACAAATGAGGTGAAAATGTTTGTCATATAAGCTCTGGTAAAAAAAGTGGTGACTTAAACATTAGAAAATGATGGCATACTGCGAGAAAACCTTCTGCAAAATCAGTTATGTCTCTTTCGAAACCGGATCGCCCAAGCGTGTATCCCGTATGGCACTTAACTGATTAACTAAGACATAAAATTAGCAAGTCACAAAAATTCACAAAATAGTGTCCCCAAAGACTCCACTCCCAGTGGCTAAAATCGTTGGTTAATTGATTCTAGAATGAAGGGAGATTCAAGCTTTTCACCAGAGTGCGAAAATGATCGCAATTGACATGGCAGGAATTTGAACTCGACTCCTCGGAATCCAACTTCCGCGATGAGAACAGTTATTCGTAGAATCAGGATCTGAAGTAGATCAGATTAGATTGAGAGATAAGCAAAAAGAGATGAAAAGGAATCAGTATCAGAGATGGTCACAATGATTGGAATACATTACTACAAGTATAGTGATGAATAGACCTTTATCAAAGGAAAGCGGTATGGGCAAACTGATATAAGCAGATGCAAGGGCATGGACAGGTTAAGTTAAATATGAACAGATTAAGATAGATGTAATCAGACTAAACGTAGATATATACAGATTAGGAATGATACGAATAAGCAGGAATAGATCCAAATAGACTGAGATAATTTGTATATACTTCTGAAAAGAAATAGTATTTGCACTATTTACATTGTTCGGACTATTGTTTTAATCTTTATTGCCATGTTCAAGACGTTTCCGCCGTTGTACGCCCCAGCCTTTTTCAAGTGCTAGGAAATTCGAACCAAACCATTTATTACGGTTACAGAGATATATCAAAAGTGGCATCGCTCATGGAATGAAAATTATATACTCCAGCGATCGTAATAAAGGTTTCAGTTCGAAATTTCTAGCACCTGAAGAAGGCCGGAGCGTACAAACTCCGAAACGTCGTACACATGACAAAAAAGATAAAGATAATAATCTGAACAATGTAAACAGATTGAGATAAAGATGAGCGGAATGAAAGATTAAGTTAATCAGACTGAGATAGATAGATAGATAGATAGATAGATAGATAGATAGATAGATAGATAGATAGATAATGAAAAAACTGAGATAGATAGATAGATAGATAGATAGATAGATAGATAGATAGATAGATAGATAGAAATGAACAGACTGAGATATATAAATAAATAGATAATGAAAGGACTGACATAGATAGATAGATAGATAGATAGATAGATAGATAGATAGATAGATAGATAGATAATGAAAAAACTGAGATAGATAGATAGATAGATAGATAGATAGATAGATAGATAGATAGATAGATAGATAGATAGATAGAAATGAACAGACTGAGATATATAAATAAATAGATAATGAAAGGACTGACATAGATAGATAGATAGATAGATAGATAGATAGATAGATAGATAGATAGATAGATAGATAGATAGATAGAAATGAACAGACTGAGATATATAAATAAATAGATAATGAAAGGACTGACATAGATAGATAGATAGATAGATAGATAGATAGATAGAAATGAACAGACTGAGATATATAAATAAATAGATAATGAAAGGAGTGACATAGATAGATAGATAGATAGATAGATAGATAGATAGATAGATAATGAAAAACTGAGATAGATAGATAGATAGATAGATAGATAGATAGATAGATAGATAGATAGATAGATATTAGCAGATATATATATGGTAAGACAATGTAAGTATAGATAGATAGATAGATAGATAGATAGATAGATAGATAGATAGATAGATAGATGATAGAAATGAACAGACTGAGATATATAAATAGATAGATAGATAGATAGATAGATAGAAATGAACAGACTGAGATATATATAGATAGATAGATAGATAGATAGATAGATAGATAGATAGAAATGAACAGACTGAGATATATAAATAGATAGATAGATAGATAGATAGATAGATAGATAGATAGATAGATAGATAGATAAATAGATAGATAGATAGAAAAATATTAGCAGATAGATATATGGTAAGACAATGTAAGTATAGATAGATAGATAGATAGATAGATAGATAGATAGATAGATAGATAGATAGATAGATAATGAAAAAACTGAGATAGATAGATAGATAGATAGCTAGCTAGCTAGCTAGCTAGATTGAAATAACAAATTGGCGTTGATAGGTAGATAGATTCGGATCGGCGATAGAGAGACATGCATTCATCATGGACCTGATTAATTTTCTCACAAAATAATGAATGCCTCTTCGCTACTTATTACGAAGCTTGGCTGCTCTTTCCATTCTTGGGTCGAATCTACTCATCATGTGCTCAATTAGATCTTTATCAAACTGCCTTCATTTACAAATGATCGGCTTTAATACGATTCTCCTCGCTCGCAGCTCACGTAAACAAGAATTTTTCCTCCGACTTTGACAATATTTAATGATTTTCTTCTTCTTCCGCGATTCTGCAATTACAGCTTTATATCTGCCATTATCAAATGTAGTTCAGGAATTCAGTTATTATTACGTGGTAAAGACGAAAGGGCATAGGTTGTGTTCTAGAATCGGTAATAGCCAAGGTAGTATTTGGGCGCCATATTGCATGTTATTTGTGGCCGTGTGGTTAGAACGTTCTCTTTCCAACTGTAAAGATCCGGGTTCGAATCTCAGTTTGGTAAAGAGGTAACTCCCTTTCGTTATCGGCTTGCAAATGCAATTGGAAATTGCTTTTCTGTAAAATTGATAATCTGAGTGATCATAGGAGACGTATTTACACGGAAAAACTCAACCAACCATTTGAAATGAAAGATGGATTTTTCATTAAAACTGGGAGTGAAATCTTATACAGCCTTCCTATTCGAACGTAGGAACATTTCTAAAGACAGGAGAGTTTTGTTGGTTGGTTGCTTTTATGGCATATCAAGCTCAGCGGGTCATTTATTGCCAACTAAATTTTTATTTATTTATTTCTGGTAATAACTTTTTCTTTCAACAATTTTTTTGTAGTTTTTATATAAGTTTTGTGTCTAGTAATAATTTTTTCTTTTCGAGTATTAAGATTCATTGGGATTTGTTTTTAAGGGCAGGGTCCCCAAGTCCTACCCTTGTTATTTAACCCATAACTAGAGGGAAGGGACGAATTAATAGATTTCCCAAGGGTACCAGTGCTTAAGTGAATGCAGGGTATTCAACTGGAATTCGAACTCGGCTCACCGATTTATCTTTCCGAGCCGAGTTCCACTGCACCACAACGTACATACGTCACTAAACTCTTACAGCACCTGGTATTCCCAAGCGTTCACCCATCTAAGTACTGATCAGGCTCAACGTTGCTTAACTTTGGTGATCGAGTGAGAACCGGTGTATTCAACGTGATATGGCCGTAAGCACGCACATTTGTCACTATACGCTTACAGCACCTGGTATTCCCAAGCGTTCACCCATCTAAGTACTGATCAGGCTCAACGTTGCTTAACTTTGGTGATCGAGTGAGAACCGGTGTATTCAACGTGATATGGCCGTAAGCACGCACATTTGTCACTATACGCTTACAGCACCTGGTATTCCCAAGCGTTCACCCATCTAAGTACTGATCAGGCTCAACGTTGCTTAACTTTGGTGATCGAGTGAGAACCGGTGTATTCAACGTGATATGGTCGTAAGCACGCACATTTGTCACTATACGCTTACAGCACCTGGTATTCCCAAGCGTTCACCCATCTAAGTACTGATCAGGCTCAACGTTGCTTAACTTTGGTGATCGAGTGAGAACCGTTGCATTCAACGCGATAGGCCGTCAGCACGAGAGGTTTCTAATTTGCTTTAAGCATTGCGTATATTAGGTGTATGGGTAAGTTTTGAAGGTTATCACAATTCGTTTAGTAAAATAAACGAAAGTAAAGAAGGTGTTGGGTATTATCTATTTATTATTCATTAATACTTCGAGATCAAAATCTCATCTTCAAAATGGGTAGGAGAGCTCGATTTCACGTTCGCTCGTGGACCGTGCCTTTCAACGAATGGTCATCTTCGCTGCTACTGTCGACTAAGTTATAAATTTTTTAAAGTGCCCACGAACTTTATGGACATCCTGTATATGCCGTAGTTGGGATCAAATACATGATATATTATTCAACTTTGCTCAATGTAGTCCCAATGTAGCTATGGCTAAATCAGTCAGTTAAGTGAAATACGTGATACACGCTTCTGGGCGATCATGTCTCGAAAGAGACATGACTGACTAGGCAGAAGATTATCCTGTAGTAAGTTGCCATTGCTTTATACTGTAGATTCGTTGTCAGCCAAGGCTATAGAACCCAATCTGCCCTATTACTTAACCCATAACTGGCGAGAAGAGACGGACTAATATCTTTCCCAAGTGTATTTGTGCGTAAGTAAATGCAAAGAATTCAACTGGAATTCGATCTCGGCACCCCGATTTTTCGTTCTGAGTCGATCACAACAGGTGTTTACTCGAGCAACCAGATTGGCAACTGGGTCTCACCCATTCACAGTTAGGTTAGCCAAATGCAGACAACAATTCTACTCCTGCAGCTTCTTCTCTCGCACTTCCCGCCTGTGGAACTCGCTCCCATATTCTTGCTTTCCTGACGGCTACAACCTCCAAGAATTTAAATGCAATGTCAATACTCATCTATTAACCACTGGATTCTAGCTCTCTCCCCACCCCGTATATCCTTCCCTTTCGCTCCACCTATGTAACTGTCATCACACCTGCATTCTCATCATTCTATTTTTCTAACTGGTCTGTACTCCTCACTCTCTTCTAATTAATCTTTTTACAGTTATGTAGCCCCCACCCCGCACATCAGTGGCATTTCCGTCTTGCTCGGGGTGAAATGATTAAAAAAAAAAATAAAAAAAATAAAAATGTTTTTTCAGTATCTATTAATGTAATATTTCAAATAATATTTTCAAAATCGGGTGTGATATACCCATGGTTAATAGTGTTGTAACTTTAATTGATGGTTAGTGTTCCAGGGTTAAGAATACCAGCAACACATTCTTATTGAAAAAAAAAATACCAACAAAACGTATTTAAAGTAAAATTACCAACAGTAGATAAATCAACATGAAAGAACGTTCATGGTATTAATCCATATATTATCCTAAAATTTCTTAAATCAAACTGTGTTCAAAAATATAACTTCAATAAAACAACATAAAACACACATATTACAGTCTCTAATATTCACACAAATAAGTATATGCACAAAAGATGAGTATCATCTACCATATATTCGACTGTGAAGCAGAATGACAAATCTCTTTTTTTTTTATTAGTTTAAAGCTCCCAAAAATATTAAATTTTGGCACTAAATGTGTCATAAAATGTTGACATGCCGTTAAACAAGCAAATCAAATCACCGCCCTAACTTTACAATACCTCAATAAGACCTCAAATTTTGCTGTCATACCTAGGCCGGTGCTGCCTTGCTAGAATTTAAACGCGTTGCTTTAGCCTTTTAGGTGATTAATAATTTTTAATTACAATCCCTTTCTCACAAGCGAAACGTAGCCTCTCGCCTCTCTATCGCTATTTTCATAGCGAGTGTTCAGATGAGCTACATTTCTTAATTGCATAAGTTCAGACCATCACAGCAAGGAAACGGCATGTCGCGTAAACGTAGTCAACTCTTATTCACTCCATTTGTATTTCATTTGTAAAGAGGAAGTTCCACTAAAGCAGGCTTCTTCCTCATAACCGTTACTTTGTTGCAGAGGTAACAAATATGAATGTTTATATGTGCATAACGCTATATTTAATTTCTGTTGGTATCCGTTCATTTCTACAACAACATGTTTTAAGTATTTTTTTTTTTAATCGTGTCACCCCAAGCAAGTCATTCCACTGCCACTATAGCGCAGGGGTTTACATAGAGAGATTGGGTATAGGAAATGTTAGAAGGAAGGTGATAGACGACTTAGGATGTACATAGAGGGAGAGTTGGAGAGAGTGGGTGTGAGTAAATATGTTAGGAGGTGTCTATTGACCCTACATTCAAACTCCTGGAGGTTGTAGCCATCGGGGAAACAAGCATGCGGTAGGGAATTCCACAGGCGGGAAGTGCGGGGAAAGAAGCTGTTGGAGTAGAAATTGCTGTTACATGTCATCGGTTTCACTGTAAAAGGGTGGGACCTAGTTGTCAATCTAGTATCTCGTGCAAATTCACATCTAGGGGGCACAAGTGATTTAAGGTCGTCAGAGCAGAAGCCATGAAAGTATTTATAGAAGAGGCACAGGGAAGCCACGTCACGCCGGTGAGGGAGTGACTGCAGGCGGTCAGCCAAGTCAGTATCAATTACATTACAGATTCTTCGCTGTATTTTGTCAAGAACCCCGAGG